>CM045991.1:73270209-73849552 GCA_025175895.1 Wurfbainia villosa | reverse complement strand
GAAACCAGACGACCGGGCCGAGGGGAGATTACTGTACTTGGGCGATGCCACTAAGGTGGCGGTATAGTGGGAGATGTTCATTTATCTTTTGAGAAAAATAAACTTTTGGCTCTTAAGAATTGTTTTTATGTACCCTTATTTAGAAAGAATTTAATTTCGATTTCTAAATTGTTTATGGATGGATATTCTATTTCTTTTAATGACAGAGTTGTTATAAGAAGGAATAGAGACATTATCTGTTCGGGTGCATTGATAAGAAATTTGTACACACTTAAACCAAAACCTCCCACGATGCAAATTGAAGTAAATAACTCATCTTCTAATTCCAATAAGAGAAAAGAACCTTCGAAGATGAACCAAACATATCTTTGGCATCTTAGGCTTGGTCACATTAACCTAAAAAGAATTCAAAGGTTGATAGCTGATGGACCTTTGGGTTCATTAGTGGTGGAGGATCTCCCAACCTGTGAATCTTGCTTGGAGGGTAAGATGACCAAGAGGCCTTTTAAGGCCAAGGGGTATAGAGCCAAAGATGTGTTAGAATTGGTTCATTCTGATTTGTGTGGTCCTATGTCTATCCAGGCTAGAGGTAGTTTTGAGTATTTTGCCTCTTTTATAGACGATTACTCAAGATATAGATACATTTACCTGATGCCCCACAAGTATGAATGCTTTGACAAGTTCAAAGAATTCAAGGCTGATGTGGAGAAACGTCAAGGTAAAAGTATCAAGACACTACGATCTGATTGTGGTGGTGAGTACCTCTTGGGAGAGTTTAGGAACTACTTATCAGAGGTTGGGATTCAATCCCAATTGACTTCACCTAGCACACCCCAGCAAAACGGTGTAGCAGAGCGAAGGAATAGGACTCTTATGGAGATGGTTAGATCGATGATGAATTATTCTGACTTGCCAGATTCGTTCTGGGGATATGCTCTAGATACAGCGGTGTACATTCTGAACTTGGTTCCATCTAAATCAGTGCCTTCTACTCCCAAAGAGTTGTGGACTGGGCGAAAGCATAGTCTAAGACATATTCGGATATGGGGGAGTCCAGCACATGTGCTGAAAACAGATGCTGGTAAGTTGGAACCTCGTACAGAAGTACGCTTGTTCGTTGGCTATCCCAGGGAAATGAAGGGTGGATTGTTTTATAGTCCTAGAGATCAGAAGGTGATCGTTAGCACGAACGCTAGATTTCAAGAGGAAGACTATGTGATGAGCCACAAGCCTGTTGGTGCAATCGGCCTAGGTCACAATTGACCAGGACTCTCGAGTTTGACTCGAGTGATGTTTTGATGTTCGACAAAAACATATGACAATGTAATTGTCATGGGAAAGTCCAAGTCTTGGGTACTTGGCATGGAAAGTCCAAGTGGGACACTTGGCATTTGGGAAAAGTCCAAGCATGGGTCTTGGCAAGGAAAGTCCAAGTCATGGGTCTTGGCAAGGAAAGTCCAAGTCATGGGTACTTGGCATGGAAAGCCCAACATGGGTTGGCAAGGAAAAGTCCAAGCTTGAGTCTTGGCACTTGAGAAGTCCAAGGGGTTTAGTATTGGCAGCGTAAAGTCCAAGCAGGAGTCTTGGCGATGTAAGTCCAATGTGCCTTGGCGGTGTAAACACCGTTAACATGACATAACCCGATGGAAGCACCTAAAGGCTAGCACGATGGATGAACAAGTCATGGATGACTTGGAGGGATCTGAGAGGCATGAGGCTGATGGAGGTAGCTAGAAGGCTTAGGTCTAGGCTAAGGGTGGTCTAGCAAGTATGGGGGAACCATACTTGGGCTAAAACCTCATGTTTGAGGTGTGCGGTTGGTAGTGCCATGTGGCGCTGACCGACCGAGTCAACTAGGGTTTGACTGTGGGAAGTGGCCTAGCAGTCGACTGATGGCTCGAGCAGTCGACTGATCACACGATCAGTCGACTGGTGCTTAAGAAATCGGCCACAGAATGGAGTCGAGACTCGACTGGTCGAGTGAGGACTCCATCAGTCGATTGATGGGTATGATCAGTCGATTGATGGTAGATCTATTGGACTTATCTAGCGTGGATCTAGCCATTGTCTCACGACAACAGTGGCATCAGTCGACTGATGGACTCGATCAGTCGACTGATCGACTTTTTCCAGCACAGGTTGAAGCTTTATAAGGAGCTCGTGATGGAGAAAATTGGCATGGTTCTTTGAGGCGATTTGGGGCGAGTTGCTGTTGTAATTCAGGGTCTCCAAGTGCTACTCGATCAACCTAGCGATCAAGCATTCAAGAGCATTTGTAAAGTGTTTTTCTTTACTAGTCTTGCTTTGTATTTCATTATATTTGCTTGTAGCTTTTGATTATTATTGTAATCATCTTGTACGAGGTTTCTCCGCCTTCGGATTGTTCCGAGAAGGAGTGTTTATTGTAGTGGTGTGTGATTGGCATCGCTAGGGTTCGTACGAACCCGATCCGTGAAGTAGGAATCGTTCGGTTCCGAACCACGTTAAACAATTATGTTTGCATGTTGTTAATTATTTCGTTATTGCTTTCATTACTACTCTGCTGTGTACTAACGAAATTGTAGAGACGAACACGCGATCGAATTCCATCACGCGCCGCTATTCACCCCCCCCCCCCTCTAGCGGCCTCAAACTTCCTAACAATTGGTATCAGAGCCCGGGGCTCTTCTACGGACTAACCGCCGGGAGCTAAGACAAAAGGCTAGAGGGTGAAGATGGAAGAATCATTGGGATGGGATATCAACTCTCCAATTCCCTATTCCTTCTATGGACAAGAAGGATTTCGACAATGGAAGGCGAGAATTGAGGACTTCCTAATGATGAGAGACCTTGAGGAGTGGTCCGCTTTAATGGAAGGATTTGAATATCCTAAGGGACCAAAGGGAGGGTTTCTCAAGAAGAAGAAATGGAGTGAGGAGCAACTCCGACAATTCAATAAAAACAAGAAGGTAGTCAAACTCATTTTTTATTTAATTCCTAATGACCTCTTGTGTAGCCTAGGTGACTGTGGGGATTGTAAAGACGCCAAGGATGTATGGAACAAATTGGCAAAATTCCATGAAGAGCCTCATTCAATCCATGAAGACAAGGAGGATGAAGAAGAGAGCTCATCCTCAAGTGAAAGTGAGGAATCGGAAGTTGAGATGGAGTCAACTTCCGGATCGGAGAAAGAAGAGGTGGAAGAAGTGGAAGAAGCATCCACTTCTAGGATTGAGGAGGAGAGACCATCCTCCACACCGGGGCAATCTCAAGAGGAGCCATCCACCTCCGGGAGAGATAAAGAATCCACTCCGACGCCTACCACCACTCTAGGTAACTCAAGCAATTCGGTTTTAAACAAAAATCATATAATTTGCTTTGAGTGTAGGGAATCCGGGCACTACAAGAGTAAGTGCCAAAAAGGGTAAAGAAGGCTCAACCGGCTCCAAAAGTCAAGGAGACCGGTCCCCAACTATTAAAAGCAAGGAGCAAGTCATTTGTTCAAATGCCAGAGGACACTACCGGAGTCAATGCCAAAGAAGGGAAAAGAAGACTAAAAAGGGAGCTACACATGTAGGGGGAGCTAAGGCAAACCCTAGGGTAACTTCTAATTTTGCTCTTTCTTCAATTTACAAGCAAAAGCATACTAGAAATTTTAATTCTCTTGCAGTTCATCATAAAAAGCATGCTAGAGATAAATATTTATATTTAGGTGCTAAAAGTGTCCATTTTAGTAATAAGGAGAAATTTGGGACTAATGTCCCTAGAAAAACCATACCTAGGGAATCTATTAAGAAAATAAAAGAACATCTAGGTTTTAACCCTAAATGGACTAGGCATATGCCTAGGAAGTCCAATGCTCAAGATTTAAATCAAAACTCTAAAATTGGGCAATTAGAAAAGGAAAATCAAGTCTTGAGGTCAAGGCTTGAAAAACTTGAGAAGACCCTCAAACTTATGCAAAATCAAATGCAAGGGTCTAATGGTCAAAGTCAAAGGTCCAAAAGCTAAAGTCAACACCTAAGACCTCAAAGTCAAAAGTCAACCAAGGGCAAGCAAGGTTTGGGTCACAAACCTAAGCCTAAGGTGGCTTACCATAGTGTTCCATTTGATTATGGGACACAAACTAGGTCTAGGAAGACCAAGGTCAATAGGGAAGTCATCCCTAAGGTTGACCAAAGGTTGTGCCTAGTTGCTAGGGTTTCTAGGAAACCTAGGGTGGCCACTAAGAAGGTTGCAAGGGGAGTTACCCCTAGAGTCAACCTAGGTAAGACCCAAATGACCAAGGCTAATAAGCCTAGGAGGGTCATTAGGAAGGTATCTAGGGAGCTTATCCCTAAGGAATACCTAATTAACCCTAGGAGCTCAAATCGGTTTTGGGTTTCTAAGAGCGTGATTGATTCACGCTAGATGGGGTTAGGGTGTGTCAACCTTGATTGGATGGGTAGTTAACTCAACCATGGCAAAGGTGGCACTTTAGGTTATTTTCAAGGTTATAGTCACCTTGGAAATACATTTGAGTCTTAATCCTAAAAGATTTTAGGATGTACCAATAATATTTAAGAAGTTTGATAAAATGATCAAATTGGCACAATTTAGGTTTAGAGGTTGGTGTGTCATTTTGGGTTTTTGGCACACTTGGGAGAAAAGTAGAAATATGGCAAAATATGATGAATTATATCAAATGACAATTAATATTAAGATTTAGGTATTATTATACCTATATATATTTTATATGTCATGCTTTGCTTGCCATATAATATGCCATGACATCATGTTTACTTTTATTCATTGTATATGTCATGTTCATGTTTTAGGATTAAGGTTTTAAATGTCATGTGTTTTTAGATTTTATCATATGCCATGACATCATGATCATTGGTCATGCTTAATTATTGCTATCTTTATGCCATGATCATTTCATGCATTAAATTGATTAAAATTGAACTAAGGACAATGACATAACTTGAAGTCCCATTTATAAGGGAATCAAGTAGGGTTGCCTAGGAAATGCATGAAACCCTAGATTAAATGAACCAAAACCCACATCTCACATCCAATTGACATGTATGTGTATTTATACACCCTAGATACATGTGAGATGCTAGGATATGAGTTAAGTTCAAGGTGCATAGTTTTTGCATCTAGTTGAACCCAAACTCATCTTAACTCAACATGTGGATCATTAGGAAAGCTTGTGTACAAGTCATGTACATAGAGCCCAAGGAATATGATTCAAAATAAGGTTTTGAAAACATTTTAAAATCATTTGAAAAACCTTGGTGAAGTCTATCTTTTGATAGCAATCACCATTGATGAGATTGATACAAAGTGAGCTTAAACTTTAAAGTTTTTAGTCACTTTTGGATTTTGTATCAATTTTGATATTTTATGGGTAAAATAATTTTCAAATATTTTTCACCCATTGTATTGGTCATAAGTATTATAGGTATCAAATTTCGTGATTTTTCGATATACGTATAATTAGTTATGATTTTCCAAAACTCATTTCTGATAATTGAAAATCGAGATTAATCACCGATCGCTCGGTGACGATCGATGATATGTCACCAACTCGATTTCTGAATCACTGATCGATAACCTGATTTCGGGTAACCAAGGTTGTTTAACCCGATTTCAATCATGTTAAGGTCCCTAACCACTCCTAACCCTAGGATATGCTTGGGAAGCATGATGAAGGTGAAAATCCATTGGATATGGATCAGGAGAGGTGTTTAGGGTTTGTATCAATTTTAAGGTGTTGGAAAGTTTAATGTTGAATTTCTAACCTTAATTTTGATTGCTTAGAGTTCCTATTGGCTTAGGGACTTCCCAAGGACATTGTTGGTGCAATGGTCAAGGGGGAGCAAGCCTTTAGGGGGAGGTATCCATCTTGGGATGATGGATGTGTTTTTCTCCTTGAAGAGGAGATGTTATTGGGAGAGTATCATCAATTGGGAAAATTGATGGTTTTTTATACCCAATTTGGAAATTGGGAGAGTGAATAGGATTGCCTCTCTTGAGTGATATGGGACTTATCACTATGAAGATGGTAGGCATCCTAGGTATTTTTAGACCAAGGGGGAGATTGTATGATCTCATTGGGACATAAGACATTGACCTCCTTGGAGAGAAGACCTTTTTGATGTTAGTCAAAAAGGGGGAGAATGTTTGGGGGAGAACATTTGGAGAATGTTTAAGATTACCAATTTGGGATAATTGGTAAGGGATTTGAGTTAATGTTCTAACTCAATGTTTTGTTTGGTTTTTGTCAAACATCAAAAAGGGGGAGATTGTTGGTGCAATCGGCCATGGTCACAATTGACCAGGACTCTCGAGTTTGACTCGAGTGATGTTTTGATGTTCGACAAAAACATATGACAATGTAATTGTCATGGGAAAGTCCAAGTCTTGGGTACTTGGCATGGAAAGTCCAAGTGGGACACTTGGCATTTGGGAAAAGTCCAAGCATGGGTCTTGGCAAGGAAAGTCCAAGTCATGGGTCTTGGCAAGGAAAGTCCAAGTCATGGGTACTTGGCATGGAAAGTCCAACGTGGGTTGGCAAGGAAAAGTCCAAGCTTGAGTCTTGGCACTTGAGAAGTCCAAGGGGTTTAGTATTGGCGGCGTAAAGTCCAAGCGGGAGTCTTGGCGGCGTAAGTCCAATGTACCTTGGCGGTGTAAACACCGTTAGCATGACATAGCTGATGGAAGCACCTGAAAGCTAGCGCGATGGATGAACAAGTAATGGATGACTTGGAGGGATCCGAGAGGCATGAGGCTGATGGAGGTGGCTAGAAGGCTTACGTCTAGGCTAAGGGTGGTCTAGCAAGTATGGGGGAACCATACTTGGGCTAAAACCTCATGTAGTGCCATGTGACCGGTCAACTAGGGTTTGATGGGAAGTGGCCTAGCAGCAATCGATGGCTCGAGCAATGATCGATCACACGATCAGTCGACTGGTGCTTAAGAAATCGGCCACAAAATGGAGTCGAGACTCGACTGGTCGAGTGAGGACTCCATCAGTCGATTGATGGGTATGATCAGTCGACTGATGGTAGATCTGTTGAACTTATCCAGTGTGGATCTAGTCGTTGTCTCACGACAACAGTGGCATCAGCCGACTGATGGTCCCGATCAATCGACTGATCGACTTTTTCCAGCACAGGTTGAAGCTTTATAAGGAGCTCGTGATGGAGAAAATTGGCATGGTTCTTTGAGGCGATTTAGGACGAGTTGCTGCTGCAATTCAGGGTCTCCAAGTGCTACTCGATCAACCTAGTGATCAAGCATTCAAGAGCATTTATAAAGTGTTTTTCTTTACTAGTCTTGCTTTGTATTTCATTATATTTGCTTGTAGCTTTTGATTATTATTGTAATCATCTTGTACGAGGTTTCTCCGCCTCCGGATTGTTCCGAGAAGGAGTGTTTATTATAGTGGTGTGTGATTGGCATCGTTAGGGTTCGTACGAACCCGATCCGTGGAGTATAAACCATTCGGTTCCGAACCACGTTAAACAATTGTGTTTGCGTGTTGTTAATTGTTTCGTTATTGCTTTCATTACTACTCCGTTGCATACTAACGAAATTGTAGAGACGAACACGCGATCGAATTCCATCACGCACCGCTATTCACCTCCCCTCTAGCGGCCTCAAACTTCCTAACAAAGCCCAAGAGTAAAATTGTTCTGGAGGAGTTAAAAGGGGAAGTCACTTATTTAGTACCACCGGTACAAGATGATATCCCACATGTCACTGCACCGCGTGTCACAGAGGATACATAGGTGATACCTCATCGTAGTGGGAGGGTTGTGAGACAGCCTGATAGATTCATGTTCTTGGGAGAATCTTCTGATTTGGTCCCTGGCAAATATGAACCTGATCCCTGGACATATGACGAGGCAATCCAAGATAAAGATGCAGTATCTTGGCAAAGTGCAATGAATGTTGAGATTGAATCTATGGATTTAAATCAGGTCTGGGAGCTAGTAGAACCATCCGATGGTGTAAAACCATTGGATGCAAGTGGATCTACAAGAGAAAGAGAGGAATAGATTGGAAGGTTGAGACCTTCAAAGCGAGGCTTGTTGCAAAGGGGTATACTCAGAAAGAGGGTATCGATTATGAGGAGACCTTTTCGCCGGTAGTCATGCTTAAGTCTATCCGGATTCTCTTATGCATAGCAGCTCATATGGATTATGAGGTGTGGCAGATGGATGTCAAGACAGCTTTCCTTAATGGAAGTCTTGAGGAAAACATCTACATGAAGCAACCAGAGGGATTCATTGCTAAGGTCAAAGAGCATCTTGTATGTAAGCTTAATCGGTCCATTTATGGATTGAAACAAGCTTCGAGGTCTTGGAACATCCACTTTGATGAGGTGATCTAGTCTTATGGATTTATTCAAAGTCCGAATGAGTCTTGTGTATACAAGAGATGTGACGGAAACGTAGTGGTATTTCTTGTACTATACGTAGATGACATTTTGTTGATTGGCAACAATATTAAGGTGTTATCGGACGTAAGGGTATGGTTGTCCAAATAGTTTGATATGAAGGACTTGGGAGAGGTGAGACACATCCTTGGGATCAAGGTTATAAGGGATCGCAGGAAAAGGATGTTGTGCTTATCCCAAGCTTCATACATAGACACGATTATGGAGCGTTTTAGCATGCAGAACTCCAAGAAGGGTTTTCTACCTTTCAGGCATGGAGTTCCTTTATCTAAGGAGATGTGTCCTAGATCATCTGAGGAGATAGAGGAGATGAAGGAGGTTCCTTATGCTTCGGCAGTAGGAAGCCTCATGTATGCGATGCTTTGTACGAGACCAGATATCTGCTTTGCCGTGGGCATGGTCAGCAGATATCAGAGTAATCCAGGACAAGGACATTGGACTGCGGTAAAGCATATATTGAAGTACCTGAGAAGGACTAGGGATTATATTTTGGTTTACCAGGCAGACCAATTACTCCCTATAGGTTACACGGATTCCGACTTCCAATCTGATAGGGATAAGAGTAAGTCTACCTCAGGTTTTGTGTTTACTTTGGGAGGTGGAGCCATTGTATGGAGGAGTGTCAAGCAGAAGTGCGTGGTGGACTCCACCATGGAAGCTGAGTATGTGGCGGCCTCTGAGGCAGCCAAAGAAGCTGTATGGCTCAGGAACTTTTTGATGGACTTGGATGTGATTCCTGGTTTGCCCAGAACTATCACAATTTATTGTGATAATAGTGGTGCAGTTGCAAACTCGAAGGAACCACAAGCCCATAAGGCTAGTAAACACATAGAGCGCAAGTACCACCTGATACGAGAAATCGTAAAGAGAGGAGAAGTTGCTGTGGCCAAGATTGCATCGGAGGATAATCTGGTAGATCCTTTCACTAAGGCCCTTCCGGCGAGAGCTTTTGATAGGCATGTGGAGGGAATGGGGATCAGATGTATGGCACTTTGAGGACAGCATAGTCTTTTAGTATAAGTGGGAGATTGTAGGGATGTATACTGAAAAGTCTATCTTTTGTATGAACATTTTTATTTTGGAATAAGAATCACATGATCATTGTTTACATATTTTTATGGTTATGCAATATTGTCTAATACTTTACATTGTAGATAACATGGTGTGTGTGTCACACAAGAGACCATGTTATCAGCACCTTAAAAGTATAAGCAAAGGCTCACAATCGAGATAACTTAGGACAAACCATTGGAATGGTTGTAGTGTGATTTGGTATTGGTTTGTCTTGACCATAGAATCACACTAGTGCACTTTGTGTGTATTGAGCAGAACCGACTTAGAGGTGATTCAATTTATTGCTGACTACATAATCAAATCGGACCTTAGATATTATTTAGTACATGTTCTTAATCCCGATATATTAACAGGCACATATACTTAGTACTCATCTCTTTGATTTACCAATGGGTGAGATTTATAGATTAAATCGATAGGCTCGGTAAGTTGGGAGATGATATTATTTATATGGTGTACTGTTGATTATTGGAGGAAACCGTGTCCTATATATTAGGATGATGATGTCCCCTTGAGGAGCTCATAAGGTTCATCATGTAAACCCTGCAGGTGGACTTGGTCCAGCATGATGAAAAAGTTGAGTGGTACTACTCAAGAAGTTAGATGTTTATTAATTAATGGTCAGTAAATTAATTAATCGACGGACATTTGAGATCTTAAACACGGGGATAAAATGTATAAATAATATATGGAGCCCATATTATCATATGGGGGTTGGTGAGGTAGATCAATGATGAACCTTTAGTGGATTGGATCATCATTAGTGGATCGGACTTTATGTGGACTTGATCCATGGGTGGCCAAGACTCAACTCCTCCTCATGGTCCCTAATGTAGCCTATTAACACCGCATGATGCTTATATCTAATGGATAGAAACAAAAGTCTAAGATCCATGTGTAGTGATTAAATCTCTAAGATCCGACGGTTGGGATTAAATCTCTAGATCCGACGGTTGAGATTAAATCCCTAGAACCAATGGAGGAAATTAATTCATGACTTATCCCTAACTCTAAAAAAGGGTGTTAAAGGGGTTGGCGTGAAAAAATATTGAAGAGAGCAAGGCTTGGGCGACAAGAGAAGGGAATCCTAGTTGAGATAGGATTAGGATTAGGGTTAGGGTTAGGGTTTGGAGGCTAGGGCGGCACCAAATAAGGCAAGGTTTCCTTTCTTCTTCCTTGTCTTGTGGTCGGCGTCCAGCAAGTTTCCAGGCCCTTCCCAACCCTTGGCCGGAGCCCAAAATCTCCCTTCTCCCTCTCCTTAGGTGGTGGAAACAAGATATAGGGCTTCCCTTGGTGTCTTGGTTGTTTTCCACCATCTTCTCCTTCATCTAGTTGCCCGGCGGCAAGGAAAGTTTTGGTTCCTTGTTGGTTGTTTCTAGTGAGGAGAAAAACCTTGTTTCTATTCTTCCTCTTGCTTTGGAAGAGCAAGGAAGGAAGATTTACGATCTAGGAGCTTTAACTTTTGGTGGATCGTCGCCCACACGACGTCCAAAAGGAGGAAGGTCATACATTAGAAGATCGAGAGGTATACCTATTCTACTTTCTTCTTTTATTTGTTGCTTGTTTTTGTTTTTCAATTATAAGCATGTTATAAATCTGTAAATGGATAAATAATACTTGGATCCCGAGAATAAGCACAAAAATCGGCGATCCGGACATCGTCTATTCTGCAGCTACTCGTAGAATAGAGGATGGTCGCTGAACAACTAGTTTGTTCAAGTGACCTCTCTAAACGAATAGCACGACAATGACTTGGTGGTTTGGGCAATCCCTTTTGTTGGGCAATCCCTTTTGTCTAGGATTATTTTTTTTTTAATCCGGGGACATCGAAGGGATCGCCATGGTCAAGCTACCGAGGTGAAGTGGGAAGCGAAGTTTCCCGTCACGGACTCGATAAGCAAAACCCTTCACATATATGTCTGTCATAAATCGTAGTCATCAAAGAGTCCAAGCATGGGTCCCAAAGGTTTTACTGAACTCACAAATAAGGACTAATAAGGTTTGGATTCCCCATGATCAAGTTCATTATTTGAATAGACCTTACTGGTTCAATGGTCCAGGGGGAGCTAACACTAAAATAGTATACCTGCTTACTTAGCAAAACTATTGCATATTTTACTTTAATTTTTAGAGCAGATAGATAGGGAAAATAAGTTAGTAAACTCTTGACAACATAGTATCAGGACGCGGCGAGATGATAGTACGTTAGGGAAATAAAGTCTCTTGTATTCGAGCTAGATAAGACGTATTTAGCTTGGTGCACTTGACCGAATGGAATTAGCTGAAGCTACCTCGTCGTATCCTAAACTAGTTAGACCAGGAAGTAACCCTAAGTGACTTAAGTGATATTTTCTTGAATTTGGTTTTGTCTAAGGAAGTGGTCGTTGTTCCGATCAAAGAAGGCCCCTGTGCCTTGCCATGACCTGGAAGTCAGTTTCTCGAAAAGTTACTTAACGATCTAAAGGTTAAATCCAAATCTAACCCAAGGTTGACTATCTTTAATTAATTTAAAATCATCTCACAAAACATATAAGGTGAACAAATTCTGAGACACATAGAATGGGGGAGATGTTAAGGATAATTTTAATATAACCTCTTCAAAATACTACTTATTTTCTCGACTATTGTACTTAAACAACTCTTAGGCCAAAGTTTAGCGCCCCCTACATCTCTTATACTTCATATATTTGACTAAGTGGGAAAGCAAACTAACCCTAAGGGTTATATTACAAACCTTTAGATTATTGGTGCAGAGGGACACACATCTAACTATTGCTAGACACATGCTTGGACTCATATTTGATTTATCTAGATGCATGCATATACGATATTGTTTTTAAAACCCCTATTTTATACAAAAACCCCAACATTCTTTTTTGATTTATGGCAAAAGGGGGAGAAGAGCGAAAGTTAAGGGGGAGTAACACAAAATTTTGAATTTGAAAACTAAAGTATCTCTTTCAAAACTCACCTAGGGTATATCTTTCAAAACTCACCTAGGTTTAAGGGGGAGTTTTGGTTGAGGGGGAGTTTTTGAAAATGACATTCATCTTCTACTATACTTATTTTATTTCCCTTAACTTTGCGTTGGTTTGCCATAGATCAAAAAGGGGGAGATTGTTAGTGTAGGGGCACTAGATAATCGAACCTGTATTTTGATTATAGCAAAGACACAAAGTTAAGTTTACATCATTATCTCACGAGCTAAATCGAGTGTGCAGAAAAGTACTAAAGCTGGAGCTGAAGGCTAGCGACACCCGGAGGAAGCCACGGTGGTCGGGCGACACTCGAGTGACTTCGAAGGGAGCCGAAGGAATCGAGTGGAAGGCCGGAAGCGAGAGCTACAAAGTAAGTATCGAGGCAAGCTTGTGTGTGTGAGAGATGGTAAGGTCGTGTCCTCTGTACGAGGACGACCGTAGGCGGTGATCCGACTAAGACTTCCTATGGAAGGTCTAAGTCGAGATCGGACGGTTAGAAACCGTCGCATTTATCATTTTTCGAGCTAACCTCTTACTGCAGGGAAGTGACCAGGCTGGTAGTTGATTACTAGACATTGGGCAGTCGACTGATGGGAGGCATCAGTCGACTGATGGTGACGAATCAACCTTTGCGCTAGGTCAAAATAGATAAGGTTTGACGCGGCCACTTCGCGATAAAATTTGTACAACTTTGTGATATGTTCCGAAAGATGAGGAGACATATTCAGAGGCCAAACTCTATAAAAGGAGGGG
The DNA here is from genome assembly GCA_025175895.1 of Wurfbainia villosa. Classification (NCBI taxonomy): domain Eukaryota; kingdom Viridiplantae; phylum Streptophyta; class Magnoliopsida; order Zingiberales; family Zingiberaceae; genus Wurfbainia; species Wurfbainia villosa. The sequence goes on along the minus strand of CM045991.1, from coordinate 73,836,316 downwards.
AGGATTCCAACTCCAAACATCATCAAGTTTATTCTCAAGTGCTTCTATAACGTCAAAGCTCCAACACCATCATAATGCCGACACGACGACAAGTTCTGATCTTCTTCGTCGGTAGCAGCAACAAGCAACATATTTTGTTATTGTATTCTTGTTTTTATTCGCAACGAGGTGAGGTAGGCTTGTTGCCTCATCCTCGTAATTTCGGTTTTGTGATCGTTGTCTCCTACCTTCAACAAGGAGGAGACGTTATAGTGTTTTGCCCTCCGTACGCGGTCTAGGACTATTAAGGCCTTGGAGTAGCAACCGCTGGGTTGTGAACCAAGTAAAATAAGTGTGTCTCTTTATTTTCCGCTATGCTTACTCGTGTATCAAACAAACGAACGAAAAGATTTACGTTCGCTATTCACCCCCCCCCTCTAGCGACGCTTCTCGATCCAACAAATAACCTTGCAATTATGCATAATCATAAGGAGCATGCTAGAAATAATAAATTTTATTGCTTAGGGGCTAAACATGTCGACTTTAAAACTAAGGAGAAATTTGGGACTAATAGCCCTAACAAAATTCTACCTAAGGAAAGTATTAGGAAGGTAGAGGATCATCTAGGCATTAATCCCAAGAACCATAGACATATGCTCAGAAAGAACAACTCTACTCAAAGAAATAATGGGTCCACCTAATTAGGAAAATTAGAATTTAAAAATAAATCTTTGAGGTCAAAGCTTAAGAAAATGGAAAGTACCCTAAGGAAGATGGAAAATATGATTCAAATAGTCAAAACCTAGGGTCTAGGAGGCAAGGTCCACCCAAGGGCAAGAAAGGTTTGGGTCACAAACCTAAGCCCGAGGAGACCTACCATAATGTTTCATTCGATTATGGAACACAACCTAGGTCTAGGAAAACCAAGGTTAGTAGGTAGGTCATCCCTAAGGGTAAACATTGTAGGATCGTTGGTGTTAGTAATATATGAGAGATGTCCTAAGGCAATCGCCTTATGTATGAACCATTTATATGATAAATGAAGATTCACTATTTGAGTATACATGTTTTATGTATTTGATTGGATCTTAAACTCATTTATCAATGTCCACGATACGATTCACAGCATGAGAGAATTTGTGATTGGATCACAACTAGTGAGTATCTCTACATGTGTAATTGTGATGTATCGGAATTATCCCTAGTCGATGAATTGATGGATTTGGACACCATCAATTCTGTCGAGACTAGCACGAGGTATACTCCTTGGTGTATCCAAGCAGCTGATTCTCACTGGCTGGAGACATAGTGATGTCCGGAGTTAATCGTGGATGCTAGTTATGGTAACTAGTTCATTGGAGTGACCAGCCGTAAGACTTCATATGGTTCTCTGCATATAGATATGTCAATGAAGTTCTTACTGTGGCTTAAGTGCGATGTTCCTTTGACTTGCGGTATTCAAGTCATCTTGATCATGGAGACTTATGCTTTGACATCTTAAGCAAACATCTCCGAGGAGATGTGGACCCGGGATGATTGGGTATAAGTCGAAGTGATCGAAGGTGTTTGAATAGCCTATAAAGGATTCACCACTCCTTGCGAGGAGATGTATACCCATGGCCTCTCGTCGGATTGTTACTAAAGTCTTTGGCCAAAGCATTACATGTTTAGAGTAAAGTACTCTTCGATACATGTGGAGTAACTAGAATCCGTAGGACGAGGAAATGATACTTGGGCTAGGTGTGACGTAGTCAGCCTAGTGGGGACTGACACAATAGACCATGTCCTGAACCAAGTGGGTATAAGATGAGTGAAGGGAATGGGGCACGAATCATTCGAGCTACTGAAGGGTTTCAGAAATAGTTCTGGATCAACCGTTGATCTTTTCGGTTAATTGGGGATCATGATGTACTACTAGGTGCCACTCATGATCGTTCTATAATTAATGGTTAATTATAGACGACCAACATAAACCGAGAACCTATTTGGTCACACGCACAACGAGTGTAATCCAAAGGATTTAAAACGAGCTTGAGAATGGGATTCTCAGACCGAGAGAAACTATGTTTGGTTGGACCAAACATAAAGCGAGCATGAAATTGTTTCAGTCGCAATGGAAGCGTGGATGGGCAATGTCTTATGAAGACATAATGGATGGACCAAAATGGTTTGGTTCTAATCCAATGGATGAGAATAAACCAAAGGGTTTGGTTTATATTAAACGAATGAACCAAAGGTTGGTTCGGTTCGTTTTAACTTAAAATAAACCGTCATGGTTTGGTTTATTTTAACTTATCTTAATGGAGCGGGTTAACGGGCTTAATGGATATGATCCATTAACCATTAAGAGAATTAGTTCTCTATAAAAGTGGGCTTAAGGGATTGTTAAACCCTAACTAATCCAAAATCAAAACCCTAGCCTCCAACCGGTTGTGCCGCCAACCTCCTTGCCGCCGCCTTGATTGTGCTACCGTCTAGCTCCTTGACGGCGACCAAGCTTCAGCCGGTGAACCTCCGGCGACCCTCCGGTGATCTCCTATAGGTTTGGCATCAAGGTGAGGCTTTTCTCTCCTTGTTTTGGCCGGCGCCTACTCCTCCACCAAGCTGTCCAGTTTTCTGGACAGCTTCTTCTCCTCTCGTCGGAGCGTCGGTTGGACGACGGTTAGTGCTCCGACAGCGGCTAACATCCCGGGGATTTGATCTCCGGTAATCCTCTGAGGTGGAGGACGAAGGATTCGTCAAACGGTTGACGAATACCTCTCCGGAGAAGCGAGTTTTGAGAACTCATTTTGGATCCGAATTTGGATTCGGATCGTGATCATCTCTCGATCACGCCTTCAACACGAGGCTAGTAACCCGCACGAAGACGGCTCTCATGACTTAGCGAAGTCATCCCGAGGAGCTCGGCGTGGATACGGATAGAGACGATTCTTACGAGGATCGTTCCGGTTGATGCCGTTCCCGCTACACGTCATACGAAAGGTATAACGTAGATAATTTCTTTTATTGCAAATTTTAATTTACGGTTATGTCTACACTTGTTGTAATAGTATGCGTGTGTTGTGTGTGTTGTAATAAATATAGATTTATTAATTTTAATTGCTTCCGCTGTGCTCATGTTTACGAAACATGATCGAACACACACACGCCATGGGCAAAACCCAACAAAGGGTATCAGAGCCTGTGTTGTGTTTCGACATAATCGTAAAAATGGTTTTGCGATAGTCATAATGTATTTCTGGAAGTTTTCTAAATTTTGGAAATTTAGAAGTATTTATGGAAATTTTTCAATTTTGGAAAGTCTAGAAGTATTTATGGAAATCTTCCACTTTTGGAAAGTTGGAAGTATTTATGGAAATTGATATTTTCCATAAATAAAATATTTGATTAGATTCTGGAAATTTGTTTCCTAATTTAATCATAATTTGATTTGGGAAATCAAATCTTAAAATATTTTATTTCCATAAGTAGTTTTAATGATTTAGGAAATTGGTTTCCTAAATAGATTTTCCTTAATCAAATAATTCCATGAATAAAATATGTGATTAGATTTGGAAATTTGTTTTCTAATTTAATTATGATTTGATTTGGAGAATCAAATCTTAAACATATTTTATTTCCATAAATAGTTATGACATATAAGGAAATTATATACATGACATAATTGTATGCCATGTAATTGCATTAGATGCATAACATTATGCCATGCGTGTCGTGATATGTAGATGTATGCCATGTATGCCATGCCATGTAGATAATAGTTATTTGCATGCAAAGAGGATGAGACATAAAAACCCTTAATCAATATTAAAGCCTACACCTTCCATTAATATGGTTAGAACCAGAGTTCTGTTTCTTGTTTGGGTTGTTGGACTCTCTCCAAGCCCGGCTCGAACCTGAATATGTTCAAACCATGGAATAGTTTAATACTAATATGGTAAGAGTCAGAGGTCAATCGTTAGCTTTGGTTGTTGGACTCTCTCCAAGCTGGGCTAATTGGTTGAATGCGCTCTAACCATATTAAAACTATGTCCTGATTAATGGGTTGGCTTTAACCTGGAGCATCAGCTTGTTGGACTCTCTCCAAGGTCGATGTAAAGGGAGGTGAAGTTGGGTGCTATGCATATGATGCATACTTGTTAATGTGTTAACAACCCGATGTATGTGTGAACATTCAAATAGTTGATAGCACATTGTGATAGTTGCATATACGTGATATGCAATCGGTATAGATGATACCTACCGTCGTAGTTATGAATGGCTTGTTGGACTCTCTCCAAGGTTGTTCATAACTATGATGGATATCAGCCCATTCGGAGATGGACCTACGATCTCCCGAAGTGATTTTGGGATTTTTGAAATTCGAAAAATGAATGGGATTTATAAATGTATATTGATGCATTTTAAAATCATCTTTCTCATATATGCTCATTTTGTATTTCTAAGATTGATCATGATGTCTTTGAATTGCGTTCCATTTTGGATTCGAATAAATTGACTGGGCCGAGCTTCATGGACTAGCTTAGAAGCTTGAGAATTGTTCTCAAGGTTGAAAAGCTTGCAAATGTCCTCGAAGCACTTCTTCCCGCCCATCCTAGTGACGATGCAACTCTGGACCAATTGTTGGCCTATCAGAAACATGTGAGTGATTCTGAACAAATGAGTTGCATCATGCTAGCCACGATGGAACCCAAGCTACGAAAGCAGCATGAGCATATGGATGCTCATATCGTAGTCCTTCATCTTTGTGAGTTGGTTGATGAACAAGTGAGATTCGAAAGGTTCGAAGTCTCAAAGCTCCTCTTCACCTCTGAGATGCTAGGAGGTTCATCTGTGGTACTGCTCAATATGCTGAAGACTATGGAGTCTTCTGAGAAGCATGAGCAGGGGACGGTGCTGTTAGTTGATTCCTCGAAGAAAGGTTCTAAGAGGAAGTCAAAGGAACAGCAGAAGGGAAAGAAGAGAAGGGCTAAGAAGGTAGAACTAGCACAAAAGGAAACTTGCCATCATTATGGCAAGGAGAGCCATTTGCGAAGAAAGTGCAAGATTTATCTTGAGTCCGTGAAGAAGGATAAGGAATCGGATGCCCCATCTTCTTCAGAAATCTTCTTTATTGATTGTCATTCTATTTCCTCAGACACTTGGGTATTTGATACTGGGTGTGGCTCACATATATGTAATGACATACATGGGCTAAGGAATAGAAGAAGACTTGTCAAGGGGAGAGTCAAATTTACGTGTTGGGAATGGAGCAACGGTTGCTGCACTCGCTATTGGAACGTATTTGTTGGAACTCCCTGTAGGACTTGTCTTAGAACTGGACAATTGCTTTTATGTTCCTTCGTTGATAAAGAACATCATTTCTATTTCTTGTTTAAATAGAAATGGGTACCATTTGACTTTTAGTAACAATTGTTGTTACATAACTTTGAATGGAGTTCTTTATGGGACTGGAACTTTAAGCAATGGTGTTTATACGTTGGACGTATCCAGTGACATTTTCAATATCGAAGCGAGCAACACGCGTGCTCGAAAGGATAATCAAATAGACTCCTATATGTCGCATTGTCGTCTTGGCCATATAAGCAAGAAATGCATGTCCGAATTACACCGATGTGGAATTCTGGAATCGTTTGAATTGGATTCATACGATACATGCGAATCATGCTTAAAAGGCAAGATGACTAAGTTACCTTTTACGGGAAAAGGTGAACGAGTGGGAGAGTTACTAGGTCTAGTACATACTGATGTATGTGGACCTATGTCAACTCAAGCTTTAGGAGGCTATAGCTACTTCATTACCTTCACCGATGATCACTCACGGTTTGGGTATGTGTTCTTGATGAAACACAAGTCTGAAGCCTTTGAAAGGTTCAAAGAATTTAGAACTGAAGTAGAGAAATTGCATGACAAAAGTATTAAAATACTTCGATCGGATCGAGGTGGTGAATACTTAAGTCAAGAGTTTCTTGATTATCTGAGAGACAATGGCATATTGTCTCAATGGACTCCGCCCTATACACCACAGCATAATGGTGTATCTGAGAGGCGTAACCGGACCTTGTTGGACATGGTCAGGTCAATGATGAATCATGCGACTCTTCCCAAGTCCTTTTGGGGTTATGCACTTCGCATGTTTACTTGTTAAATGTAATGCCTACCAAGGTAGTCTCAACTACTCCATATGAGATATGGAATGGTAAGAAACCTCATGTATCTTACTTGAAGATATGGGGTTGTCTCGCTTATGTGAAGCGATCAGATCGCATAAACCGGATGCTAAGTCCGATAAATGTCTATTTATTGGATACCCTAAGGAAACAAGGGGTTACCAATTCTATCATCCTGTGGAACAAAAGGTGTTTGTTTCAAGGCATGCTGTGTTTCTAGAGAAAGAGTTTCTCTTGCAAGAAAACAGTGGGGGTGTCGTCGAGCTTGAGGAGGCTCGAGAGACTCAAATAGACATTGATGAGATACCTGGTGAAGCACAACAGCCGACAACTCATAGTGATGAGCAATCGGCTGGACCTATTGTAACACCACATCTTCGTAGATCTGGTAGAACACGCAATATTCCTGAGAGATATGGATTTCTCGTAAGTGAATCGAACGACGTGTTACACATTGATGATGAGGAGCCTACCAGTTATGAAGAAGTGCTGACAAGTTCAGAAAGGGATAAGTGGCTTGGTGCCATGAAGTCGGAAATGGATTCCATGTATGAAAACCAAGTTTGGAACTTGGTTGACCACCAAGGGATAAAGCCTATAGGGTGCAAGTGGGTTTTCAAGAAGAAAACCGACATGGATGGTAATGTGATTACCTATAAGGCTAGATTGGTGGCGAAAGGATATCGTCAAAAACAAGGTGTTGATTATGACGAAACCTATTCGCCTGTAGCTATGCTTAAATCCATTCGGATGCTCCCGCCATAGCGGCTCATTATGATTATGAGATATGGCGATGGATGTGAAAATTTTCCTTAATGGAAACTCGCCGAGGACGTGTATATGATATAGCCCGAGGGTTTCACATCATTGATAAAACCAAGGTACGCATTGACGATCCATTTATGGATCAAGCAAGCATCCAGAGTCGGAATATCCATTTTGATGAGACAATCAAAAAGTTTGATTTCTCACAAAATCCAGACGAACCTTGTGTGTACAAGAAGGTTAGTGGGAGTGCAGTCGTGTTCCTAGTATTGTATGTCGATGACATATTACTTATAGGAAACGATATTTCAATCTTACAAGCTGAAGGTTTGGTTATCCAAGACATTCTCCATGAAAGAGAAGCAACCTACATCCTCGGATTAAGATCTATAGAGATACTTCTTCGCTTGGTCTACATATATAGACCGAGTGCTAAAGAGGTTTAGCATGTCGGAATCCAAGAAAGGTTTCTTACCCATCAGGCATGGGGTACACCTTTCGAAGTCTATGTGTCCGCGCACAGAAGACGAGAGGATTTGCATGAGTAAGATTCCCTATGCATCCGCAATAGGATCTATCATGTATGCTATGTTATGTACAAGGCCCGATATATCGTACGCTCTGAGTGTCACGAGCAGATACCAGTCCGATCCAGGAATGGATCATTGGGCGGCTGTTAAGACGATCCTTAAGTACTTGAGAAGAACTAAGGATGAGTTCCTAATATATGGAGAAGGGTACATGGTGATACGTGGGTATACGGATGCCAGCTCCAGACAGACAAGGATGATTCCATGTCTTTGTCTGGGTATGTATTCACCTGGAATGGAGACACAATAAGTTGGAAAGGTTCCAAGCTTGACACTATAGCGGATTCTGCCACTAAAGGCAGAATACATTGCAGCTTTGGAAGCAGCAAAGGAAGCGGTTTGGATCGAGAAGTTCATCTCTGAACTTGATGTGGTCTCATCAATGATCCAAACATGTGCTTCGCCGCTATCATCTTATCAGAGAGATCATCAGTAGGAACGAAATGCAAATCGAGAAAATTCCCACTGAAAGGAACTTAGCGGATCCTTTGACTAAAGCATTACCTCAAAGTAAGTTTGAGGGTCATGTTAGAGCTTATGGTATTGGATACCGTAGCGATTGGCATTAGGCCAAGTGGGAGTCTATTAGTAATATATGAGAGATGTCCTAAGGCAATCGCCTTATGTATGAACCATTTATATGATAAATGAAGATTCACTATTTGAGTATACATGTTTTATGTATTTGATTGGATCTTAAACTCATTTATCAATGTCCACGATACGATTCACAAGATGAGAGAATTTGTGATTGGATCACAACTAGTGAGTATCTCTACATGTGTAATTGTGATGTATCGAATTATCCTAGTCGATGAATTGATGGATTTGGACACCATCAATTCGCCGAGACTAGCACGAGGTATACCCTTGGTGTATCCAAGCACCGAGTCTCACCGGCCGGAGACATAGTGATGTCCGAGTTAATCGTGGATGCTAGTTATGGTAACTAGTTCATGGAGTGACCACCGTAAGACTTCATATGGTTCTCTGCATATATAGATATGTCAATGAAGTTCTTACCGTGGCTTAAGTGCGATGTTCCTTTGACTTGCGGTATTCAAGTCATCTTGATCATGGAGACTTATGCTTTGACATCTTAAGCAAACATCTCCAAGGAGATGTGGACCCGGGATGATTGGGTATAAGTCGAAGTGATCGAAGGTGTTTGAATAGCCTATAAAGGATTCACCACTCCTTGCGAGGAGATGTATGCCCATGGCCTCTCGTCGGATTGTTACTAAAGTCTTTGGCCAAAGCAATACATGTTTAGAGTAAAGTACTCTTCGATACATGTGGAGTAACTAGAACTGTGAGGACGAGGAAATGATACTTGGGCTAGGTGTGACGAGTCACCTAGTGGGATCGGCTACAATAGACCATGTCCCGAACCAAGTGGGTATAAGATGAGTGAAGGGAATGGGGCACGAATCATTCGAGCATCAAGGGTTTCGTAAATAGTTCGATCAACCGTTGATCTTTTCGTTAATTGGGGATCATGATGTACTACTAGGTGCCACTCATGATCGCTTCTATAATTAATGGTTAATTATAGACGGCCAACATAAACCGAGAACCTATTTGGTCACACGACAACGAGTGTAATCCAAAGGATTTAAAACGAGCTTGAGAATGGGATTCTCAGACCGAGAGAAACTATGTTTGGTTGGACCAAACATAAAGCGAGCATGAAATTGTTTCAGTCGCAATGGAAGCGTGGATGGGCAATGTCTTATGAAGACATAATGGATGGACCAAAATGGTTTGGTTCTAATCCAATGGATGAGAATAAACCAAAGGGTTTGGTTTATATTAAACGAATGAACCAAAGGTTGGTTCGGTTCGTTTTAACTTAAAATAAACCATCATGGTTTGGTTTATTTTAACTTATCTTAATGGAGCGGGTTAACGGGCTTAATGGATATGATCCATTAACCATTAAGAGAATTAGTTCTCTATAAAAGTGGGCTTAAGGGATTGTTAAACCCTAACTAATCCAAAATCAAAACCCTAGCCTCCAAGGAGTTGCCGCCCAACCTGGTTGTGCCGCCCAACCTCCTTGCCGCCCAGCTTGATTGTGCTGCCGTCTAGCTCCTTGCCGGCGACCAAGCTTCAGCCGGTGAACCTCCGGCGACCCTCCGGTGATCTCCTATAGGTTTGGCATCAAGGTGAGGCTTTTCTCTCCTTGTTTTGGCCGGCGCCGACTCCTCCACCAAGCTGTCCAGTTTTCTGGACAGCTTCTCCTCCTCTCGTCGGAGCGTCGTTTGGACGACGGTTAGTGCTCCGACAGCGGCGAACAAACCCGGGATTTGATCTCCGGTAATCCTCTGAGGTGGAGGACGAAGGATTCGCCAAACGGTTGACGAATACCTCTCCGGAGAAGCGAGTTTTGAGAACTCGCTTTGGATCCGAATTTGGATTCGGATCGTGATCATCTCTCGATCACGTCGTCTTCAACACGAGGCTAGTAACCCGTACGAAGACGAAGCTCGTGACTTAGCGAAGTCATCCCGAGGAGCTCGGCGTGGATACGGATAGAGACGATTCTTACGAGGATCGTTCCGGTTGATGCCGTTCCCGATACACGTCATACGGAAGGTATAACGTAGTTTAATTTCCTTTTATTGCAAATTTTAATTTACAGTTATGTCTACACTTGTTGTAATAGCATGCGTGTGTTGTGTGTGTTGTAATAAATATAGATTTATTAATTTTAATTGCTTCCGCTGTGCTCATGTTTACGAAACATGATCGAACACACACACGCCATGATCTTAAACCCAACAAATGATTGGCGTCGCTAGAAAGGGGGGGAATGAATAGCTACGCTCGTCTTTTCGATTCGTTGTACCCTTCTACAATGATTAGTACGCAGCGGAAACAAGAAAACGAATACAGAAAAAAAATGACAAACGCAAACACACCAATTTTATGTGGTTCGGAACACAAGTCCCTACTCCACGGTTGAGCCCTCATCGGCTCTAGTGATGCACACCACCACTATAAACTTCTCCTTCGGATACACAAGGTGGAGAAACCCTTTGCACCTGCTTTATCGAAACATTACAAGAAAGCTTACAAGAGACAATGAAGAAGCAGTAAAACGAGTACAGATTTCAGAGTGAATGAAAATACTTCTTGCTTGCTGAATCGTTGACACTCCTGTTGGATGATCAAGGCTTTTAAGAATGAAGAAGCTTTTTCCCTCGTGTCTTTCTTCAAAAAAATGTAGTAAGTTCTTCTTTTTTAACTTTGAAATATATAAGCCCAAAATACTTGATAGCTCGAGCCTGATTAGGGCTTTTCTGCCCGCCCAGTCGAGTCGCCTCGGCTAGTGCCTTGACTGGAGCATTAATTGGCATTTATTAATGGCTTCAATGGTAAGATTTGGACCATAATTAGTTTTATTTCAATTGAAAACATAGGTCCAGGTGATGATCGACTAGCTTTGGTTCCAAAGCGAGCTCCCAGTCGACAGTCTCTTGCTTCTGTTCCGTTGGATTAAAACTCTAGTCGAGTCTCCACTTTGACTGGCAGGCTTTGGTTCCAACTGAATAGAGCAACAGTCGAGCTCCCAGTCGACAGTCCCTTGCATTTGTTCCATTGGATCAAAACTCTAGTCGAGTCGCCGCTCGGGGCTTTGGTTCCAATGAACAGAGCAGCGATCGAGCTCGGTCGGCCGATCCCTCGCCTGCATTTCCGTTGGATCAAAGCTCTAGTCGTCACCGCCTCGGCTCTGCCGTTTTCCTACGAACATACAGGCCAGCGATCGAGACATCAACCGCGCGTGGCTTGCCTCGCCAGAAGAATAACCTCGATCGAGGCAATCGGCCGAATCGATACAAAACTCTGCTTGTCCGCAGAGTAGTCGAGCTCTCAATCGACACCTCCTTGCGTCTGCGTAGTTGAACCAAGCATCGGTCGGCGCCGATCGGTGGTATGAGTCAACCCGCGCCGACAAGAGCAAGAGGTTCGATCGAGGCGTCACCTCGACTACCACCTTTACCTGATGCCTATGAATTACTATTCATAGGTCTTCCATGCCAGAAATCATCTCTGGGACTTCATGCCAAGACTCCCTGTCCGGGTCTTCACTGCCAAGAGGCCACGCCTCTGGGACTTCACTGCCAAGACTCCTCGTCCGGGTCTTCACTTGCCAGGACTCCACGTCCGGGTCTTCACTTGCCAGGACTCCACGTCCGGGTTTTCATCAATCTTGCATCTAGTCCTCGACCTACAAGAGATTTCCTGAAAATACATCTCAAACAACCGTATGAGATAACACATAATTATCACCTTGACTTAAACCCTTGTCAATCACCAAAAACATCCTTTGGGTCTGATTGCACCAACAATCTCCCCCTTTTTTGATGTTTGACAATACGGTTTAAGTTTAGGTGATGAAATTATAGCACAATATAACGTATTCGAAATTTTATATGCAAAAAGAAGAGATATAGATGTGTAGTTTCAAAAATTTTAATTTCATACTTAAAGCCCATCTTCTCCCCCTTTGGCAAACACCCAAAAAGAAAAGTTGCTTATAGAAGCACTCCCCCTGAATTCATTACCCTTAGGTTATCAAATGCACTAACAATATATTTTAGAAAGATAAATGTCAGTCGTGCATTTCTAAAGAAAGATATAAACCACCGGAAGAAAAATTTGACATAATTACAGATAAAAAGAAAAACAAAAACTAAACTGCTGAAGATGATGGTCCTGATGAATCCGACATCATGGCATGAAGGAGAGTTAGAATTTCCTTCTGCTGGGCAGAGACTTCGGAAAACCGAGCATCTAGCTTGGAGTGAAGCTCTTCTAATTTAGTGTCGATTGATGTACTAAGGTCCATGAATTTAGTATCAACTGAGTTTATGAACTTAGCATGATCTTTTCACAGATTCTCCAGCTATTCAGACATAGTGGAAGATGGTTCAACAGCTAGAACTGGACGTTCTTGTTCACCTTCTTCCTCCATATCCCACCTTTCACCAGCTTGATGTCCATCCGCCCACTCAACGGTGCTACCAACTTTTGACATGCCGGCCAAAGAAAAGTTTCTCCACTTTATGAAATCAAAGTCTGTCATCTGCCTAATTTCCCCCCTGCTTGTGTTGATGCCTATGGATTCTAGCCAAAATGTGATGATATGACCAAAAGGCATGTAAATTTTCTTTTGGACAGGAGTTGAGAAGTGGACTATGCAGAGAAAGATGTTTAAAGCAACATTAAAGTTTAAACGTTGCTTTAAGAGATGTAGAGCTAGTGAATGATGTGGTCTTATCATAGCTTGCCCCCTAGTAACAATTGGAAGGATGCAACCTACAACGACCTTATATAGGACATTATCGGGGGCAGCTAATGCCATGGCCGGAAATAGAGTAAGACCAGGTTGTCTGGGTTTTTTAAAGAAGTACTCATGAATTACATTTATGGAGTATCCCTCAACAGGTTCTTGAATGCTTTGATAGCATTCAAGGGTTGAGTTTGACTCACGACACTCTAGAAATGCTCTGAGGATATCAGGAGTGAAAGATATGTCCTTTTTGGCTACCCTACTCTTAAATATGAGCCTATCACCTGTAGGCTGTAGATTGTTATAGAATTCACTAACTAAGTCTATATTGATGTCATGATCACAATAGACTAGTTTATTGAGCCCATAGTAGTTAATCATTTGTATAACATGTTGGGCATGATTTTCAAAAAATTCTTTATCTAATGATCTAGTATACATCAACTGGAATTTGTGGTCAGTAAAGGTATGTTGATGATGTGTGGAGGGAAATCGGGGATCCGTAGATGGATTTTCCTGAGGTGTTTCACTTGACTCGCCTATCCTACGTTTTTGTCTAATGAATGCCAAAATGATGTTCCAAAAAAAATATGATGGTATAGTTTACCCAATATTACTAAGTCGTGTAATCAAAGAGATGATTTTAGAAATTTACTTAGGTGCCATTTTTCCTGTTGTTGACTGGTCTTGAGGGATCAAGAAGATGACTTCTGTGAAATCACTTTCTCCAGCAAAAAAAAAATGAACCCTAGAAAATCTGGCAAAATCTAGGGTTTGAGAAAATCGTCGTCTAGGGTTAGTTATTGACCAAAAGAAGGAATGAGGGGCTGGAGAACTTACTTCAAGTTAGTTTAGGAGCAAGTGAGGTAATCTAGGGTTTTGTCGATTAAACTTGAGCAGCTGACGGTCGGTGCGAAGAGAAAAATCGCAGCGAGAGGAGTCGAGGCGAGTCGCGAGTTTGGGAGAGGCGGTAAGTGAAATTCCTTATATATTTCTTAGTTACGCAGTCGAGGCAGTAAGTTAAACGCCTCGACTATTATATCAGTCAAGGCGCCAGTTGAGTGCGCCTTGCTTCTGTTTGCTCACACCCTCTGTCAATCGAGACGATTATTGAAATGCCTCGACTGTTATTCTGAAGGTTCATTTTTGTCTTAGATATTTTAAGTTCCAAATTCGTTGTATTTAGGTATTTAAAACATTTTAAAAGTGACAATATACTCTATCGACAATATCAAACATATATTGGATGTTTCACTTGAGTTTTATCATTATTTAAGATGTCCAACCAATTTTACTTGGTTGGAATGTCCAATTATGTTTTTAAACCAAATACACATGAATTATGTATTGGTCTTCCCCATAATTGGTCAACTTAATGATTCATGCAGTTTTCAACCGCATTACTCAAGTTATGCATCATAACAAGCAATTTGAGTAAATTGGTTGCTCCTAACATCTCACCCCTATCTAGCAATACACAAGCATAGTTAATCCTATGATTTGTGTGAGATGTTTCCCAAAGGTATCCCAAACATTATTTTCCCATTTCTTTGGAACTTATGAATTTGTCCTTATGATCACGGAGAGTTTTCACTCAGCTGCACACATTCCCAACTCTCTTCTTAAATGACTAAATTCATTTTCTGGAAGAGGTTTTGTGAAAATATCAGCAAGATTCGCCTTAGACTCAACATAATTGAGTATAATATCTCCTCTTGCTACATGATCCCTAATGAAGTGATGTCTTACTTCAATGTGTTTTGTTCTGGAATGATGGACTGCATTTTTTGTTAAGTTGATCGTGCTAATATTATCACATAGCACTTGCACGTTCTTATATGAAAATCCATAATCCTCTAATGTGTGAGTCATCCATAACAATTGTGACACACTCTCTCCCATGGCTATGTACTCACCGATGGTGGAGAGAGCAACACAATGTTGCTTTCGACTTGACCAACCAACTAAAGCTAAACCTAGGAATTGACAGCCCCCGCTAGTACTTTTTCTATCTAGTTTGCATCCTGCATAATCTGAATCTGTATAGCCTACTAAATCAAAAGACTGATTGGGATACCACAGTCCAAGCGATATTATTGTTCTGTAAGATATCTCATAATTCTTTTAACAAAGAACCCAAAGAGACTCTTTAGCACCACGATTGATATCGTGCACACATGCCCACAAAGAAAATACTATATCAGTCTACTTGTCAGTAAGATATAAAGACTACCTATGGCACTCCTATAATGCTTTATATCAACAGGTTTACCATCTACATCACTATCTAGATGAGTGTTTTGTGCCATTGGAGTGGCAACCTCCTTAACATTTTCCATGTTGAATCTTTTTAGCAACTCCATGGCATATTTTGATTGACAAACATGAATTCCTTCTTTGGTTTGTTTGATTTGGCGTCAAGGAAAAATGTCAATTCCTACTAGACTCATCTCAAACTCACTCTCCATGTGTTCTATAAATTCATTGAGATAATCCCTATTGTTTGAACCACAGTTATGTCATTGACATAAATCGAGCTACAAATATGTCTTCACCATTTCTTTTGGAAAAGTGTGGATCAATTTGACCTCTTCTAAAACCCCTCTCAACTAGAAAAATTGACAACCTTTCGCATCAAGCACGAGGTGCTTGTTTCAAATATAAAAGAGCCTTCTTTAGCTTATACACGTGATTTGGAAATTCTGAATTTTCAAATCCTGGTTGTTCAAACATAGACCTCTTCCTTTATAAACCCGTTCAAAAATGCTGACTTCACATCCATTTGATATAATTTGAATCCTCTATATCGCAAATGCTAGCATTAATCGAATGGATTCTAACCTAGCCCTGAGTGCATAAGTTTCACCATAATCAAGTCCCTCAATTTGATTGTATCCTTTGGCAACTAACCTAGCTTTATTTCTCACTATTTCTCCTTTATCATTCAATTTATTCTTGAATACCCATTTGGTTCCTATTATGGTAGCTTGATCAGGTCTTGGAACTAAATTCCAAACTTGACTTCTCTCAAATTGTCCCAATTCATCTTGCATTGCTATAATCCATCAATCAAGCAAAGCTTCATCAATTACTTTTGGTTCAATTTCAGAGATTAATGCTACTTGATTCACTTCATTTCTAAAGTATGATCTTGTCCTCACCCCTTGATGGATGTCTCCAACAACTTGGTCTAGGGAATGACTAGTGCCCATTCTAGTGGATCTTGGTACTTGAGATGTTTCTTGAACCTCATTGTTAGATACAATCTCAAGCAATGACCCTTCTGATCTAGATTTTTCATTTTCGGAGTCAGATTTGACTCCCCCTACACTTGTGTCCTCCTTCAAACTCAATCTTTTGAGTTCGACCTCTACTGCATCAGTATTATCCTTAGAGTCAATTTGGTCTTTACATTCCTCAAAAACCACATTTGACGATTCCTCAACCAAATTTGTTCGTTTGTTGTAAACTCGATAAGCCTTACTAGTGAGGGAATATCCTAACAAGACACCTTCATCTGCTTTTGCAGTGAATTTTCCTAGATGATCCTTAGTGTTTAAAATGAAAACCTTGCAACCAAAAACCCTAAGATGTTTGATTGTTGGTGGTTTTCCAAACCATAGTTCATGAGGTGTTTTTCCTAAGAATCTATGTATCAAAACTCAGTTTTGAACATAGCATGCAGTGTTAATTGCCTCAGGCCACAAGTAACTAGGAAGAGCATACTCATTTAGCATACTCCTCACAGCTTCTTGCAAAGCTCTATTCTTCCTCTCTACCACACCATTTTGTTGTGGTGTCCTAGGAGTGGAAAACTCATGTTTATAGCCTTTTTCTGAACAGAATTCCTTAAACCTCATATTTTCAAATTCTCCTCCATGATCACTCCTAATTGTTTTAATTGTTGAGTTTTTCTCATTTTCAATTCTTCTACAAAAAGGAATAAAAATTTCTAATGTTTGATCCTTATGTTTGAGAAAGAAGGTCCAAGTATATCTAGTATAGTCATCTACTACTACCAAGCAATATCTACTTCCATTCAAGGTTTTAGTGGAGCTACTATCAAACAAATCTAAATGCAATAAATCTAAAGCATTTAAAGTACTTACAGTGTTCTTGCTTTTGTGTGATGCTCTTATTTGTTTTGTAAGCATAAGATGATGTTAGGATGTAAAAAGGATTAGGTTAAAAATTAACCCTAAAAGTCCCCATGATCCATTCGGCCAAGCTTTGTTTTTGATGATTCAATGAAGTTCTATGCCATGTTTTGTAAGCATAAGATGATGTTAGGATGTAAAATGGATTAGGTTAAAAATTAACCCTAAAAGTCTCCATGATCCATTCGGCCCTAAGATTTGGTGCAATCAGACCCAAAGGATGTTTTTGGTGATTGACAAGGGTTTAAGTCAAGGTGATAATTATGTGTTATCTCATACGATTGTTTGAGATGTATTTTCAGGAAATCTCTTGTAGGTCGAGGACTGGATGCAAGATTGATGAAGACCCGGACGTGGAGTCCTGGCAAGTGAAGACCCGGACGTGGAGTCCTGGCAAGTGAAGACCCGGACGTGGAGTCCTGGCAAGTGAAGACCCGGACGAGGAGTCTTGGTAGTGAAGTCCCGGAGGCATGGCCTCTTGGCAGTGAAGACCCGGACAGGGAGTCTTGGCACGAAGTCCCGGAGATGATTTCTAGCATGGAAGACATATGAACAGTAATTCATAGGCATCAGGTAAAGGTGGTAGTTGAGGTGACGCCGATTAGAACCTCATCGCTCTTGTCGAGCAAAGAGTTGACTCATACCGATGAGGCGACGCCTCGATCGATGCTTGGTTCAACTAAGCGACGCAAGGAGGTGTCGATCGAGAGCTCGACCGCTCTGAGACAAACAAAGCAGTTCGATCGTATCGAGGCGGCTCGACTGAGGTTATTTCTTACAAGCAGAGGCAAGCCACAGTCGGTTGATGTCTCGACTGTGGCATGTATGTTCGTAGGAAAACCGACAGCAGTCGAGGCGGTGACTCGACTAGAGCTTTGATCCAACGGAACAGACGCAAGGGACTGTCAACTGGGAGCTCGACTGTTGCTCTGTTCAGTTGGAACCAAAGCCTGCCAGTCGAAGCAGCGACTCGACTAGAGCTTTGATCCAACGAAACATACGCAAGGGACTGTCGACTGGGAGCTCGACTGTTGCTCTGTTCAGTTGGAACCAAAGCCTGCCAGTCGAAGCGGTGACTCGACTAGAGCTTTAATCCAACGGAACAGAAGCAAGGGACTGTCGACTGGGAGCTCGACTGTTGCTCTATTCATTTGGAACCAAAGCCTGCCAGTCAAGGCGTCGGATCATCGCCTTGACTAGACCTATGTTTTCAACAAAAATAAAACTATTTATGGTCTAAATCTTACCGTTGAAGTCATTAATAAATGCCAATTAATGCTCCAGCCGAGGCGACTCGACTGGGCGGGCAGAAAAGCCCTAATCAGGCTCGAGCTATCAAGTATTCTGGGCTTATATATTTCAAAGTTAAAAAAGAAGAACTTACGACATTTTTCTGAAGAAAGACACGAGGGAAAAAGCTTCTTCATTCTTAAAATCCTTGATCATCCAACAGGAGTGTCAACGATTCAGCAAGCAAGAAGCATTTTCATTCACTCTGAAATCTGTACTCGTTTTACTGCTTCTTCATTGTCTACTGTAAGATTTCTTGTAACATTTCTGATAAACTGTGCAAAAGGGTTTCTCCACCTTCGGTGTATCACTGAGAAGGAGAAGTTTATAGTGGTGGTGTGCATCACTAGAGCTGATGAGGGCTCAACCGTGGAGTAGGGACTTGTGTTCTGAACCACGTAAAATTGGTGTGTTTGCGTTTGTCATTTTTTTTGTATTCGTTTTCTTGTTTCCGCTGCGTACTAATCATTGTAGAAGGGTACAACAAATAGAAAAGACGAGCGTAGCTATTCATTCCCCCCCCCTTTCTAGCGACGCCAACGATCCTACAACCATGGTGTGTGCCTAGTGGCTAAGGTTTCAAGGAAACCTAGGAAAGATACTAAGAATGTTACAAGGGGAGTCACCCCTAGAGTTAACCTAGGCAAGACCACAATGACCAAGGCTTCTAAGTCTAGAAGGGTCATTAGGAGTGTATCTAGGGAAGTTATCCCAAAGGAATACCTAGTAAACACAAGGAGCTCCAATAGGTATTGGGTTCCTAGGAGCGTGATCTGTTGGTGCAGGGGCACTAGATAATCGAACCTGTGTTTTGATTATGGCAAAGACACAAAGTTAAGTTTACATCATTATCTCACGAGCTAAATCAAGTGTGCAGAAAAGTGCTAAAGCTGGAGCTGAAGGCTAGCGACACCCGGAGGAAGCCGCGGTGGTCGGGCGACACTCGAGTGACTTCGGAGGGAGCCGAAGGAATCGAGTGGAAGGCCGGAAGGGAGAGCAACTATCGAGGTAAGCTCGTGTGGGTGAGAGATTGTAAGGTCGTGTCCTCTTTACGGGGACGACCATAGGCGGCGATCCGATTAAGACTTCCCGTGGAAGGTCTAGGTCGAGATCGGACGGTCAGAAACAGTCGCATTTATCATTTTCTGAGCTAACCTCTTACTGCAGGGAAGTGGCGGCCGGCGATCAATCGTTGGACATCAAGCGATCGATGCTCATCAGTCGACTGATGGGAGGCATCAGTCGACTGATGGCGACGAATCAGCCTTTGCGCTAGGTCAAAATGGATAAGGTTTGACGCGGCCACTTCGCGATAAAATTTGGACAACTTCGTGATCTGTTCCGAAAAAAGAGGAGACATATTCAGAGGCCAAAATCTATAAAAGGAGGGGAGGATTCCAACTCCAAGCATCATCAAGTTTATTCATCAAGTGCTCCTACAACGCCAACGCTCCAACGCCGTCATAACGCCGACGCGACGACAAGTTCAAATCTCCTTCGTCGGCAGCAGTAGCAAGTAATTATTTTTATTGTATTCTTTATTTTAATCGTAATGAGGTGAGGTAGGCTTGTTGCCTCATCCTCGTACATTCGGTTTTTGTGATCGTTGTCTCCTACCTCCAACGAGGAGGAGACGTTATAGTGTTTTGCTCTCCGTACGCGGTCTAGGACCGATAGGGCCTTGGAGTAGCAACCGCTGGGTTGTGAACCAAGTAAAAATAAACATGTTCATTTATTTTTTGCTTCTCTTACTCGTTTAATTGTCTACTCGAACGAAATGTCGAAAATATTTACGATCGCTATTCACCCCCCCCCCTCTAGTGACGCTTCTCGATCCAACAATTGGTATCAGAGAGGGGGCGCTAAGATTTGGTGAAACCACCAATCTAGCACGTTTTGGTTTTCTTTTCGTATTTTTCGATTCGTATCTTTCTTAGGTTTTTATTCCTCCCACACTACTAATCCAAGACGAAGTCTTGGTACGTTTCTTTTGGTTGTGTGCTTGCAAGTATTCTTTTTTGGAGTAGTCGATGGTATAACGACCATAACTTTTCGCACAAGTGGACTAACAAAATGATCTACCTACCAAATCGAAGCTCTCTGAGAGATCTACATTCCTTATAGGGTTTACCCTCGTAACAAGCTGTTTCCAGCCCCAAAATCCAACATTCAGTAGCCTTTCGGGGACACCGAAGGTCGTAAGTTTCTAGTTTTTGTTAGTTTCTTATTCTTCTTATTTATTTCTGTTTATTTCCTATTATTTCCCACACTACTAATCCAAGACCAAGTCTTGGAATTCTCTTTGGTTTTTATTCATGTTTTTGCAAGAGACTTAATGGCTCACATTGAGGGGTATAGCACCACCCGACCTCCGTTCTTTAACGGAAATGATTTCCGTTATTGGAAAGGTCGGATGGAGTGTTTCTTGAAAACACAAGTCGAGACTTGGATAATAATCCAAACCGGCTTTTCTCTACCCACCAATGATCAAGGAGAGCACTTGGATTTCAATAAGTGGACAAATACAACCAAGAGGCAAATCGAAGCCGATGCAAGAGCAACTCAAATATTACAATGTGGCTTTGTCCAAGGAGGAGCTCAACCGCATCGGTCCATTCATTAGCGCCAAAGACCTCTGGAACAAATTGATTGATCTATACGAAGGGACGCCTGATGCTAAGGTATGTAAAAGATATTTACTTTTAAATAAACTGTACAATCTAAAGATGCAGGATCGCGAGACCGCCACCCAATTACATGCGCGGATCCAAGACATCGTCAATGGTCTTCACTCGATCGGGAAAGTCATAGAGAACTGGGACCTTATAAGGTATGCTTTAAATGATTTCCCTAGGACTACCTTGTGGGCATCCATTGTCGATGTCTACAAGGTCTCTAAGGACCTTTCAAAGCTTAGGTTAGACGAATTATTTTCCGAGTTTGAACTTCACGAGCAAACTAACGTGGTCCGGGCCGAGAGAGGTATTGCTCTACTTTCAGGACAAAGAAGCAAGCCACCTACTAGGCAAGTAGATGAACTCGAACCCGAAGACGAATCAGAGTCCGAATCAGAAGAGGTGGAAGCAATAGTGAACGTTGCGCGGAGAATAGTTCGAAAAGAAAGAAGGAAATTGAAGTACGAGAATCAAAAGAAAAAGGGAGCAAGGAAAGCCTTCCATGCAACTTGGGACAACAAAGAAGACATAGCTTACATGGCAAGACCGGAGGAGTCCGAGTCAGAATCCGAAGTCGAGTCCAACTATAACACCGACTTCGAACTCAAGGACTACTTCGAGAAGCAACTCAAAGTCGGACCAAAAGAAAAAATTAAGGTTAGCCACTCACTAATTCATATGCTTTACAATACAATTAAAATGTTTAATAGGAAATTAACTAAGTCCGAGTCTAGGGTTGAGTCGTTACTTGAGGAGGTTGAAACCCTCAAGCAAGAGGCTACTCTAACCTCTTCAACTGGTCAAGTTCAAGAGGGAAACTCAACCCAAATTGAAAAACTTGAGGAGGAGAATTCTCTCTTGAAAGACCGAGTTCAAGAGGTTGAGGCTAGGATGGAAAGGTTCACATTGGGATCTAAGAACCTTAATCGACTACTTGGAACCCAAAGAGCCATGTACAACAAAGCCGGACTCGGATTTAAGTCAAAGACTACGAATAGGTCTTATATGTCTATCGTAAATCGTAGTCATCAAAGAGTCCAAGCATGGGTCCCAAAGGTTTTATTGAACTCACATATAAGGACTAATAAGGTTTGGATTCCCCATGATCAAGTTCATTATTTGAATAGACCATATTGGTTCAATGGTCCAGGGGGAGCTAACACTAAAATAGTATACCCACTTACTTAACACAACCATTGCATATTTTACTTTAATTTTTAGAATGGCTAGATAGGGTAAATGGTTAGTCAACTCTTGACAACATAGTATCAGGACGCGGCGAGATGATAGTACGTTAGGGAAACAAAGTCTCGTGTATTCGAGCTAGATAAGGCGTATCTAGCTTGGTGCACTTGACCGAGTGGAACTAGCTGAAGCTACCTCGTCGTATCCTAAACTAGTTAGACCAGGAAGTAACCCTAAGTGACTTAAGTGATATTTTCTTAAATTTGGCTTTGTTTAAGGAAGTGGTCGTTGTTCCGATCAAAGAAGGCCCCTGTGCCTCGCCATGACCTGGAAGCCAGTTTCCCGAAAAGTTACTTAACGATCAAAAGGTTAAATCCGAATCTAACCCAAGGTTGACTATCTTTAATCAATTTAAAATCATCTCACAAAACATATAAGGTGAACAAATTCTGAGACACATAGAATGGGTGAGATGTTAAGGATAATTGAAATATACTTAAAACAATCTCTTCAAAATACTACTTATTTTCTCAACTGTTGTGCTTAACAACTCTTAGGCCAAAGTTTAGCACCCCCTACATCTCTTATACTTCATATATTTGACTAAGGGGGAGAGCAAACTAACCTTAAGGGTTATATTATAAACCTTTAGATTATTGGTGCAGAGGGACACACCTCGAACCAATCTATCTAACTACTACTAGATGCATGCTTGGACTTATATTTGATTTATCTAGATGCATGCATATATGACATTGTTTTTTAAAAACCCTATTTTATACAAAAACCACAAAAATTTTTTGATTTATGGCAAAAGGGGAAGAAGAGCGAATGTTAAGGGAGAGAGTTAAGGGGGAGTAACATAAAATTTAATTTTGAAAATTAAATTATCTCTTTCAAAACTCACCTAGGGTTAAGGGGGAGTTTTGGTTGAGGGAGAGTTTTTGGAAATGATATTCATCTTCACATTCATCTTCTACTATACCTGTTTTATGCTTTAATTTTCCTTAACTTTGTGTTGGTTTGCCATAGATCAAAAAGGGGGAGATTGTTGGTGTAGGGGCACTAGATAATCGAACCTGTGTTTTGATTATAGCAAAGACACAAAGTTAAGTTTACATCGTTATCTCACGAGCTAAATCAAGTGTGCAAAAAAGTGCTAAAGCTGAAGCTGAAGGCTAGCGACACCCGGAGGAAGCCGCGGTGGTCGGACGACACTCGAGTGACTTCGGAGGGAGCTGAAGGAATCGAGTGGAAGGTCGAAAGCGAGAGCTACTATCGAGGTAAGCTCGTGTGGGTGAGAGATTGTAAGGTCGTGTCCACTTTACGGGTGTTAGGACCCTTGGAATGGCTAGAGGGGGGTGATTAGCCTTTCTTCGTTTCTACGAAAAGGTTAGCGGAAGCAATACAAATATAAGCACAAACAAACAAGAAACAAAGCTAACACCCGATGTAACGTGGTTCGGAGATGACGCTCCTACTCCACGGCAATCCGTAAGGTGGATTAGCCCTAATCAATCTTCACTAAAACCTCCTTTGTATGAACCAAGGTGGAGAAACCTTATCTTACAATGCACTCCTCTTCTTTACAATGATGGAAGATTAGGATTAGAGAAGAGGAGGTTTTGGATTGCTAAAAACACTTGGAAAGCTTGGTGAGCACGTAGGTGTAGTTTGGAGCAAGAGCACTAGCTTCACCAAGCTCCTCATGGCCCCTTTTTATAGAAGAGGTTGTTTTTCCGTTAGTGCGTCGATCGGTCGATGCATACCATCGATCGATCGCCGGCCAACGGCTCAACGCGATCTCGCGAGATTCGTAGAGCGCAATCTCCAACGGCCGTGATCACGATCGATCCCTCCATCACCGATCGATGGGGTGATCGATCGAGTGATCAAGGCGCGAATGAGTGAGATTGCATTCGTGGCGATATTTCCCTTGATCGATCCGATCCGATGCCCTTGACGATCGATGATCCGCGATCGATCGCTTCGCCTAAAGTAGTCGATCGATGGTCGGTTTCACCGACTTCGATCGAAACGCTGACGATCGATCGATACATCGTATCGATCGATACTCATCAAGTATGAGTAATTCATCCTTGATTTTATACCCTAGACCTAGACTCAACCTTCTAGCTCCTCAATAAGCCTTGCGCCTTCAGGATCCCTCCGAGTCCGCGACTTGTTCATCCTTTGTGCTTTGCTTCCAAGAGCTTCCTTCGGTTTCGTCATGTCTTGGGTTGCTAAATGCTTGGACTTTACGCCGCCAAGACTACAAGCTTGGACTTATGCTGCCAAGACTTTACTTTGGACTTCCTTTGTCAAGGTTCACTTGGACCTTACGCTGCCTAGACTACAAGCTTGGTCTTACGCTGCCAAGTCCATCCCTTGGACTTCCTTTGCCAAGATCATACTTGGACTTCCTTTTACCAAGTCTTCATCCTTGGATTTCCCTGTCACTTAAACACATTCGTAATTAGATCACAAGATATTGCCTAACTTAGATGATTAGCCAAACGTCAAAACATATAAATGCTTGGAGCATTGTTGCACCAACAATCTCCCCCTTTTTGATGTTTGACAATCATTTAAGTTAGGTCTTTAAAGATACACACATAATCATCTAACTTAAGCATTCCTTCTCCCCCTTTGACATACATCAAAAAGAGAAGGATGAAAGAATTAAGAGTGTTGGATCTTGGACTAAGGTATTAAATTGAAATTAAGCTCCCCCTTAATCCAAGATAGGATGTAAATTACATTTGAAGCAAAGCATAATCTAAAATTCAAAAGTTAAATCCTAACTTTGCACCAACAATGGTTTTGGGGATAAAAGGATAGAATTTATTGAAACTCCCCCTAAACCACTGTATTAAGCAGTCCTAAAACTCGTTTATACGCAAGATTATCATACTAGAGTGTTAGGACATCAAACATACACCAAATATCAGAAAATGAAGCTTATTATCAGAAAACCCAGTGTATCAATATCAATCACTGATCAACTACCAAAGCTTAAATTTCCTTTTCAGCCCATTTTCAGAAATGCGGTAAAAATTACAGAAATCTCGAAAAATCACGAAATTTTGCGTACACATTTATGAAATCATACTTTATTAAGGAAAAATAATTTGAAAAATATATATTTTCCAGATTTCATGATTGATACAAATTTGGAAAGTTACAAAAGTTCTAAAGAATTTTCAAACTTTGTATCACTTTTGTGATTCACTTGAAAACTGTTTTCCAAAATATAATGAACATAGTTTAAAATATATATGATTTGGAATTTCCAACCATGTTCTTAGAGCTATGTACTCATTACTTGAATACAAGCCTTCCCAATAGTTGGTCCATAAGGTATTTATGTCTCTAGGTGTGTCATTGGCTCATAGTAATGCATCATAACAAGCATGATGAGCCAAGTACACCTTCCCTATCATCTCACATGGTTCTAAGTGTCTCAATACAAAAATCAAGGTTTCTTAAGGCTTTTTATGAGATGTATCAAGGTATAAAGATAACATATAAACATGGGATCATGCAAACCTAGAATTCTACTCTACAAAGCACATACCAAGCTCTCTCCTTAAAGATGAAAATTCATTTTCGGGAAGAGCTTTGGTGAAGATATCGGCAAGGTTAGACTTAGATTCTACATAATTAAGTTCAATGTCCCCTCTTGCCACATGATCTCTTATGAAGTGATGTTTCACTTCAATGTGCTTGGTCCCAGAGTGATGTACCGGATTTTTGGTCAAGTTGATGGTACTCACATTATCACAATAAACTTTAATGTTAGAGTAGTGTAGCTCATAGTCCACAAGAGTATGCCTTATCCAAAGTAATTGAGCTACACAACCACCCATAGCCACATATTCGGCTTCGGTGGTTGATAAAGCAACACAATGTTGCTTCCTACTACTCCAACTAACTAGGGAGGACCCAAGAAATTGGCATCCACCACTAGTACTTTTCCTATCCAATTTGCACCCGGCGTAATCGAAATCGGTATAACCAAGCAATTCAAATGACTTAGTCCTAGGATACCAAAGTCCTACATTTAGGGTGCCTTTAATATATTTTAATATTCTTTTGACGGCTACCAAATGTGATTCTTTGGCACAAGATTGGTATCTTGCACACATACCTACCGCAAATAAAATGTCGGGTCTACTAGCGGTTAGGTATAGTAGGCTACCAATCATACTTCTATAAAGTTTAAGATCAATTGATTTACCTTCATGATCACTATCTATTCTAGTGCTAGTGGCCATAGGTGTGGTTACAATTTTGGCATTTTCCAACCCAAATTTTTTGATCATTTCATTTGCATATTTGGTTTGATAAATATGAATACCCTCATTTGTTTGTTTGACTTGTAACCCTAGGAAAAAATTGAGCTCTCCAACTAAACTCATTTCAAATTCCTTTTCCATGTTTTTAATAAAATCTTGAAGAAGATCATCATTTGTTGACCCGAAAATAATGTCATCAACATATACTTGGGCAATGAATATATCTTTTAACGTTGACTTTATAAATAAAGTTTGATCTACTTGGCCTCTTCTAAAATCCTTAGAAATCAAGAAGGATGACAATCTTTCATACCATGGCCGGGGAGCTTGTTTTAACCCATATAATGCTTTCCTAAGCTTACATACATGATTTGGATAATCTATGTTTTCAAATCCGGGTGGTTGCTCTACATATACTTCCTCCTTAATAAAACCATTTAAGAATGCCGATTTAACATCCATTTGGTAAAGTTTAAATCCCATGTAGGAAGCATACCCTAAGAGAATCCTAATAGATTCTAACCTTGCAACTGGGGCATAAGTCTCATCATAGTCAAGCCCCTCAACTTTATTGAAACCCCTAGCAACCAACCTAGCCTTATTTCTAGTGATATTTCCTTGATCATCTAGCTTATTCCTAAAGACCCATCTTGTAGTAATTATGGTGCTATCATTGGGTCTAGGTACTAATTCCCACACTTGACTTCTCTCAAATTGAGCCAATTCATCATGCATTGCCAAAATCCAATCCGGATCATGTAATGCATCATTGATCGATTTGGGCTCAATTTGTGAGATAAGAGTCACTTGACTAGTAGGAGGTCTATGAAATGACCTAGTTCTTACTGCTTGAGATAGATCTCCTACTACTTGGTCAAGTGGATGATCTTGATGAATTCTTAGGTTTCTAGAAGGGGTTTCAATTTGATCATTGTTATCTTCCACCCTTCTTTCATCATCGGAGTCTCCTCTTCCTCCCCCTTGATCATTACCCCTAATGGTCAAATTTTGAAGTTTTTGGGTAATGTCTTGATTATTGTCATTAATATCCTTATCAATGGAGGACTTTCTAGGGTAGGTACTAGTAGTTTCATCAAATTGAACATTGGAAGACTCCTCAATCCCTTTGGTTTTCTTATTGTAGACTCTATACCCTCTACTTGTGGATGAGTATCCAACTAGGATTCCCTCATCCGCTTTTGATTCAAATTTTCCTAAGTTATCTTTGGTGTTTAGAATATAAACTTTACATCTAAAGACTTTGAAATAATGAATTGTGGGTATAGTCCCATTCCATAATTCAAATGGTGTTTTTCCTAAAAACCTATGGATTTGAACCCTATTTTGGATATAGCAAGCGGTATTAACCGCTTCCGCTCACAAGTAGCTAGGTAGAGAATATGCATTAAGCATAGTCCTAGCCGCCTCTTATAGGGCACGATTTCTCCTTTCCACCACCCCATTTTGTTGAGGTGTTCTAGGACAAGAGAACTCATGCTTGTACCCTTGCTCTAAACAAAATTGTGAAAATTTTAGATTTTCAAATTCACCACCATGATCACTACGGATCCGGTTGATTTTGAGACTCTTTTCATTTTCAACCCTTTTACTAAATCCTATGATTATTTCTAAGGTATCATCCTTATGTTTCATAAAATAGACCCAAGTATACCTAGAAAAATCATCTACTATAACCAAACAATATTTATTACCATTTAAAGATGGAGTACTGTGGCAATCAAATAAGTCAAGATGCAATAATTCTAATGGTAAAGAGGTATTGGTTAGGGTTTTACCTTTGTGTGATGCCTTTGTTTATTTTCCTTCTTGGCATGCATCACACAATTTGTTCTTGACATACTTGATCTTTGGTAGCCCTTTGACCAACTCCATCTTGGCTACCTTGGCTATGTTTTTCATGTTGATATGCCCCAATCTTCTATGCCATAGCCAACTTTCCTCTTCTTTTGCAACAAAACACTTAGTAGAAATGTTAGAAGCATATGAAAGATCAACATAATAGATGTTTGATTTCCTATATCCAACTAACATGCAATCATTTAATTCCTTGTGTCTAATCATGCATTTAGAGGATTCAAAGGAGACATGATAGTTTGCATCACAAAGTTGACTAACACTTAATAAATTAAATTTCATATTTTCAACTAGCAAGACTTTGTGAATAACAATTTTGGGGGATACCTCAATTGTACCTCTACCTAATATCTTGAGTTTTCCACTATTCCCAAAGGACACCGCTCCCTTCTTCACATATTTAATTGTGAAGAACTTGCTCACATCCCCGGTTATATGTGTTGAGCAACCGCTATCCACAATCCACATACCTCGTTCTCCTACCTAAATCACATGAAAAACACAAGCTTTTGGTACCCAAACATTTGGACCGGTAACATTAAGTAAAAACTTCTTAGGTACCCAAGCTTTCGTAACCTTACCCTTAATGGTTGCTTTCCTATTAATTAATGAAATATAAGCAACTTCTTTTTCTTTTGGCTTATATCCTAAGCCGGCCTTGTTATAAACCGCTCTTTGTCTACTAAGAATCATATCAAGACACTTTGAGCCATTTGAAAATTTTTCTAAACATGCTTTCAATTCACTAACCTCATCCTTAAGTTTGTCATTTTCTTCCCTAAGCATGCAAGAGTCAATATGTGAAGGCTTTTCATTCCTAATGGCCTTTAGTTCTACCTTCATGCTCTTAACCTTAGATTTTGACTTATCTAGAGCTTCTTTAAGATAAGCAATTGATTTATAGAGAAGCATAACCTTGGGAGAATTCATTACCTCATCGTCACTAGATGACGATTCATCACTTGAAGAATCTTCTTGACTTGATGTGCCGGAATCATCTTCTAATGCCATGAGTGCCACATGGCGTGTGATGTGGCAAAGCTCATCATCGGAGGAAGAGTCTTCAACACTTGGTGTGTCCCATGTGGTTTGAGCCATCATGGCCTCCTTCTTCTTCTTTTCCTTCTTGTCCTTCTTTTTCTTTTCCTTTTCCTCCTTCTTCTTTAGCTCTGGGCAATTCGGCTTTATATGCCCCTTCTTATTGCAAGCATGGCAAATCACATTATTGCTAAAACTTGAATTACCATTAAATTTACCTTTTGAGGAATGAGACCCCTTCCTTGCTTCTCTATTCTTGAACTCTCTTGACTTTCTATAAAGCTTCTTGACGAAATTTGCCATTTCACTAGATGAGTCCCCATCGCTACTTGACTCATCCTCCGACTCGGATGATGATGATGCTTCTTTTCTTTCCTTTTTCTTCTTTTCTTTCTTGTCCTTCTTTTCAACAAATAGAGCTAACCCCTTTTCCTTAGAGGACATGTTAGTTTGCTCATGTAATTCAAACTCACAAAATAATTCATCAATTTTAATTTGAGATAAATCCCTAGTTACCTTAATGGCATCAACTATAGAAGTCCATAAAGAATTTCTAGGAAATGCTTGTAAAATATACCTTACCAAATCCCGGTTGTCAACTCGCTCACCTATGATATTGAGTCCATTTACAATTTCCTTGAACCTTCCATGCATTTGACTTACGGTTTCATGCATCTTCATTTGGAAGGCTTGAAGTTGTCCAATTAATAGGTCCTTCTTGGCCCTCTTTGACTCCTTGGAACCTTCATTTAGCTCAATGAGCTTTTCCCATAGCTCCTTGGCGGATTCAAAAGGCCCCACCTTGTTGAGTTGCTCCATTGTGACGCCGCATTGGATGGTGAGGACGGCCTTTGCATTTGATTAAAATTTCTTGTTTATTCCTCTTGTCATATCCTTGCTTGGAATAGGATGTCCATGTTCATCCACCGGTTCCTCGAAGCCATCTACAATACTATGCCAAATTTCAATATTACTCATAAGATAGTACTTCATCCTACCTTTCCAATACGCAAAATGACTCCCATCGAAGAGCGGTGGCTTGGCGATGCTATATCCCTCTTGAAGAGCCATTGATGTCTTGGTTGATGGTGAGATCTTCCAAGCTATCCGGGCTCTGATACCACTTGTTAGGACCCTTGGAATGGCTAGAGGGAGGGTGATTAGCCTTTCTTCGTTTCTACAAAAAGGTTAGCGGAAGCAATACAAATATAAGCACAAACAAACAAGAAACAAAGCTAACACCCGATGTAACGTGGTTCGGAGATGACGCTCCTACTCCACGGCAATCCGTAAGGTGGATTAGCCCTAATCAATCTTCACTAAAACCTCCTTTGGATGAACCAAGGTGGAGAAACCTTATCTTACAATGCACTCCTCTTCTTTACAATGATGGAAGATTAGGATTAGAGAAGAGGAGGTTTTGGATTGCTAAAAACACTTGGAAAGCTTGGTGAGCACGTAGGTGTAGTTTGGAGCAAGAGCACTAGCTTCACCAAGCTCCTCATGGCCCCTTTTTATAGAAGAGGGGTTGTTTTTCCCGTTGGGCGTCGATCAGTCGACTGATGCATACCATCGATCATGCCGGCCAATGCTTCAAAACACGATCTCTGCGGAGATTCTTAGCCGCAATCTCCAATGGCCAGGTGATCAGTCGACTGATCCCTCCATCAGTCGACTGATGGGGTGATCAGTTGAGTGATCAAGCGGCGATCAGTGAGGCATTCGGCGATATTTCCCTTGATCGATCGGTGATGCCCTTGGCGATCGGTCGGTATCGATCTATCGATCGCTCGCCGATCGGTGATGGTCGAGTTTCACCGACTCGGTCAACGCGACGGTCGACTGATACATCGTATCAGTCGACTGATACTCATCAAGTATGAGTAATTCATCCTTGATTTTATACCCTAGACCTAGACTCAACCTTCTAGCTCCTCAATAAGCCTTGCGCCTTTAGGATCCCTCCGAGTCCGCGACTTGTTCATCCTTTGCGCTTTGCTTCCAAGAGCTTTCTTCGGTTTCGTCATGTCTTGGGTTGCCAAATGCTTGGACTTTACGCCGCCAAGACTACAAGCTTGGACTTATGCTGCCAAGACTTTACTTTGGACTTCCTTTGTCAAGGTTCACTTGGATTTTACGCTGCCAAGACTACAAGCTTGGTCTTACGCTGCCAAGTCCATCCCTTGTACTTTCTTTGCCAAGATCATACTTGGACTTCCTTTTACCAAGTCTTCATCCTTGGATTTCCCTGTCACTTAAACACATTCGTAATTAGATCACAAGATATTGCCTAACTTAGATGATTAGCCAAATGTCAAAACATATAAATGCTTGGAGCATTGTTGCACCAACAACGGGGACGACCGTAGGCGGCGATCCGATTAAGACTTCCCGTAGAAGGTCTAGGTCGAGATCGGAGGGTCAGAAACTGTCACATTTATCATTTTCTGAGCTAACCTCTTCTTTGCAGGAAGTGGCCAAGTGGCAATCGGATTATCAAGCCGATCGATGCCGATCGACGGAGGCATCACGATCGATGGCGACGAATCAGCCTTTGTGCTAGGTCAAAACGGATAAGGTTTGATGCGGCCACTTCGCGATAAAATTTGGACAACTTCGTGATCTGTTCCGAAAAAAGAGAAGACATATTCAGAGACCAAAATCTATAAAAGGAGGGGAGGATTCCAACTCCAAGCATCATCAAGTTTATTCATCAAGTGCTCCTACAACGCCAAGCCTCCAACGCCGTCATAACGCTGACGCGACGACAAGTTCAAATCTTCTTCGTCGGCAGTAGTAGCAAGTAATTATTTTTATTGTATTCTTTATTTTAATCGTAACGAGGTGAGGTAGGCTTGTTGCCTCATCCTCATACATTCGGTTTTTGTGATCGTTGTCTCCTACCTCCAACGAGGAGGAGACGTTATAGTGCTTTGCCCTCCGTACGCGGTCTAGGACTGATAGGGCCTTGGAGTAGCAACCGCTGGGTTGTGAACCAAGTAAAAATAAATGTGTTCATTTATTTTCCGCTGCTCTTACTCGTTTAATTATCTACTCGAACGAAACATCGAAAAGATTTATGATCGCTATTCACCCCCCCCCCTCTAGCGACACTTCTCGATCCAACATGATCGACTCACGCTAAATGGATTAGGATGTGTCAACCTTAATTGGATGGGTAGTTAACTCAACCATAGCAAAGTTAACACTTTAGGTCATTTCCAAGGTAATGGGATACCTTGGGAATAAGGATGAATTTTATCCTAAAATATTTTAGGATATGCCAATATGTTTTGAGAACTATGAAAAATTGATCAAATTGGCACAATTAAGGTTTAGAGGTCTTGGTGTGTCATTTTGGGTTTTTGCCACACTTGGGAGATGAGTGGTAATATGGAAAAATTAATTTAATCCTAACAAATGGCAATTCATACTAAAATTTAGGTATTCTTATACCTCTACATTTTATTTGTCATGCCTTGATTGTCATATAACATGTCGTGACATCATTCTTATTTTTTTCATTTGAAATGTCATGATAATGCTTAGGTTTAAGTTTTTAATGTCATGTATGTTTAGATTAAATCATATGTCATGACATCAAGATTATTGTCACATGTTTAATTATATTATCATTTATGTTATAATCATCATTCATACATTAATTAAAATTGATGTAAGGACTATGACATGATTTGAAGTCCCATGTATAAGGGAATCAAATAGTGTTGTCTTAGAAAATTGCCTGAGACCTTAGTTTAGGATGAACAAAACTCACATCTCGCATCACATTGACATGTGTGTGTATTCATACACCCTAGACACATGTGAGATGCTAGAAAATGAGTCAAGTTCAAGGTGCATAGTTCTTGCATCTAGATGAACTCAAACTCATCTTATACCATGGATGAATCATGAGGAAAGCTTATGTACAAGTCATGTGCATTAAGCCCATAGACCATAGTTCAATATAAGTTTTAAAATCATTTCAAAATTATTTTGTAAAATCTTGGTGTAGTCTATCTTTTGATAGAAGTCACCATTGAAGAAGTTGATACAAAATAGGTCAAAAGCATTGAAGTTATTAATTATTTTGAATTTTGAATCAATCTAACTATTTTATGGGTATTTTATTTTTTAAATATTTTTCACCCATAATGATTGATATAAGTATTATACAGATGAAATTTTGTGATTTTTAGATTTATGTATAATTACTTAAGATTTTTAGAATTTCGATTTCTAAACCTGATTTCTGCACTTGCAGAAATTAGTCGATTGCCATGGATGGCAGTCGACTGGCCTTAGGGGCAGTCGACTGTGGACTGACAGAGTCGACTGTCAATGTTGATTTCGAATAAAAAAGGATGTTTAGGCAAAGTTTTAGCTATGTTAGGATACCCTAACTGCTCCTAACCCTAGGATATGCTTTGAAAAGCAATAAAAAGGGTGAAAATCCATTGGATATGGATTTGGAGAGATATTTGGGTGTGTATCGAATTTTAAGGGAGGTGAAAGTTGAAGGATGAACTTTTGCCCTTAATTTTGATGGTTTAGTGTTCCTATAGGCTTAGGGACTCTCCAAAGACATTGTTGGTGCAATGGTCAAGGGGGAGCAAGCCTTTAGTGGGAGGTTATCCATCATGAGATGATGGATGCGTTATTCCTCATAAGGGGGAGAATTTGGAGAATATGGGAGAGTTTAAAGGAGTTCCTTTCTTTAGTGATATGGGACTTATCACTAGGAAGAGTGAAGGCATCCTAGATGTTTTTGGACCAAGGAGGAGATTGTAAGATCTCATTGGGATATGAGACATTAATACCCTTGCGGAGAGCCTTTTTGATGTATGTCAAAAAGGGGGAGAAGTGATGAGTGAGAATTAATGGGAGAATGTAGAATTCTCAATTTGGACAATTGGGAGGATTGGATTGAGTTAGTGTTCTAACTCAAAGGTTTGGTTTTTGTCAAAAATCAAAAAGGGGGAGATTGTTGGTGCAATCGACTCATGTCACGATTGACCAGGCTCGAGTTTGACTCGAGTAGTATTTTGATGTTTGACGATGAGTTGACCATTTTTTGACAATGGGTTGACTATATGGTTGACATAGGGTTGACCATATGATGGAGAAGTGCAAGTGGGACACTTGGCATGAAAAGTCCAAGTATGGGTCTTCGCAATGGTAATGTCCAAGTCTTGATTACTTGGCATGAAAAGTCCAAGCATGGGTCTTGGCAAGGGAAAGTCCAAGCTTGAGTCTTGGCAATTGGAAAGTCCAACATGGAGTTGGCATGGAAATTCCAAGCATGGGTATAGGCAAGGGAAAGTCCAAGCTTGAGTCTTGGTGGTGAAAGTCCAAGTCATGGGTACTTGGCATTTGGGAAGTCCAAGGGTTGATATTGGCAGCGTGAATTCCAAGGGTGGAGTCTTGGCAGCATAAGTCCAATGGTTGCCGACGTAAAGTCCAAGCGTGTATCTTGGCAGCATAAGTCAAATGTGCCTTGGCAGTGTAGACCAGCTTAGCATGACAATAGTCGATGGAAGCACCTGAAGGCTAGCGTATGGATGAACAAGTCATGGATGACTTGGAGGGATCCAATAGGCGTGAGGCTAATGGAGGTGGCTAGAAGGCTTTGGTCTAGCAGTTGACTGATGGGAGTCGACTGGCGTTCGACTGTTATTCTATAGTTCATTAGTCGACTACTAGGGTTTAGCAGTCGACTGTCATGGAGGGCAATCGACTGCTCGTCGAGGACACGGGCATAGAACATTTCTTAGTCGACTACTGAGTAAGGGCAGTTGACTGGAGGCTATGAGCAGTCGACTGATAGGTTTGATCAGTCGACTACTAGGTATCCATTGGAACCTTTTCGACGTGGATTAAGTCATTGTGAGACAATGGCTACAAGAGCAGTCGACTGATAGGTATGAGCAGTCGACTACTAGGTGGAAATCAGCCCGAGTTGTAGCTTTAAAGGGAGCTTGAAGGGAAGGTTTTTAGTAATGATTTCTTGAGCAATTTGAGGTGATTTTCTAGTGAAAATTAGGGTCTTCAAGTGCGGTTCAAGCAATCAAACAAGAAAGTATCCAAAGCAATTGTTTTAAAGTTTTCTTTACATTATTTTGTGTATTTCATTTGTAATTGCTTGTATTTACTTGTATTACTTGTGTAATCATTGTAAGAGGTTTCTCCACCTTTGTTGTGTCACCGAGGAGTGTTTTTGATTAGTGGTGGTGTATGCATCACTAGAGCTCACTCGAGCTCAATCCATGGAGTTAGAACCCTAAGGTTCCGAACCACATTATATCGCTTGTCTTTATGCTTGTGTGTTTGTATTCATATTGTATTTTCTATTTCCGCTGTGTACTAACATAATTGTAGACAAGAACAATCTAATTTCATCAACCATCAAAAATGCACCATTCACCCCCCCCCCCTCTAGTGCTCTTCCGAAGTTCCTACAATACTTATTTCTACATTTCTTGTTGTAGATCACAATGTCATCAAATTAGTTAAATACTCTCTGTCTGCGATCTCTCCTTGAGAAGGATAAGCTCAACGGAGCTAATTTCCTAGACTGGTATAGAAACTTGAGGATCATCCTTAAGCAAGAACGAAAACTCTTCGGCCTAGAGCAACCTCTTCCTGAAGCACCTATTACTACCGCTACTTGTGCGAAAAAGGATGATTACCAAAAGCATCAAGATGATGCATTGGATGTGTCATGCCTAATGCTAGCCACCATGAACTCTGAGCTTTAGAAGCAACATTGGAACATGGATGCTCACGATATAATTGATCAACTTAAGTGACTGTATCAAGGGCAAGCAAGGCACGAGCGTTTTGGGGTGCCTAAGGAAGAAATCTGCTTCCATTGTGGTGAGACCGGACATTGGAAGAGAAATTGTAAGATTTTCCTAAAGGAAGTTAAGACCAAAAGAAGTGAGACTTTTGCTTCAAGTATATATGTTATAGAAGTCAATCTATCTATTTCTTCTTTATGGGTATTAGATACTGGTTTTGCCTCTCACATCTATACCAATGTGCAAGGCCTAAGAAGAACTAGAGAGTTGACAAAGGGCGAAGTGGACCTACGAGTAGGCAATGGTGCAAGAGTTGTTATAGTTGTTGGAATATACTCTTTATCTTTGCCCTCTGGGCTTATTCTGGAACTAGAAGAGTGCTATTATGTGTCTGCTTTAAGTAAGAACATTATCTCTGTTTCTTGTTTGGACAAGAAAAGTTTTGCATTTATGATAAAGGACAAATGTTGTTCTATTCATTTAAATGATATGTTATATTGTAGTGCAATTCTTATGAATGGACTTTATGTTCTAGACTTAGAAAGCTCAATCTATAACATAAATATCAAACGGTTCAAATCAAATGATTTAAACCAAACATATCTCTGGCATTGTTGCTTGGGTCATATAAATGAGAATCGCATATTACAACTCCATAAGGATGGACTTTTAGACTCATTTGATTTTGAATCATATGAGGCATGTGAATCCTATCTTCTAGGCAAGATGACCAAGACTCCATTTAGTGGACATGGCGATAGAGCGACAGACTTGTTAGGACTCATACATACTGATGCATGTGGCCCTTTCAATATTGCTGCTAGAGGAGGCTATCAGTACTTCATCACTTTTATGTTAGTGCAATCAACCCTTGATATGGTTTTGATGTGTGTGGCAAAGGGTTTAAGTTAAAATGTTTGGATTTGATATGTGCGTTGGAGTCTTGCAATACTTAGTAATTCGTACATGGAGCCTTGGAGAGTTTCACATCTCATGACTCGGTCTTTGAGTCGGTGAAGGATGGCTTTGCGGAAGCCGTATGCTTAGAGCATCCGAGGGACCGCCGGACGAGGAGCTTGGAGTGAAGCCGAAGGAAGTAGACTTCAGGGCAAGACGCGAAGGATGGCGCTGTAGAGCCGTGCGCTTGGCACATCCGAGGGACATGGCCGGACGAAGATAACTTCAAAGGCGAGGGACTCCAAGGAATGAGAGTGAGCGAATGTAACCCGGGAAAGGGTAGTACTCTTAGGTGAAACTTGGCCAATGGGCTAAGTGTCGGATGGGATTTCTCGACATCAGTCGACTGCCATGTTATGGCAGTCGACTACTCTAAGTCGACTGTGACTCGACTAGTGTTCGAGTCCGATTTAAGTGCAAACAGTCGACTGCCATGGATTGGAAATAGACTGTGAGACCACCAGTCGACTGATGAAGGCATCAGTCGACTGGTCACAAGGGTTTCGGGCACAGAATGGAGTGTTCGCTTTCGGCACTCGACTGATAGCTCCATCAGTCAACTGATGGTAAGATCAGTCGACTGATGTAGGAGTCGTTGGGTGAAAGCCAACATGGAAAGAAGTCGTTATTGGGCAATGGCTACAGGATCAGTTGACTGATCGGGGCATCAGTCGACTGGTCCTGTGTCAACGGGAAGAAACCCTCTTCTTCTATAAAAAAAAAGAGATGAGGGGCTTTGGGGTTCTAATGATTTAACTCCTAACAACTCCAAAGTGCCCAAAATGATTTCCACTCTTCTAACTTGCTATTATTCCATTCTATTTGTAAGAAGAGAGATTGTAAAGAGGTTACCTCCACCTAGCTTGGTGCAAAGGAGAGATCTAGTGGATTTGGCAAAGGAGTGATTCACCTTGGATGAATCGGGTCGTGGATTAGCAACAAGGCCGTGAAACATGTTATATTCTCTTGTTAGCATTGTTTATCTTTTGTTTGTTTCTTAATTGTCTTTATTAGTATATTCTGCTTGCGCTAACGTTACTTGTAGACGAGCAACGAATGAACCAATTCCATCGTCTATGACAAAGGCTATTCACCCCCTCTAGCCGGCCAACATCGACCCTACAAGTGGTATCAGAGCCAAGGCGCTTGTTGAGGACTAACCGCCGCTACAAGAACTACATCGATGATGGCCGTCTCCAACATTCACTCACCGAAATTTGAAGGAGAATTCTCTTGGTGGAAGAAGAGAATGGAGGTATTCTTTGAAACCGATTTTGATATCATGCTTATAATGGAAAATGGTTTTGAGATGCCTAGGGACGAAGAGGGTGAACCAATAGAGAAGTCAAGGTGGACTAAAAAGCAAAGAGAGGAGCACCTTGCAAATTCAAAGGCCAAGCACCACCTCTTCAATGTGCTCCCCCAACAAGAGATCAACTAGATTGGTGAGTGCTCAAGTGCCAAGGACATGTGGGAGAGATTAGTGGAACTCCATGAAGGCACTTCGGAGGCCAAGCTTGCAAGGAGAGACCTCCTCCACTCCCAACTATCAAACATTAAATTAGAAAAGGGAGAAAAGGTAACATTATTACATTCTAGGTTTAAAGAAATTTTAATTGGGCTAACAAGTGTAGGAGAAAAACTTTCGATCCAGGATATGCTTATGAAAGCAATCGATGTCTTTCCCCGGTCATCAAAATGGAGTTCAATGGTGGACTTCTTCTACATGTCGAAGAACCTAGAAGTGAGCACATTGGAGGAGTTTTTCTCAACCATGGATCTCCACGAAACAAGGCTTGAAAAGATAAATGAAGAATCAAGTATCAAGCCATCAAGAGGAGTAGCCTTGGTAGCCAACAGGGGGAAGAAGAAGAAGATAGAAACTTCCTCCTCCTCCTATGAAGCATCCTCATCATCCTCCATGAATACCAATGAAGATGCTTATATGGTAAGGAACGTAAGGCGAGCTTTAAGAAATTTAAAGTTTAACAAATCTTATGATAGGAGAAGGCACAAGAGGAAAATCATATGCTACAATTGCCAACAAGAGGGACACATAAGAGATAATTGTCCCCTCTTGAACAAGAGCAAAGAAGAGAGGAAGAAGAAAGAAAAAAAGAAGAAAAAGGGGAGCAAAAAGAAGGAAGAAGAGAAGAAGGCCACAGAAAAGGGGAAGGCCAAGGCACTAAAAGCAAGAACTTGGGATGACCCCTCTTCATCATCATCATCATCATCGGAAGAGGATAATGCTTTTGTCACTAACCTTGCTTTTATGGCGTTTGATGACCTAGACTCCACCTCCTCCTCTGAGCAAGAAGAAAGAAGCACTAGTGAGGAGAGCTTGAGTGAAGGGGGAGCTTCACCCTCATCTACATCGGAATCCAAAGAAGAAGACATGGAGACTATGGTAACGAATCTCTCACCAAGTAAAATAGTTTTCATGATTTCTAGCCTTACTAAGGACTTATTTAGGGCAAAGAAGAAAAATAAATGCATACTTGATCAAATTAAGGACTTAGAAAATAAACTAGAAAAAGCATGCTTAAATATTAATGATGATACTTCTTCTAGTCATGATGATGCATGCTCACATGATAACTATATGCCATTTGATGTAAATGATGCATGCATTGAAGAAAATAGGGCTTTAAGGGAGAAAGTAGATCATTTAACCAAGGCCCTAGAAAAATTTACCATAGGCTCCAACACCCTTAACATGATCATAGGGAGCCAAAGGGCAAGCTTCAACAAGAAAGGCCTAGGCTATAAGGAAAATAAAAATAAAAAGGTCTATAAATGTTTAATTGCTAGGGGTCAAGATAAAAAGAAAACAATAGCTAGAAAATGGATCCCTAAGGAATTTTTAGTGAACCCTATAGGAAAGAATTTGTTTTGGGTTCCTAAATCCATCCTTAAGGGTTAGGAAAACCCTAGGATAGTCAACCATGTGGACTTTACCTATATCATATTTTTGGTTGATTTAGGATGGTGGGACTTAATTTTTAGCATAGTGTTGGGTGATGATAATGTGCCCATAAATTGATAATAATGCTTAAATCATGATGGTTAATGTATTTGTTACACATGTTTGCAATCATGATTTATGATCTTGATATTTGGCATATAATCATGGGAAATAGAGTTTAGATCATGTTTTAGGTGATATTTGACTTATTATCATGATTTTATATCTAATGCATGATTATAAATTGATGAATACATTTGTTTCATGATCATAATGTGGAATCAATACATATATGTCTTTATGATCATATGGGATGTTAGGATGATACTTAACCTTGTGTATAATTGCATGAAATTAATGGTTAAGTATATACAAATACCTTTAGGATACATCTCACACTCACCATAGGCTACCTTGATTGAAAACTTAGCATGGGTGAGATGATAGGATGATACTAATGGTTCACTAATGCCTATGGCATTTAGATGGTCATTTAAGGTATCAAATAGCAATAATAGACTAATCATGGGGAAGGCTTATGTTTAATTCATAGAACTATTGCCCAAAGATCATGGTTGGATATTTCATATGTTTTCAAAACAATTTCTTACTTTAAAATCTGTGCATTCATGTTTTGAAACAATTTAAAGCAAAACTAGGTGTTAAAAGTGATACAAACTTGATCAAAAACCTAGTTGTTTTTGAAACTTTTGGATTTTTGGTAAATCTTTGAAAATATAATGACTTTTCATGAAAAACTATTTTTCACTGATAAAGGACCTTAAAATAAATGTGTTCCCTAAATTTCATGATTTTTCAAATTTTGTAGAATTTTTAATGCATTTTTGAAATTCACCACAAAATCAAAAAATCGAAATCAGAGTGCGATCGTAGTAGTCCATACGATCGTGCGATAGGTGATAACATGCCTAGTAACCTCTTTTATCCAATTTTAAGGAATGTTTTAGCTTTTTTTTTCCTCTAAACTTGATGTCATGCTTATATAAACTTTGTTTAATATTTTTGATGGTGTCAAAGGGGGAGAAATATATATGTTTAAGTAAGGGGGAATTGTATTTAGGGGGAGTTTCATGTATTAAGGGGGAGAGTTGCTAATCATGTTATTTACATGCTTTCTTACCTTAATATTTTTATCAAATGTTTACCTAACTTAAATGGATTGTCACACATCAAAAAGGGGGAGATTGTTAGTGCAATCAACCCTTGATATGGTTTTGATGTGTGTGGCAAAGGGTTTAAGTTAGGATGTTTGGATTTGATATGTGCGTTGGAGTCTTGCAGGACTTAGTAATTTGGACATAGAGCCTTGGCGAGTTTCACATCTCATGACTCGGTCTTTGAGTCAGTGAAGGATGGCTTTACGGAAGTCGTGCGCTTGGAGCATCCGAGGAACCGCCGGACGAGGAGCTTGGAGTGAAGCCGGAGGAAGTAGACTTCAGGGCGAGACGCGAAGGATGGCGCTGCAAAGCCGTGCGCTTGGCGCATCCGAGGGACGTGGTCGGACGAAGATAACTTCAAAGGCGAGGGACTCCAAGGAATGAGAGTGAGTGAATGTAACCCGGGAAAGGGTAGTGCTCTTAGGTGAAACTTGGCCAATGGGCTAAGTGTCGAATGGGATTTCCCGACATCAATCGACTACCATGTTATGGCAGTCGACTACTCTAAGTCAACTGTGACTCGACTAGTGTTCAAGTATGGTTTAAGTGCCAACAGTGGACTGCCATGGATTGGCAGTCGACTGATGAAGGCATCAGTCGACTGGTCGCAAGGGTTTCGAGGACAAAATGGAGTGTTCGCTTCCGGCACTCGACTGATAGCTCCATCAGTCGACTGATGGTAAGATCAGTCAACTGATGTAGAAGTCGTTGGGTGAAAGCCAACATGGAAAGCAGCCGTTATTGGGCAACGGCTACCGGATCAGTCGACTAGTCCTATGTCAACGGGAAGAAACCCTCTTCTTCTATAAAAAGAAGAGGTGAGGGGCTTTAGGGGCCTAATGATTTAACTCCTAACAACTCCAAAGTGCCCAAACGATTTCCACTCTTCTTACTTGCTATTATTTCATTCTATTTGTAAGAAGAGAGATTGTAAAGAGGTTACCTCCACCTAGCTTGGTGCAAAGGAGAGATCTAGTGGATTTGGCAAAGGAGTGATTCACCTTGGACGAATCAGGTCGTGGATTAGCGGCAAGGTCGTGAACCACGTTATATTCTCTTGTTAGCATTGTTTATCTTTTGTTTGTTTCTTAATTATCTTTATTAGTATATTCTGCTTGCGCTAACATTACTTGTAGACGAGCAACGAACGAACGAATTCCATCATCTACGACAAAGGCTATTCACCCCCCTCTAACCGACCAACATCGACCCTACATTTTATTGATGATGTCAGTAGATACGGCTATGTGTGTCTCATGAAACACAAGTCAGAATCCTTTGAAAAGTTCAAAGAATTCAAGAGTGATGTACAAAACCAACTTGTCAAATGTATTAAGATGCTTCGATCATATCGAGGTGGTGAATACCTTAGCCAACAGTTTCATGACCATCTTGTTGAGTGTGGGATCATATCTCGACTCACTCCACCTGGAACATTACAGTGGAATGGTGTATCTGAACGGAGAAATCATACTTTATTAGATATGGTACGATCGATTATGAATCAAACTGATCTACCTACTTCCTTCTGAGGATTCGCTCTAAAGACCGATGTATTTACACTTAACCACATTCCATATAAAGCTATCATAAAAATACCATATACTATATGGATTGGGAAGAGTCCCAAAATGTCTTTTATGAAGATTTGGGGTTGTGAGACTTATGTTCGACATCAAGTCTCTGACAAGCTAGACCTCAAATCAGACAAGTGCTACTTTGTAGGATATCCTAAGGAAACAAAGGGATATTACTTTTACAATCCCACACAAGGCAAAGTGTTTGTCACTAGAAATGGTGTATTTCTAGAAAGAGAGTTTATTTTTAGAAGAACTAGTGGGAGTAAAATCCATCTTGAAGAAGTTCAAGATATAGATAGCACTGAGGCCTTAATGGAAATTGAACAGGCACCACAAAGTATTGTGGATGATGAGATTGTTGCACAAGAAATTGTGGAGCAACAACCTGTTCAAGTAGACCAAGCTCTTTGCAGGTCTAATAGGATACGTCGTCAGCCTGAGAGATATTCATTTCTTTTGTCTGACCATGATGAGATTATACTTGTTGAGTTGAACGAGCCTACATCCTATCAGGAAGCTGTGATGAGCCCAGATTCTAAGAAATTCCTAGAAGCCATGAAGTACGAAATGGAATCCATGTACACTAACCAAGTATGGACTTTGGTTGATCCACCTGAAGGGGTCAAACCCATTGGGTGTAAGTGAGTCTTTAAGAGAAAGACTGACATGGATGGTCTTATGCATACCTATAAAGGACGATTGGTAGCTAAAGGTTGTTGGTGCAGTGGGACCTGATAATCGAACTTGGGTTTTGATTATGGCAAAGGCTCAAAGATAAGCACTTATTGTTATCTCATGAGCTGAGTTAAGTGTGCAAGAAATGGTTAAGCTAAGCTG
Organism: Wurfbainia villosa; assembly: GCA_025175895.1. Taxonomy (NCBI): domain Eukaryota; kingdom Viridiplantae; phylum Streptophyta; class Magnoliopsida; order Zingiberales; family Zingiberaceae; genus Wurfbainia; species Wurfbainia villosa. Next base: position 73,792,675 of record CM045991.1, on the reverse strand, counting down.
AAGGTCAGCGACACCCAGAGAATCTCGAGTTGAGAAACTACAGTAGTCGGGCAACACCGGGAGAACTTCATGGGAGTCGAAGAACCCAGGTGAAGACCGGAAGCTAAGCGACAGGTCAGAAAGGGCCAGAGGTAAGCACAAGTACGAAGAGAGATGATAAGGTCGTGTCCTCTATACGGGGACAATCGTAGGCGGCGATCCGACTAAAACTTCCAATGGAAGGTCTAGGTCGAGATCAGACAGTATGTATTCATCAAATTTACTAACTCTTATTTATATTGTGCTAACTTTGTGTTGCAATTGAATAACTTAGCTAGTAGTCGACTGTTGGCTATTGCAGTCGACTGATGCTAGCATCAGTCGACTGATGAAGGTAATCAGTCGACTTCTATTCAAATTGTCCAGCTCGAAGAAAGTCAAGATAAGCTCCACTTATTTTGGGGGGATGAGACTCTTTGACTCAGATATGGATCTCAACATTCAGGGGCTTGAAGGGCTATAAAAGAAGGGGGGTTTCACCCATTTAGGTCATCAATCTTTGCTCCCAAGTGCTCCAACAATGCTACGCTTCAACGACGATGCTACAATGTCGATACGCTAATGACACGCCGACGACAAGCTCAAGATCACAACTTATAATTGTCGGTAGCTTTGTAGCTTTATTTTAATTTCATTTTGTTTATATTTCTTGTAATCGGAGCTTTCATTGTAACGAGGTGAGGTAGGCTTGTTGCCTCATCCTCGAGCTTTCAAGTTCTTCTTGTAATCGTTGTCTCCTACCTCTAACGAGGAGGAGATCTATAGTAAATTGACCCTTCGTACGCGGTCAAGGATTGCGGGGCCTTAGAGTATCAACCGTTAGGTTGTGAACCAAGTAAAAATAAAAGTGTTTCTTTATTCTTGTTGTTTACATTCCACTGCACTTATTACTCGTGTTTTATCGACAAACAAAAAGAAGTTTTCAAGCTCTCTATTCAACCCCCCCCCCCGTCTAGCTTACTTTCGATCCAACAATTAGTATCAGAGCGGGGGTGCTAAGATTTGGTGCAACCACCAATCTAGCATTTCTATTTTCTTTTCACATTTTTTTTCGATTCATAAATTTTAAGCTTTTCTTTACAATTTCTCCCGCACTACTAATCAAAGACGAAAGTCTTGGCAATTCGTGTTTTGTCATTTTTCTTTGTGTGCAAGGTTTTGTTTTTAAATGGCCCATCTCGAAGGGTTTAGCATCGCCCGACCTCCATTTTACAACAGAGATGACTTCCGTTACTGAAAGGGTCGGATGGAGTGCTACTTGAAAGCCTAAGTCGAGATGTGGATTGTGATCCAGACCGGGTTCACCCTTCCAACAAATGAAGATGGTGAACACTTGGACTATGACAAATGGACCAACGCGATGAAGCGTCAAGTGGAGGTCGATGCCAAGGCTACACGGATTTTGCAATGTGGATTGTCCAAAGAGGAACTCAACCTAGTCGGACCTTTCATAAGTACCAAGGACCTTTGGAATAGACTCATCGAGCTTCACGAAGGAACCGTCGATTCTATGGTATGCAAAAGAGACCTCTTATTAAATAAATTGTTTAATTTAAAGATGCAGGAACACGAGTCGGCCACTCAGCTTCATGCAAGGATCCAGAACATCGTCAACGGCCTCCACTCGATCGGGCAAACTGTAGAGAACCGGGACATAATAAGGTATGCTTTAAATGCCTTTCCTAGGACAACTTTGTTGGCATCCATGGTTGATGCCTACAAAGTCTCTAGAGATCTATCTAAGATTAGGTTAGATGAGCTTTTATCTAAATTTGAATTACATGAATAATCTAACTCGGCCTTGGCCGATAAAAGGGTTGCTTTTCTTATAGGTCAAAGAAGAACGGAGAAGAGAAAACCACCTCCCGATGAAGAAGAAGAGTCCGAATCCGATGGCAAACCCGATTCCGAATCTAAAGAAGAGGCCGAAATAGTCAACATAGTCTGGAGGATAATCCGAAAAGAAAGGGAGCAGTCAAAGAACAAGAAACCCCGACAAAACTACACATGCTACGAATGCAACAAGAAGGGGCACTTCAAGTCAGACTGCCCAAAAATGAAGCCAAAATGAAAGGGATCAAAGAAGGCTTTTCAAGCAACTTTGGACGAAGAAGAAGAAATCCAAGGCGTCGGCTTGGCATTCATGGCAAAACCGGTAGAGTCCGAGTCCAAAGCCGAAGCCGAATACGAATCCAACTTCGACACCAACTCCGAGGATGATTTCGAGAAGAGACTCAAAGTCGGATCAAAAGAAAAGATTAAGGTAAGCCATTCATTAATTGGAAATATATATCATGCAATTAAGTTATTAGATAAAAAGTTAGCTAAGTCTGAGTCTAGGGTCGATGTTGGATCGATTTGAGCGCTAGAGGGGGGGGTGAATAGCGATAGAAAATTTTTCTTTTTCGATGTTCGTGTTAAAAACTCAAGAGATAATTAATCGCAGCGGAATGTAAATGTAAAAACAAGAGAGACAAAGGTTTTACTTGGTTCGTAGCCGTAGGCTACTACTCCAAGGCCCTAGTGGTCCTTGACCACGCACGGAGGGCAAATTACTAAACAAACTCCTCCTCGTTGGAGGTAGGAGTTAATCGATACAAAAAAAACTTGAGGTAGAGGGACACTCCCCCTCTCCTCGTTACGATAAAAAAAAGCTTCGAAGAATGTAAATGAGCAACGACACTAAAATTAAAGCCGACGTACAAAAATAAAGGAAATGAAACCTAGACGTCGGAGAAGAAGAAGCACGTTGTTGTCGGTAGCTTTGCGGAGACTTTTTGGAAGCTTAGAATTGTTGTTAAAACCCTAGGTTTGGCCCTCCTTTTATAGCCTTTGAGCCCCTTTTTTGAGTGGGTCTTCAACCAATCACAAATGGACACCAAACCGCTTTGAGGTGGAGTGATAAGCCTTGACTCGAATCTGATCATTGACCATCAGACCGATGGCCATCATCGACCGATCGATGGCGATCGTCGATTGATGACCTTCAGCTGATCGATACACGCAAATGAGTCCTCCAAGCTGGCAGTCGACTGATGCTTGCTGCAAGTCAAAGTTAGCACAACAAAAACATAATTTCGATGGTCGTCGACCATCCGATCTCGACCTAGACCATCTATAAGAAGTCTTTGGTCGGATCTACGCTTAAGATCATCCCCGTAAAGAGGATACGACCTTACTTACTCTCGCACACTCGAGCTTACCTCGATGCTTACGTGTTGCTTTTGCTTCCGGCCTTCCACTCGATTCCTTCGGTTCCCTCCGAAATCACTCGAGTGTCGCTCGACCACCGCGGCTTTCTCCGGGTGTCGCTAGCCTTCAGCTCCAGCTATATCAATCTTCTGCACACTCGATTCAGCTCATGAGAAAACAAAATAGACTTAACTTTGTGTCTTTGCTATAATCAAAACACAGGTTCGATTTCGGTGCCTCACTGCACCAACAATCGAGTCCTTGCTTGAGGAGGTTAAAATCCTTAAGCATGAGGCCACTCTAACCTCTTCGACTAGTCAAGTTCAAGAGGGGAACTCAACTCAAGTCAAACATCTTGAGGAAGAGAATTCTCTCTTGAAAAGACAAGTCCAAGAGCTCGAGGTTAGGTTGGAAAAAGTTCACTTTGGGATCCAAGAATCTTAACCAACTCCACTGAACTCAAAGAGCTATGTACAACAGAGCTAGACTCAGGTTTAGGAAAAATACTACGACCAGGTCTTATATGTCAATTGTTAGTCATAGTAATCAAAGAGTCCAGGCATGGGTCCCAAAGATTTTGTTAAATTCACACATAAGGACTAATAAGTATTGGATTCCCCAAAATCAAGTCCACTATGTGGATAGACCGCATCGATTCGATCGTCTAGGGGGAGCATACTAAAATTGTTTATCCAATTTCTTAACTTTACATGCTCAGCTCTTCGTTTAAATTTCTATAATGGTTAGATAGGATAAATGATTAATCAAACTTGATAACATAGTATCAGGATGCGGCAAGATGATAGTACGTTAGGAAAATGAGGTATTGTGTATCCGAGTTAGAAAAGGCGTATCTAGCTTGGTGCACTAGGCTAAGTTGAACTAGCTGAAGCTACCTCACCATATCCTAAACTAGTTAAACCAGGAAGTAATCTTCAGTGACTTAAGTGAACATTTTCTTGAATTTGGCTTTGTCTAAGGAAGTGGTCATTGTTCCGATCAAAGAAGGCCCTTGTGCCTCGCCACAACCTGGAAGTCATTTTCTCGAAAAGCTTACTTAACTATCTAAGGGTTAAATTCGAATCTAACCCGAGGTTGATTAATCTTCAAAACACTAAAGTTTAATTAAGTCAAAATTGGAATCATCTCACAAGAACGTATAAGGTCAACATGTTTTGAGACACATAGAAAGGGTGAGATGCTTAGGACATTTTAAAATAGGAACAACATACCTTTCGAATTGCTTTTAAAATCTATAAAGATACTTTCTTGATTGTTATTGGTTGGCTAATACTATAATCCTTAGAGGGTCAAGTTTAGCCCCTGATCCTTCTATATTCCATGTGATTGGCTAAGGGGGAAAAACTAATCATAAGGATTATATTACAAACTTTTTAAGGTATTTTAAGAATGTACCTATGCTCATAACTCCTAGGGTTTTGAAATCAAAATTATGTTTGAAGTAGTTTTCAAGACTTTACCAAAACTAGCAATTATACATCCTCTCGTAAAAACTGAGTAAACATTGTTGGTGCAGAGGAATAGTAGACTTAAGCTCATAAATTTTAATGGGACACATTGATGAACAAGTATTTGTTATGGTACCGTTTCAAATTAATTACCGAACCCCCTAACTACACTAATATAGCATAGTGGATGGCCCAGATCATTTCCCAACGAGTGTAATTGATAGAACAGTAAACTTAGGATTTCTAATTATTGCTAATCCTACTAAATGGGGGTTTGGATTTTAAAAGACTAATCCTACTAAACGAAAAGACAATGTAAGTAATCAAACTCTAATCTAACTAAACTATGAGTGCGATGAAATTAAAAGAAACTTAAACTAAGCATTCAAATATGAAAGTGTAGGAATTTAAATATGTAGAATAATATGAGAGTAAAACATAACGTGAAATTAAATCTAAACTAACCAACTACAACCTAATTACTCTAAGAAGCATTTTATCGAACACAATCAAGGCATGAAAGAAATCTAACCAACTGCGTGCAATTTTAAACATGAAAGGGAAATTTGATTACAAACATTCAATACAAATAAAACAACCACACAATCAAACGAAGATAGCTGAAAAATAGATGCTGAAAGACGCAATTGGCGCTGCCGTGAAGGAACTAGCCATAAAAGTGGAGCACTACTGGAGTTTTGGATCGACTGCCGGAGCTGCTGGTGGTCGGAGCGATAACGGAGGGGAATCCCCACTCCGGTGGTTGTACAAAGGCTGGACCGATCGGAGGAGAATCCTCACTCCGATTGGTCGGCGACGATGACGAAGGCGGAGCTATGGAGATGGTGGAGATGGCTGCCCGAGCTGCTGGTCAGATGGAGAGTGGACTGCCGGTGGTGGATGGCATGATAGGGGCATCAGGAGATCAAGCGAAAGTGAAGATGATGCCGGCTGTGATGGAGTCGGTGGCTGCCTGCGGTGATGGAGTGGACCACCAGTCACCGGAGAAGGAGGGAATCCCCTTTCCTCTCTGACGATCAGCGGGGAAGGGGCTGAGTGCGGCAGAAGCAACGGACGGCGTCGGGAGAGAAATGTCGGCTACCTTTCCGCGATCTTGATGAAGGAATTAAGTGGTTTTTGGTAGCCATCCGATCATCTGATCTCAGCCGTCCAATTAAAGCTAGGGTAAATAGGTTAAATGTTGTGATTAATCAAGGGTTGTGCATCCAACGTCTAGAATTGTTTCGATCTTGAATGAATGGATCTGATCACTCTGAATGGATAATCATGATCAGCTGAATCTTGATGAAGGCCTAAGATGTCCAGATTCAAATGTATGGACCGGATCACTCCAGATTTAGATGGATGGCTCAGATCAATTAGATCTCATCGGATGGTGAGGATTAAACAGATCTGAACCCTTGATTAAATTGCCTCTGATCTTGATGAAGGGCTCAGATTCTTCCAGCTTAAAATGCCCATTCCAACCCTTAGATGAAGCCATATTTGATCCAACTTAAGTCTAGTCCAGCGGCTCATCTCGATCTCCTACAAATAAAAATAAAATTCGCATATAAGTCCAAAATTTAGGAGAATTTACACTAAGGTCCAAAAATATATCCAACTCATAAAACATGCAAATAATCAACAATTAAACACATGAGAGGATTAAAACAGTGATATTAAGGATAAAAATAACTCGACAAAATGGTAGTTATCAATTCCCCCACACTTATTCTTGCACGTCCCGAGCAAGTAAATAAAACTAAAAACAAACTGAAAGTATATTTCCCTAGCAATTCCCAAGCATACATAGAAAATCATGAAAGAAAGTTACCTAGGATTGTCAAATTTCAAAGACTCAAGCAATTATGGACTCAAATCTTACACAGGTTAACAAACATGGTGACTTCAATCCATCATGAATAGACTAAGAATAATTAAGCATGACAAGGTGAGTGGTGGTTTCTCTCGTTCTCATAAGCATGTAATAATGGAGTTCACTCAAGCTACTCATGGTTTATGAACTACCATATGCTTGCTTTTCTTCTACCTTCACCACTATATACACATAAGAATGCACAATCACTGAATGCTTATTAAGAATATAAGGGAAACATGAATACAAGAAAAATGACAATATCTATGAAAGAAAAGAAAGATAAGAAATGACATAGCAAAGGAAATGCAAGTAGAAGATATGGAAATACTAGAATGCTACATAGATGAGTACAAGAAAGCATTGCCCTAAAAAAATTTTCTTCCAACCCAATAAACATGTAAACAACCCTTATCACATTTTTCAATACAAATCTACTCAAGATATACAATAAATCTCTCAATGATTGCAACAAGGGATGTCACTAATAAAAATACTATCACACATGAATAAAAAATGGCACAACATGTCAAAATTTTCACAATATTTTTTTTATTTCATTGGCACCCAAATGTTTATTCTTCTTTTTTTTCAACTTTTTTTTCAGTTTTTTTTTTCAAACTCTTTTTTTCAACTTTTTTTTTTCAACATGTAGTGCACTTCCCTATGCTCCAACATGAAGCTCAGCTAAAAAGATAAAGAGTATGGTTAGCTCATGGTGATCAAGCACGACTTGCCTATGCTAACATAAATTTCCCTGAGCTACTCTCTACCCCCACACTTAAATTTTTATCCATCTTGGGCAAAACACTCATCATGGATCATCCAAGTATTCCACATCCAGAAATAGAAATGGACAAGAAAGTAATGGAAGGAAATAAAAATAGAAATGATGAATGACTAGAATGTTATTCAATAAACATATGGCGATAAAAGAAGTGAAGGAAAACAAATGTGATTGCCTTTATAATAATCATGCAAACCTATTGTTGTGTGGTCTCGAAAGAATCAAAGCAAGTTCTAGAGTTACAATAACCACAAGTGCACCACACACAAGCAATAAAAATAGGCTCAATCCTCACTAGGTAAACAAAAATAATCAACTCAGTCTATCAACACAGAATCCATCACCAAGTAGTAACCACATGCAATCAAATAATCCATTCATGACAATAAATCCCTGAAACTCGACAATCAAATTTAACTAGCTTTCACGACTTCTAAGAAGATATAAAGGAATGCATAGGAAATTTATTTCAAAACACTATAAAACAAAAACTCAACAAACGAAACCTAACAACTAAAATAAAAACAAAAGAAGTAAAAGAGACATATATACAAAGAAAAAGAAAAGAGGTGAGAAAAGGAATGAACTCCCCTAGAGTCCTGGCGATTGGAGTCGGTTCAGGAGTAGTAGCCAGGCTGGGAGTGGAGTGTTAGTAATATATGAGAGATGTCCTAAGGCAATCACCTTATGTTTGAATCATTTATATGATAAATGAAGATTCACTATTTGAGTATATATGTTTTCATGTATTTGATTAGATCTTAAACTCATTTACTAAATGTCCACGATACAATTCACAGCATGAGAGAATTTGTGATTGGATCACAACTATTGAGTATCTCTACATGTGTAATTGTGATGTATCGAAATTATCCCTGGTCGATGAATTGATGGATTTAGACACCATTGATTCTGTCGAGACTAGCACGAGACCATTAATTCTATCGAGACTAGCATGAGGTATACTCCTTGGTGTATCCAAGCAGCTGATTCTCACTAGCTGGAGACATTGTGATGTCCGGAGTTAATCGTAGATGCTAGTTATGGTAACTAGTTCATTGGAGTGACCAGCCGTAAGACTTCATATGGTTCTCTGCATATATAGATATGTCAATGAAGTTCTTACTGCAGCTTAAGTGCGATGTTCCTTTGACTTGTGGTATTCAAGTCATCTTAATCATAAAGACTTATGCTTTGACATCTTAAACAAGCATCTCAGAGGAGATGTGGATCCGAGATGATTGGGTATAAGTCAAAGTGATCGAAGGTGTTTGAATAGCCTATAAAGGATTCACCACTCCTCGCGAGGAGATGTATACCCATGGCCTCTCGTCGAATTGTTACTAAAGTCTTTGGCCAAAGCATTACATGTTTAGAGTAAGGTACTCTTCAATACATGTGCAGTAACTAGAATCCGTAGGACGAGGAAATGATACTTGGGCTAGGTGTGACGTAGTCAGCCTAGTGGGGACTGACACTATAGACCATGTCCTGAACCAAGTGGGTATAAGATGAGTGAAGGGAATGGGGCACGATTCATTCGAGCTGCTGAAGGGTTTCAGAAGTAGTTCTGGATAAACCGTTGATCTTTTCGGTTAATTGGGGATCATGATGTACTACTAGGTGACACTCATGATCATTCTATAATTAATGGTTAATTATAGACGGCCAACATAAACTGAGAACCTATTTGGTCACACGCACAACGAGCATAATCCGAAGGATTTAAAACGAGCTTGAGAATGAAATTCTCAGACCGAGAGAAACTAGGTTTGGTTGGACCAAACATGGAGCGAGCATGAAATCGTTTCAGTCGCAATGGAAGCATGGATGGGCCATGTCTTATGAAGACATGATGGATGAACCAAATTGGTTTGGTTCTAATCCAATGGAGGAGAATAAACCAAAGGGTTTGGTTTGTTTTAAACAAATGAACCAAAAGTTGGTTCGGTTCGTTTTAACTTAAAATAAACCATCATGGTTTGGCTTATTTTAACTTAAATTAATGGAGCGGGTTAACGGGCCTTTGGTTATGATCCGATAACCATTAAGAGAATTTTTTCTCTATAAAATAGGGCTTAAGGGTTTTGTTAAGCCCTAATCAAAGTCCAGGCAACCTTAGTTTTTAGCCGCCCACCATCTCCCTCTAGTCGGCGCCAACCCAATTGTCGCCGCCCACCTCCTCCAACCGGTGACTAGCTGCTACCGTCTTCTCCACTTGCCGGCATCGAGCTGCTGCCGGAGGAGCTCCGGTGATCATCCTTGGCTCCGGCGACAAGGTGAGCACATTGCTTTCCTTATTTGGCCGGCGCAAGGTCTCCACCAAAGCTGTCCAGTTTTCTGGACAGCTTGTTTCCCTCTTGTTGGAGCGTCATTTGGACGACGTTTGGAGCTCCGACAGCGCCTTCCTTATCGGGGATTCGATCTCTGGTAATCCTCATAGGTGGAGGACGAAGGATTCATCAAACGGTTGATGAATACCTCTCCGGAGAAGCGAGTTTTTGAGGACTCATTTTGGATCTGAATTTTGATTCGGATCGTGATCTTCTCTCGATCACATCGTCTTCAACACGAGGCTAGTAACCTGTACGAAGACGAAGCTCGTAACTTTGTGAAGTCATCCCGAAGATACTCGGCGTGGATACAGATAGAGACGATTCTAGGGAGAATCGTTCCGGTTGATGTCTTTCCCGCTACACGGTAAGGTATACCTAGTTTAAATTTCCTTTTATTGCAAAATTTGAATTTACGGTTATGTCTACACATGTTGTACTATGCATGCGTGTGATGTGTGTGTTGTAATAAATTTGATTTATTATTTTATTCCTTCTGCTATGCACATGTTTAGGAAACATGTTCGAACACACACTCGCTGCGGTGCCGGAAACCCAACAGTGGTATCAAAGCCCAGGTTGTGTTTCGACATAATCGTAAAATGATTTTGCGATAGTCATAATGATATTTCTAGAAATTTTCTACTCTTGGAAAGTTAGAAGTATTTATGGAAATTTTTCATTTTTGGAAAGTCTAGAAGTATGTATGGAAATCTTCCACTTTTGGAAAGTTGGAAGTATTTATGGAAATTGATATTTTCCATAAATAAAATATTTGATTATATTTTGGAAATTTGTTTCCAAATTTAATAATTATTTGATTTGGGAAATCAAATCTTTAAAATATTTTATTTCCATAAGTAGTTTTGATGATTTAGGAAATTGGTTTCCTAAATTGACTTTCCTTAATCAACTATTTCCACAAATAAAATATGTGATTAGATTTGGAAATTTGTTTCCTAATTTAATCATTATTTGATTTGGAGAATTAAATCTTAAACATATTTTATTTCCATAAATAGTTATGACATATAAGAAAATATTGTACATGACATAATTGTATGTCATGTAATTGCATTAGATGCATATCATTATGTCATGCGTGTCATGACATGTAGATGTATGCATGTATGTCATGCAATGTAGATAATAGTTATTTGCATGCAAAGAGGATGAGACATAAAAATCCTAACTCAATATTAAAGCCTACACCTTCCATTAATATGGTTAGAACCAGAGTTCCGTTTCTTGTTCGGGTTGTTGGACTCTCTCCAAGCCCGGCTCGAACCCGAATATGTTCAAACCATGGAATAGTTTAATACTAATATGGTAAGAGTCAGAGGTCAATCATTAGCTTTGGTTGTTGGACTCTCTCCAAGCCGGGCTAATTGGTTGAATGCACTCTAACCATATTAAAACTATTTCTCGATTAATGGGTTGGCTTTAACCTGGAGCATCGGCTTGTTGGACTCTCTCCAAGGTTGATGTAAAGGGAGGTGAAGTTGGGTGCTATGCATATGATGCATACTTGTTAATGTGTTAACAACCCGATGTATGTGTGAACATTCAATTAGTTGATAGCACATTGTGATAGTTGCATATACGTGATATGCAATCGGTATAGTTGATACCTACCATCATAGTTATGAATGACTTGTTGGACTCTCTCCAAGGTTGTTCATATCTATGATGGATATCAGCTCATTCGGAGATGGACCTACGATCTCCCGAAGTGATTTTAGGGTTTTTGAAATTCAAAAAATGAATGGGATTTATAAATGTATATTGATGCATTTTAAAATCATCTTTCTCATATATGCTCGTTTTGTATTTCTAAGTTAATCGATTGATCGTGATGTCTTTGAATTTGCGCTCTATTTTGAATTCAAATAAATTGACTGGGTCGATCTTCTTGGACTGGCTTAGAAGCTTGAGAATTGTTCTCAAGGCGGAAAAGCTTACGAATGTCCTCGAAGCGCCTCTTCCCGCCCGTCCTAGTGACGATGCAACTCCGGACCAATTGTTGGCCTATCAAAAACATGTGATTGATTCTGAACTAGTGAGTTGCATAATGCTAGCCGCGATGGTACCCGAGTTGTTGAAGCAGCATGAGCATATGGATGCTCATACCTTAGTCTTTCATCTTTATGAGTTGTTTGATGAGTAAGTGAGATTCGAAAGGTTCGAAGTTTCCAAGCTCTCTTCACCTCTAAGATGCAAGAGAGTTCATCTGTGGTACTGCTCAACATACTAAAGACTATGGAGCCTTCTGAGAAGCATGAGCAGGGGACGGTGCTGTTAGTTGATTCCTCGAAGAAAGGTTCTAAGAGGAAGTCAAAGGAATAGCAGAATGGGAAGAAAAAATGCTAAAAAGGCAGAACCAGCTCAAAAGGGCACTTGCCATCATTATGGCAAGGAGAGCCATTGGTGAAGACATTGCAAGATTTATCTTGAGTCCGTGAAGAAAAATAAAGCATCGGATGCCCCATCTTCTTCAGATATCTTCGTTATTGACTGTCATTCTATTTCCTCAAACACTTAGGTATTGGATACTGGGTGTGGTTCCCATATATGTAATGACATACATGGGCTAAGGAATAGAAGAAGACTCATCAAGGGAGAGTCAAAATTTACGTGTTGGGAATGGAGCAAAGGTTGCTGCACTCGCCATCGAAACGTATTTGTTCAAACTCCCTATAGGACTTGTCTTAGAACTGGATAATTGCTTTTATGTTCCTTCGTTGATAAAGAACATCATTTCTATTTCTTGTTTAAATAGAAATGGGTACCATTTGACTTTTAGTAACAATTGTTGTTACATAACTTTGAATGGAGTTCTTTATGGGACTGGAACTTTGAGCAATGGTATTTATACGTTGGAACTATCCAGTGGCATTTTCAATATCGAAGCGAGCAACAAGCGTGCTCGAAAGGATAATCAATTAGACTCCTATATGTGGCATTGTCGTCTTGGCCATGCAAGCAAGAAACGTATGCCCGAAACCAGACCTTGTTGAACATGGTCAGGTCAATGATGAATCATGCGAATCTTCCCAAGTCCTTTTGGGGCTATGCACTTCAGACAACTGTTTACTTGTTAAACAGAATGTCAACCAAGGTAGTCTCTACTACTCCATATGAGATATGGAATAGTAAGAAACCTCATGTATCTTACTTGAAGATATGGGGTTGTCCTGCTTATGTGAAGCGGACTATGTCAGACAAATTGGATGCTAAGTCTAATAAATGTCTATTTATTGGATACCCTAAGGAAACAAGGGGTTACCAATTCTATCATCCTGTGGAACAAAAGGTGTTTGTTTCAAGGGATGTTGTGTTTCTAGAGAAAGAGTTTCTCTTGCAAGAAAATAGTGGAAGTGTCGTCGAGCTTGAGGAGGCTCGAGAGACTCAAATAAACATTGATGAGATACCTGGTGAAGCACAACAGTCGATAACTCATAGTGATGAGCAATCGACTGGACCTATTGAAACACCACATCTTCGTAGATCTGGTAGAACACGCAACATTCCTGAGAGATATGGATTTCTCGTAAGTGAATCGAACGACGTGTTACTCATTGATGATGAAGAGCCTACTAGTTATGAAGAAGTGCTAACAAGTTCAGAAAGGGATAAGTGGCTTGAAGCCATGAAGTCGGAAATGGATTCCATGTATGAAAACCAAGTTTGTAACTTGGTTGACCCACCTGAAGGCATCAAGCCTATAGGGTGCAAGTGGGTTTTCAAGAAGAAAACCGACATGGATGGTAATGTGATTACCTATAAGGCTAGATTAGTGGCGAAAGGATATCGTCAAAAACAAGGTGTTGATTATGACGAAACCTATTCGCCTGTAGCTATGCTTAAATCCATTCGGATGCTCCTGGCCATAGCGGTTCATTATGATTATGAGATATGGTAGATGAATGTGAAAATAGCTTTCCTTAATGGAAACCTGCTTGAGGACGTGTATATGATACAGCCTGAGGGTTTCACATCGGTTGATAAAACCAAGGTATACAAATTGCGACGGTCCATATATGGATTGAAGCAAGCATCCAGAAGCTGGAATATCCATTTTGATGAGACAATCAAAAAGTTTGATTTCTCACAAAATCCAAACGAACCTTTTGTGTACAAGAATGTTAGTGGGAGTGTAGTTGTGTTCCTAGTATTGTATGTCGATGACATATTACTTATAGGAGACGATGTTTCAGTCTTACAGTCAGTTAAGATTTGGTTATCCAAGACATTCTCCATGAAAGACCTGGGAGAAGCAACCTACATCCTCGGGATTAAGATCTATAGAGATAGATCGAAAAGGTTGCTTGGTCTTTCGCAGTCTATATATATAGACTGAGTGCTAAAGAAGTTTAGCATGTCGGAATCCAAGAAAGGTTTCCTACCCATCAGGCATGGGTTACACCTTTCGATGTCTATGTGTCCGCGCATAGAAGACGAGAGGATTTGCATGAGTAAGATTCCCTATGCATCCGTAATAGGATCTATCATGTATGCTATATTATATACGAGGCTCGATGTATCGTATGCTCTGAGTGTCATGAGTAGATACCAGTCTGATCCAGGAATGGATCATTGGGTAGCTGTTAAGACAATCCTTAAGTACTTAAGAAGAACTAAAGATGTGTTCCTAATATATGGAGCAGGGGACATGGTGATACGCGGGTATATGGATGCCATCTTCCAGAAAGACAAGGATGATTCCAAGTCTCAGTCTGGATACGTGTTCACCTTGAATGGGGGCGCAGTGAGTTGGAAAAGTTCCAAACAAAACACTCTAGCGGATTCTACCACTGAGGTAGAATACATTGCAGCTTCGGAAGCAGCAAAGGAAGCGGTTTGGATCAAAAAGTTCATTTATGAACTTGGTGTGATTCCAGCCATTGTTTAAGCAATATCGGTCTACTACGACAACAATGGAGCAATTGCACAGGCGAAAGAGCCAAGGTCTCATCAACGATCCAAACATGTGCTTCGTCGCTATCATCTTATCAAAGAGATCATCAGTAGGAAAAAAATACAAATCGAGAAAATCCTCATAGAAAGGAACTTAGCGGATCCTTTGACTAAGGCATTACCTCAAAGTAAGTTTGAGGGTCATGTTAGAGCTTATGGTATTGGATACTGTAGCGATTGACATTAGGCCAAGTGGGAGTTTGTTAGTAATATATGAGAGATGTCCTAAGGCAATCGCCTTATGTTTAAACCATTTATATGATAAATGAAGATTCACTATTTGAGTATACATGTTTTCATGTATTTGATTAGATCTTAAACTCATTTACTAAATGTCCACGATACGATTCACAGTATGAGAGAATTTGTGATTGGATCACAACTAGTGTGTATCTCTACATGTGTAATTGTGATGTATCAGAATTATCCCTGGTCGATGAATTGATGGATTTGGACACCATTGATTCTGTCGAGACTAGCACGAGGTATACTCCTTGGTGTATCCAAGCAGCTGATTCTCATTAGCTGGAGACATTGTGATGTCCGGAGTTAATCGTGGATGCTAGTTATGGTAACTAGTTCATTGGAGTGACCAGCCGTAAGACTTCATATGGTTCTCTGCATATATAGATATGTCAATGAAGTTTTTACTGCAGCTTAAGTGTGATGTTCCTTTAACTTGCGGTATTCAAGTCATCTTAATCATAAAGACTTATGCTTTGACATCTTAAGCAAGCATCTCTGAGGAGATGTGGACCCGAGATGATTGGGTATAAGTCGAAGTGATCGAAGGTATTTGAATAGCCTATAAAGGATTCACCACTCCTTGCGAGGAGATGTATATCCATGGCCTCTCTTCGGATTGTTACTAAAGTCTTTGGCCAAAGCATTACATGTTTAGAGTAAGGTACTCTTCGATACATGTGCAGTAACTAGAATCCGTAGGATGAGGAAATGATACTTGGGCTAGGTGTGACGTAGTCAGCCTAGTGGGGACTGACACTATAGACCATGTCCTGAACCAAGTGGGTATAAGATGAGTGAAGGGAATGGGGCACGATTCATTCGAGCTGCTGAAGGGTTTCAGAAGTAGTTCTGGATCAACCATTGATCTTTTCGGTTAATTGGGGATCATGATGTACTACTAGGTGCCACTCATGATTGTTCTATAATTAATGTTTAATTATAGACGGCCAACATAAACCGAGAACCTATTTGGTCACACGCACAACGAGCGTAATCTGAAGGATTTAAAATGAGCTTGAGAATGAGATTCTCAGACCGAGAGAAACTAGGTTTGGTTGGACCAAACATGGAGCGAGCATGAAATCGTTTCAGTCGTAATGGAAGCATGGATGGGCCATGTCTTATGAAGACATGATGGATGAACCAAATTGGTTTGGTTCTAATCCAATGGAGGAGAATAAACCAAAGGGTTTGGTTTGTTTTAAACAAATGAACCAAAAGTTGGTTCAGTTCGTTTTAACTTAAAATAAACCATCAAGATTTGGTTTATTTTAACGTAAATTAATGGAGCGGGTTAACGGGCCTTTGGTTATGATCCGATAACCATTAAGAGAATTTGTTCTCTATAAAATAGGGCTTAAGGGTTTTGTTAAGCCCTAATCAAAGTCCAGGCAACCCTAGTTTTTGGCCGCCCACCATCTCCCTCTAGTCGGCGTCAACCCAATTGCCGCTGCCCACCTCCTCCAACCGGTGACCAGCTACTGTCGTCTTCTCCACTTGCCGGCATCGAGCTGCTTCCAGAGGAGCTCCGGTGATCATCCTTGGCTCCGGCGACAAGGTGAGCACATTGCTTTCCTTATTTGGCCGGCGCAAGGTCTCCACCAAAGCTGTCCAGTTTTCTGGACAGCTTGTTTCCCTCTTGTCGGAGCGTCGTTTGGACGACGTTTGGAGCTCCGACAGCGCCTTCCTTTCCGGGGATTCGATCTCCGGTAATCCTCATAGGTGGAGGAAGAAGGATTCGTCAAACGGTTGACGAATACCTCTCCGGAGAAGTGAGTTTTTGAGGACTCGTTTTGGATTCGAATTTTGATTCGGATCGTGATCTTCTCTCGATCACATCGTCTTCAACACGAGGCTAGTAACCCATACAAAGACAAAGCTCGTGACTTTGTGAAGTCATCCCGAACATACTCGGCGTGGATATGGATAGAGATGATTTTAGCGAGAATCATTCCGGTTGATGTCTTTCCCGCTACACGTGATACGTAAGGTATACGTAGTTTAAATTTCCATTTATTACAAAATTTGAATTTACAGTTATGTCTACGCATGTTGTACTATGCATACGTGTGATGTGTGTGTTGTAATAAATTAGATTTATTATTTTATTCCTTCCGTTGTGCACATGTTTACGAAACATGTTCGAACACACACTCGCCGCGGTACCGGAAACCCAACATGGAGTGGATCGAGTGGAAGTGAGCTTCTTCTTCATGTGATCTATGTTGTAAAGTCTAGCTCCCTCCATCATCATCTTCGTGAAGGTTCTTCTAGGTGAATGCGAATAATTCCAGTGTAAAATCCAACCCATAAGTAGAATAATAAGAGCTAAGATGAACTCCACTCCTTTCACTATCGTCTTCTCAAAGGCTATCTCAGGCGGTCGAAGACGATTTATTTGGAGCAACCAGTCTGGAAGCTGGACTGCTATATTTGGTATTGGGGCCTTGTTCAGCAGAAATATGGGAGGCTTAGGCTGTAATAGGAGTGTCCAGTCTGGGGCTCTTCAGCTATCCATCACTCCTATAGAAATCATCTTGATATCTTCAAAGCAATTCTGGTCAGGCTTATCAGGCAGTTGCACATCTGAACATAATAATTCTTCAGACACTGTCTCCTTTACAACATCATCAACCTCAATATAAGTAACAATATCTGCTACATCTGAAATATCATGTGCAACATCAATAATACCACAAGCAGGAGTAACAATATCATCTACAATAGTATCTGCACTCTTATCAATAATAACATTCACATCATCCACAACTTCACTACCATAGCACATAGAAATATCAGAGTCCTGTAGAGTAGTAGAATCATAAAGTCGACTATCGCGTACTCCACAATCCATCTCCTCTAGCACATCGATATCCAGAGAAATGGTCTCTGACGAAGGCTGAATAAATCCTTGTGCTTGCATCTGCTGGGATTGTTGTGGGCTATTAAACAGTGGATTAATCTGGAACTCAGGCGACAACCTCAAAAATGTTGGTGGAGGCTGATAAGAATATTGTGAATTCGTAGCCATAACCTCAATAATTTCTCTAGCCTGAGTAGGAGTCTTGTTGACTAGGGCCCTTCCATTAGCTACATCAACCATACACCTGTCCATAGGAAATAATCTATCATAGAAGTGCAGGATGAGTATATGATCGCTAATTTGGTGATGCGGGCAACTAGCACACAATCTTTTGAATCTCTCCCAATACTCATGTAGAGTTTCTCCTATCATTTGCTCTATGCCACAAAAGCTCTTCCGAATTTCTTTGGTCTTGGATGCAGGGAAAAACTTTTCCAAAAAGGCTTTCTTCATTTCACTCCAACATGTAATAGAGCCAAGAGGAAGATAATAGATCCAATCCTTTGCCATGTCTGATAAAGAGAATAGAAATACTCTGAGCATAATATCCTACAGTGATATACCCCGTGGCTTCATTGCTGAGCATACCATATAAAATTCTTACAAGTGCCTAATTGGATCTTTGCTAGCATGACCATGGAATTTCAGAAGCAAATGTACAATTTCAAAGAGTTCAACATCCACATTTAATTTAGGAAACTGAATGCAAAAAGATTAGCAAGCAACATCTGGTGCAGTGAGTTCCCTGACGGTTTTGTTAATCCCTAAATCATAAGCCTGATGAAGCCTCCTAATCTTTGATAATAGGGATCCACGTTTAAAGAAAATTCTTGTTCTTTCCTGAAACACTAACAAACAATATCAAAAGATACAGGAAGCAAACAAAATATAACACATTGATATACAAGACATAAAAGAATTAAGCCCTCAACAAAAGTTTTGAATTTTGAATTTTTTTTTTTTTAGAGAGATGGGCAAACAATCCTAAGTCTACCAAGCATCATTACACTCCCCCGGCAACGGCGCCAAAATTTGATGAATAGGTATTTGTTGTGGTACTGTTTCAAATTAATTACCAAACCCCCTAACTACACTAATATAGCATAGTGGATGGCCCGGATCGTTTCCCAACAAGTGTAATTGATAGAACAGTAAACTTAGGATTTCTAATTATTGCTAATCCTACTGAATGGGGGTTTGGATTTTAAAAGAATAATCCTACTGAACGAAAAGACAATGTAAGTAATCAAACTCTAATCTAACTAAACTATGAGTGCGATGAAATTAAAAGAAACGTAAACTAAGCATTCAAATATGAAAGTGCAGGAATTTAAATATGCAGAATAATATGAGAGTAAAACATAACATGAAATTAAATCTAAACTAACCAACTACAACCTAATTACTCTAAGAAGCATTTTATCGAACACAATCAAGGCATGAAAGAAATCTAACCAACTGCATGCAATTCTAAACATGAAAGGGAAATTTGATTACAAACATTCAATACAAATTAAACGACCACACAATCAAACGAAGAGAGATGAAAAATAGATGTTGAAAGAGGCAATCGGCACTGCCGTGAAGGAACTGGCTACAAAAGTGGAGCGTTGTCGGAGTTGTGGATCGGCTGTCGGAGCTGCTGGTGGTCAGAGCGATAACGGAGGGGAATCCCCACTCCGATGGTTGTATGAAGGTTGGACCGATCGGAGGAGAATCGTCACTCCGATTGGTCGGCGACGATGACAAAGGCGGAGCTGTGGAGATGGTGGAGATGGTTGCCCGAGCTGCTAGTCAGATGGAGAGTGGACTGCCGGTGGTGGATGGCATGATAGGGGCGTCAGGCGATCGAGCGGAAATGAAGATGATGTCGGTTGTGATGGAGTCGGTGGCTGTCGGCGGTGATGGAGTGGACCACCGGTCACCAGAGAAGGAGGGAATCCCCTTTCCCCTCCGGCGACTGACGGGGAAGGGGATGAGCGCGGCGGAAGAAGCGGACGGCGTCGGGAGAAAATCCGTGTTAGGAGAGAAATGTCGGCTACCTTTGCGCGATCTTGATGAAGACATTAAGTGGTTTTTGGTAGTCGTCCGATCAACTGATCATCTGATCTCAGCCGTCCAATTAAAGCTAGGGTAAATAGGTTAAATGTTATGATTAAGCAAGGGTTGTGCATCCAATGGCTAGAATTGTTTCCATCTTGAATGAATGGATCTGATAACTCTGAATGGATAATCACGATCGACTGAATCTGGATGAAGGCCTAAGATGTCCAAATTCAAATGTATGGACCAGATCGCTCCAGATTTAGATGGATGGCTCAGATCAATTAGATATCATCAGACGGTCAGGATTAAATAGATCTGAACCCTTGATTAAATTGCCTCTGATCTTGATGAAGGGCTCAGATTCTTCCAACTTAAAATGCCCATTCCGACCATTAGATGAAGCCATATTTGATCCAACTTGAGTCTAGTCCAGTGACTCATCTCGATCTCCTACAAATAAAAATAAAATTCACATATAAGTCCAAAATTTAGGAGAATTTACACTAAAGTCCAAAAATATATTCAACTCATAAAACATGCAAATAATCAACAATTAAACACATGAGAGGATTAAAACAGTGATATTAAGGACCAAAATAACTCGACAAAATGGTAGTTATCACACATGCTTGGATTTCATTTGAATAATATTACATACAAGTTTTCTATACTATTTTAAATACACCCCTATTTTTTAAAAATAATCTCTCGATTTTTTATTTATGGCAAAGGGGGAGAAGAGGGCAAAGTTAAGGGGGAATAGGGGGAGTACAAAACTTTGTCCTAAAGGTTAACTTAACTTTAAATGTTTTTTCAATACTCATCTAAGATCAAGGGGGAGGTTTTGAAAAAGAGTTTTACTCACTTACTTGCTTACACTTCCCACTTGTTCATTACCATTACTTGTTTTGCACTTAAATTTCCCTTAACTTTGAGTCGGTTTGTCATAGATCAAAAAGGGGGAGATTGTTGGTGTAGTGGCACCAGATAATCGAATCTGGGTTTTGATTATGGAAAAGGCTCAAAGTTAAGCTTTTATTATTATCTCATGAGCTGAGTTAAGTCTGCAAGAAATGGTTAACTAAGCCGAAGGTCAACGACACCCGGAGAATCTCGAGTCGAGAAACCGCAGTGGCCGAGCGACACCGGGAGAACTTCCTGGGAGTTAAAGAACCCAGGTGAAGACCGGAAGCTAAGCGATAGGTCCGAAAGGGTCAGAGGTAAGCACGAGTGCGAAGAGAGATGGTAAGGTCGTGTCCTCCGTACAGGGACAACCGTAGGTGGTGATTCGACTAAGACTTCAGTGGAAGGTCTAGGTCAAGATCGGACGGTAAGTAGCCATCAAATTTACTATCTCTTATTTGTATTGTGCTAACTTTGTGTTGTTGTTGAATAACCTAGCTGGCAGTCTGTTGGAGTATTGGGAATACAATCAAAGTCCCACATTGGTAAGACAGTGGACAATATCATACCATTGTGGAGATATGTGGATCTTATAGGCACTAACAATTGGTATCATAGTCATAGTCCATGTCAAGCCATGAACCTCGAACGAAGGAAGTTGAGCTCCCATGTCCGGATCAAGAGAACCAGACACCAGGCAGGAAGTCCAGTTGGGTCGGGAGGACCGAACAACTGGCAAGAAATCCAATTGGGCCAGAAGGGATGGACAACTGGCAGGAAGTGTTGGGTTTCTGGCACCGCGGCGTGTGTGTGTTCGATCATGTTTCGTAAACATGAGCACAGCGGAAGCAATTAAAATTAATAAATCTATATTTATTACAACACACACAACACACGCATGCTATTACAACAAGTGTAGACATAACCGTAAATTAAAATTTGCAATAAAAGGAAATTAAACTACGTTATACCTTCCGTATGACGTGTAGCGGGAACGGCATCAACCGGAACGATCCTCGTAAGAATCGTCTCTATCCGTATCCACGCCGAGCTCCTCGGGATGACTTCGCTAAGTCACGAGCTTCGTCTTCGTACGGGTTACTATCCTCGTGTTGAAGACGACGTGATCGAGAGATGATCACGATCCGAATCCAAATTCGGATCCAAAACGAGTTCTCAAAACTCGCTTCTCCGGAGAGGTATTCGTCAACCGTTTGACGAATCCTTCGTCCTCCACCTCAGAGGATTACCGGAGATCAAATCCCCGGTAAGTTAGGCGCTGTCGGAGCACTAACCGTCGTCCAAACGACGCTCCGACGAGAGGAGGAGAAGCTGTCCAGAAAACTGGACAGCTTGGTGGAGGAGTAGGCGCCGGCCAAAACAAGGAGAGAAAAAGCTCACCTTGATGCCGAACCTATAGGAGATCACCGGAGGGTCGCCGGAGGTTCACCGGCTGGAGCTTGGACGCCGGCAAGGGTCTTGGACGGCGGCACAAAGCTGGGCGGCGACAGCTAGTAGTTGGGCGCCGAAAATTCCTCCAAGGGGTGGGCGGCAACTTCAAGCTAGGGTTTTGGATGATTAGGGTTTAACAATCCCTTAAGCCCTCTTTTATAGAGAACTAATTCTCTTAATGGTTAATGGATCATATCCATAAAGCCCGTTAACCCGCTCCATTAGGATAAGTTAAAATAAACCAAACCATGATGGTTTATTTTAAGTTAAAACGAACCGAACCAACCTTTGGTTCATTCGTTTAATATAAACCAAACCCTTTGGTTTATTCTCATCCATTGGATTAGAACCAAACCATTTTGGTCCATCCATTATGTCTTCATAAGACACTGCCCATCCACGCCTCCATTGCGACTGAAACAATTTCATGCTCGCTTTATGTTTGGTCCAACCAAACATAGTTTCTCTCGGTCTGAGAATCCCATTCTCAAGCTCGTTTTAAATCCTTTGGATTACACTCTTTGTGCGTGTGACCAAATAGGTTCTCGGTTTATGTTGGCCGTCTATAATTAACCATTAATTATAGAACGATCAGGAGTGGCACCTAGTAGTACATCATGATCCCCAATTAACCGAAAAGATCAACGGTTGATCCAGAACTATTTCTGAAACCCTTCAGTAGCTCGAATGAATCGTGCCCCATTCCCTTCACTCATCTTCGACCCACTTGGTTCAGGACATGGTCTATTGTGTCAGTCCCCACTAGGCTGACTACGTCACACCTAGCCCAAGTATCATTTCCTCATCCTACGGATTCTAGTTACTCCACATGTATCGAAGAGTACTTTACTCTAAACATGTAATGCTTTGGCCAAAGACTTTAGTAACAATCCGACGAGAGTCCTTGGGTATACATCTCCTCGCAAGGAGTGGTGAATCCTTTATAGGCTATTCAAACACCTTCGATCACTTCGACTTATACCCAATCATCCCGGGTCCACATCTCCTTAGAGATGCTTGCTTAAGATGTCAAAGCATAAGTCTCCATGATCAAGATGACTTGAATACCGCAAGTCAAAGGAACATCGCACTTAAGCCACAGTAAGAACTTCATTGACATATCTATATATGCAGAGAACCATATGAAGTCTTACGGCTGGTCACTCCAATGAACTAGTTACCATAACTAGCATCCACGATTAACTCCGGACATCACAATGTCTCCAGCCAGTGAGAATCAGCTGCTTGGATACACCAAGGAGTATACCTCATGCTAGTCTCGACAGAATTGATGGTGTCCAAATCCATCAATTCATCGACTAGGGATAATTCCGATACATCACAATTACACATGTAGAGATACTCACTAGTTGTGATCCAATCACAAATTCTCTCATCTTTGTGAATCGTATCGTGGACATTCGATAAATGAGTTTAAGATCAATCAAATACATTAAACATGTATACTCAAATAGTGAATCTTCATTTATCATATAAATGGTTCATACATAAGGCGATTGCCTTAGGACATCTCTCATATATTACTAACAGACTCCCACTTGGCCTAATGCCAATCGCTACGGTATCCAATACCATAAGCACCAACATGACCCTCAAACTTACTTTGAGGTAATGCTTTAGTCAAAGGATCCGCTAAGTTCCTTTCAGTGGGAATTTTCTCGATTTGTATTTCGTTCCTACTGATGATCTCTCTGATAAGATGATAGCGGCAAAGCACATGTTTGGATCATTGATGAGACCACATCAAGTTCAGAGATGAACTTCTTGATCCAAACCGCTTCCTTTGCTGCTTCCAAAGCTGCAATGTTTTCTGCCTTAGTGGCAGAATCCGCTATAGTGTCAAGCTTGGAACCTTTCCAACTTATTGCGCCTCCATTCTAGGTGAATACATACCCAGACTGAGACATGGAATCATCCTTGTCTGTCTGGAGCTGGCATCCGTATACCCATGTATCACCATGTACCCTTCTCCATATATTAGGAACACATCCTTAGTTCTTCTTAAGTACTTAAGGATCGTCTTAACAGCCACCCAATGATCCATTCCTGGATCAGACTGGTATCTGCTCGTGACACTCAGAGCATACGATACATCGGGCCTCGTACATAACATAGCATACATGATAGATCCTATTGCGGATGCATAGGGAATCTTACTCATGCAAATCCTCTCATCTTCTGTGCGCGGACACATAGACTTCGAAAGGTGTACCCCATGCCTGATGGGTAGGAAACCTTTCTTGGATTTCGACATGCTAAACCTCTTTGCTTTTCGGTCTATATATGTAGACTGCGAAAGACCAAGCAACCATTTCGATCTATCTCTATAGATCTTAATCCCGAGGATGTAGGTTGCTTCTCCCAGGTCTTTCATGGAGAATGTCTTGGATAACCAAACCTTAACTGACTGTAAGATTGACACATCGTTTCCTATAAGTAATATGTCATCGACATACAATACTAGGAACATGACTGCACTCCCACTAACCTTCTTGTACACACAAGGTTCGTCTGGATTTTGTGAGAAATCAAACTTTTTGATTGTCTCATCAAAACGGATATTCCAGCTCCTGGATGCTTGCTTCAATCCATAAATGGATCATCGCAATTTGCATACCTTGGTTTTATCAACCGATGTGAAACCCTCAGGCTGTATCATATACACGTCCTCGAGCAGGTTTCCATTAAGGAAAGCTGTTTTCACATCCATCTGCCATATCTCATAATCATAATGAGCCGCTATGGCCAGGAGCATCCGAATGGATTTAAGCATAGCTACTGAATAGGTTTCGTCATAATCAACACCTTGTTTTTGACGATATCCTTTCGCCACCAATCTAGCCTTATAGGTAATCACATTACCATCCATGTCGGTTTTCTTCTTGAAAACCCACTTGCACCCTATAGGCTTTATGCCTTCAGGTGGGTCAACCAAGTTCCAAACTTGGTTTTCGTACATGGAATCCATTTCCGACTTCATGGCACTAAGCCACTTATCCCTTTCTGAACTTGTCAGCACTTCTTCATAACTGGTAGGCTCCTCATCATCAATGAGTAACATGTCGTTCGATTCACTTACGAGAAATCCATATCTCTCAGGAATATTGCGTGTTCTACCAGATCTACGAAGATGTGGTGTTACAATAGGTCCAGCCGATTGCTCATCACTATGAGTTGTCGGTTATTGTGCTTCACCAGGTATCTCATCAATGTCTATTTGAGTCTCTCGAGCCTCCTCAAGCTCGACGACACTCCCACTGTTTTCTTGCAAGAGAAACTCTTTCTCTAGAAACACAGCAGGCCTTGAAACAAACACCTTTTGTTCCACAGGATGATAGAATTGGTAACCCCTTGTTTCCTTAGGGTATCCAATAAATAGACATTTATCAGACTTAGCATCTAGTTTGTCTGATACAGTCCGCTTCACATAAGCAGGACAACCCCATATCTTCAAGTAAGATACATGAGGTTTCTTACTAGCCCATATCTCATATGGAGTAGTAGAGACTACCTTGGTAGGCATTCTGTTCAACAAGTAAACAGCTGTCTGAAGTGCATAACCCCAAAAGGACTTGGGAAGAGTCGCATGATTCATCATTGACCTGACCATGTCCAACAAGGTCCGGTTACGCCTCTCAGATACACCATTATGCTGTGGTGTATAGGGCGGAGTCCATTGAGACAATATGCCATTGTCTCTTAGATAATCAAGAAACTCTTGACTTAAGTATTCACCTCCTCGATCCGATCGAAGTATTTTAATACTCTTGTCATGTTGTTTCTCTACTTCATTTCTGAATTCTTTGAACCTTTCAAAGGCTTCAGACTTGTGTTTCATCAAGAACACATACCCAAACCGTGAGTGATCATCGGTGAAGGTAATGAAGTAGTTATAGCCTCCTAATGCTTGAGTTGACATAGGTCCACATACATCAGTATGTACTAGACCTAGTAACTCTCCCACTCGTTCACCTTTTCCAGTAAAAGGTAACTTAGTCATCTTGCCTTTTAAGCATGATTCGCATGTATCGTATGAATCCAATTCAAACGATTCCAGAATTCCACATAGGTGTAATTCGGACATGCGTTTCTTGCTTATATGGCCAAGACGACAATGCCACATATAGGAGTCTATGTGATTATCCTTTCGAGCACGCATGTTGCTCGCTTCGATATTGAAAATGTCACTGGATACGTCCAACGTATAAATGTCATTACTCAAAGTTCCAGTTCCATAAAGTACGCCATTCAAAGTTATATAACAACAATTGTTACTAAACGTTAAATGGAAACCATTTCTATTTAAGCAGGAAATAGAAACAATGTTCTTTATTAGAGAAGGAACATAATAGCAATTGTCGATTCCAAGACTAGTCCACTAGGAGCTTGACAAATAAGTTCCGATGGCGTAGTGAGCAACCTTTGCTCCATTGCCAACTCGCAAATTTGACTCCCCTCGACAAGTCTTCTTCTATTCCTTAGCCCCTGTATGTCATTACATATATGTGAGCCACACCCAGTATCCAATACCCAAGTGTCTAAGGAAATAGAATGACAATCAATAACGAAGATACCTGAAGAGGATGGGGCATCGGATTCCTTCTTCTTCTTCATGGACTCAAGATAAATCTTGCGATTTCTTCGATGGCCTTCCTTGCCATAATGATGGCAAGTGCCCTTTTCTGCTTCTTTGCCTTTTTCTTTCCTTTCTTCTATTCTTTTGCCTTCCTCTTAGAACCTTTCTTTGAGGAATCAACTAATGAACCGCCTTCTCCTCATGCTTCTGAAGGCTCCACGGTCTTGACATATTAAGGAGCTCGGAATGGTGGATTCCAATTTGTTCATCCGATAGTTCATCACAAATTGCGAAGCTCTTGGGCAAACAATGCAGAATTAAGTCAATACTTAACTCATGATCCATCACAAAACGAGGGTAGCTAGTCGCTCGATGTACCGTTCATCTTTAGCACAAAGCTGCACTCTGAGGCGAACCTTCTTGCATCTTCGTAGTGAAGAGGAGCCGAGAGACCTCGAACCTTTCGGATCTCGCTTGCTCATCGAACAACTCATGAAGATGGAAGACCATAGTATTAGCATCCATATGCTCATGCTGCTTTTGCAGCTCAGGTACCATCGCCGCTAGCATGATGCAACTTCGCCATTTCGAGAATCGCCACATGTTTACGATAGACCAACATTTGATGCAGGTTGCATCGTCCTTAGGGAGTCGAGGAAGAGGCTCTTCAAGGACATATGCAAGCTTTTCCACCTTGAGAACAATTCTCGGTTTCTAAGCGATCCGAAGTTAGGCCCAGTCAGTTTGTTTGAATCCAAAATAGTGCGCAAATTCAAAGACGTCATGATCAATTTATTGACCTAGAAATACAAAGCGAGCATATATGAGAAAATGATTTTAAAATGCATCAATATACATTTATAAATCCCATTCATTTTTGAATTTCAAAAACCCTTAAAATCACTTGGAGATCGTAGGTCCATCTCGAATGGGTGATATCCATCATAGATAAGAACAACCTTGGAGTGAGTCCAACAAGCCATTCTTAGCTATGATGGTGGGTATCAAGTATACGATTACATATCATGTATATGTAACTATCACAATGTGCTATCAACTAATTGAATGTTTACACATACATTGGGTTGTTAACACATTAACAAGTATGCATCATATGCATAGCACCCAACTTCACCTCTCTTCATCGACCTTGGGTGAGTCCAACAAATCGATGCTCCAAGTTAAAGCCGACCCATTAATCGAAATAGTTTTAATATGGTTAGAGCGCATTCAACCAATTAGCCAGGCTTGGAGTGAGTCCAACAACCCAAACTAACGATTGACCTCTGACTCTTACCATATTAGAGTTAAACTATTCCAATGATTTGAACATGTTCAGGTTCGAGTCGGGCTTGGAGTGAGTCCAACAACCCAAACAGGAAACAGAACTTTGGTTCTAACCATATTAATGGAAGGTGTAGGCTTTAATATTGAGTTGGGGTTTTATGTCTCATCCTCTTTGCATGCAAATAACTATTATCTACATGGCATGGCATACATGGCATACATCTACATGTCATGACACGCATGGCATAATGTTATGCATCTAATGCAATTACATGGCATACAATTATGTTATGTATATAATTTCCTTATATGTCATAACTATTTATGGAAATAAAATATGTTTAAGATTTGATTCTCCAAATCAAATCATAATTAAATTAGGAAACAAATTTCCAAATCTAATCACATATTTTATTCATGGAATTATTTGATTAAGGAAAATCTATTTAGGAAACCAATTTCCTAAATCATTAAAACTACTTATGGAAATAAAATATTTTAAGATTTGATTTCCCAAATCAAATCATGATTAAATTAGGAAACAAATTTCAAGAATCTAATCAAATATTTTATTTATGGAAAATATCAATTTCCATAAATACTTCCAACTTTCCAAAAGTGGAAGATTTCCATAAATACTTCTAGACTTTCCAAAATTGAAAAATTTCCATAAATACTTCTAAATTTCCAAAATTTAGAAAATTTCCAGAAATACATTATGACTATCGCAAAACCATTTTTACGATTATGTCGAAACACAACCTGGGCTCTGATACCACTGTTGGGTTTCCGGCACCGCGGCGTGTGTGTGTTCGATCATGTTTCGTAAACATGAGCACAGCGGAAGCAATTAAAATTAATAAATCTATATTTATTACAACACACACAACACACGCATGCTATTACAACAAGTGTAGACATAACCGTAAATTAAAATTTGCAATAAAAGGAAATTAAACTACGTTATACCTTCCGTATGACGTGTAGCGGGAACGACATCAACCGGAACGATCCTCGTAAGAATCGTCTCTATCCGTATCCACGCCGAGCTCCTCGGGATGACTTCGCTAAGTCACGAGCTTCGTCTTCGTACGGGTTACTAGCCTCGTGTTGAAGACGACGTGATCGAGAGATGATCACGATCCGAATCCAAATTCGGATCCAAAACGAGTTCTCAAAACTCGCTTCTCCGGAGAGGTGTTCACAACCGCTTTGATGAATCCTTCGTCCTCCACCTCAGAGGATTACCGGAGATCAAATCCCGTAAGTTAGCCGCTGTCGAGCACTAACCGTCCGCCCAAACGACGCCCGACGAGGAGAAGCTGTCCAGAAAACTGGACAGCTTGGTGGAGGAGTAGGCGCCGCCAAAACAAGGAGAGAAAAAGCTCACCTTGATGCCGAACCTATAGGAGATCACCGGAGGGTCGCCGGAGGTTCACCGGCTGGAGCTTGGACGCCGGCAAGGGTCTTGGACGGCGGCACAAAGCTGGGCGGCGGCAGCTAGTAGTTGGGCGCCGAAAATTCCTCCAAGGGGTGGGCGGCAACTTCAAGCTAGGGTTTTGGATGATTAGGGTTTAACAATCTCTTAAGCCCTCTTTTATAGAGAACTAATTCTCTTAATGGTTAATGGATCATATCCATAAAGCCCATTAACCCGCTCCATTAGGATAAGTTAAAATAAACCAAACCATG
This sequence comes from Wurfbainia villosa, assembly GCA_025175895.1. Taxonomy (NCBI): domain Eukaryota; kingdom Viridiplantae; phylum Streptophyta; class Magnoliopsida; order Zingiberales; family Zingiberaceae; genus Wurfbainia; species Wurfbainia villosa. The sequence continues at coordinate 73,762,913 of CM045991.1, read as the reverse complement.
ATGGTTTATTTTAAGTTAAAACGAACCGAACCAACCTTTGGTTCATTCGTTTAATATAAACCAAACCCTTTGGTTTATTCTCATCCATTGGATTAGAACCAAACCATTTTGGTCCATCCATTATGTCTTCATAAGACACTTCCCATCTACGCTTCCATTGCGACTGAAACAATTTCATGCTCACTTTATGTTTGGTCCAACCAAACATAGTTTCTCTCGGTCTGAGAATCTCATTCTCAAGCTCGTTTTAAATCCTTTGGATTACACTCGTTGTGCGTGTGACCAAATAGGTTCTCGGTTTATGTTGGCCGCCTATAATTAACCATTAATTATAGAACGATCATGAGTGGCACCTAGTAGTACATCATGATCCCCAATTAACCGAAAGATCAACATTGATCCGTAACTATTTCAAACCCTTGATGCTCGAATGAATCGTGCCCCATTCCCTTCACTCATCTTATACCCACTTGGTTCGACATGGTCTAGGTCGACGTCACACGTCACACCTAGCCCAAGTATCATTTCCTCGTCCTACGGATTCTAGTTACTCCACATGTATCGAAGAGTACTTTACTCTAAACATGTAATGCTTTGGCCAAAGACTTTAGTAACAATCCGACGAGAGGCCATGGGTATACATCTCCTCGCAATGAGTGGTGAATCCTTTATAGGCTATTCAAACACCTTCGATCACTTCGACTTATACCCAATCATCCCGGGTCCACATCTCCTCGGAGATGTTTGCTTAAGATGTCAAAGCATAAGTCTCCATGATCATGATGACTTGAATACCGCAAGTCAAAGGAACATCGCACTTAAGCCACAGTAAGAACTTCATTGACATATCTATATATGCAGAGAACCATATGAAGTCTTACGGCTGGTCACTCCAATGAACTAGTTACCATAACTAGCATCCACGATTAACTTCGGACATCACAATGTCTCCAGCCAGTGAGAATCAGCTGCTTGGATACACCAAGGAGTATACCTCGTGCTAGTCTCGACAGAATTGATGGTGTCCAAATCCATCAATTCATAGGGATAATTCCAATACATCACAATTACACATGTAGAGATACTCACTAGTTGTGATCCAATCACAAATTCTCTCATGCTGTGAATCGTATCGTGGACATTCAGTAAATGAGTTTAAGATCCAATCAAATACATTAAACACGTATACTCAAATAGTGAATCTTCATTTATCATATAAATGGTTCATACATAAGGCGATTGCCTTAGGACATCTCTCATATATTACTAACAGGAAGTCCAACTGGGTCAGGAGGACCAGACAATTGGCAGGAAGTCCTGGTGAGTTGAGGATCGAACATCAAGCAGAGAATGTCCTTCGAGGACGAATAGGCTTGAGGGGGGGGGGGGGGGGGTCAATGTGGTCCTTCGTGTGAGGGGGGATTGTTGGAGTATTGGGAATACAATCAAAGTCCCACATTGGTAAGACATGGAAAAGATCATGTGCTTATAAGATGAAAAGATATCTCCATTGGTATGAGGCCTTTTGGGTAAAGCCCAAAAATAAAACCATGAGGGCTTGAGCCCAAAGTGGATAATATCATACCATTGTGGAGATATGTGGATCTTATAGGCACTAACAGTAGTCGACTACTGCTAGCATAAGTCGACTGATGAAGGTAATCAGTCGACTGCTATTCAAACTATCTAGCTCGAAGAAAGTCAAGATAAGCTCCACTTATCTTGAGGGGATGAGGCTCTTTGACTCAGATCTAGATCTCAACATTCAGGGGCTTGAAGGGCTATAAAAGAAGGGAGGTTTCACCCCTTTAGGTCATCAATCTTTGATCCCAAGTGCTCCAATAATGCTATGCTTCAACGACAATGCTACGACACCGATACGCTAATGACACGCCGATGAAAAACTCAAGATCACAACTTATAATTGTCGATAGCTTTATTTTAATTTCATTTTGTTTATATTTCTTGTAATCAGAGCTTTCATCATAACGAGGTGAGGTAGGCTTGTTGCCTCATCCTCAAGCTTTCGAGTTCTTCTTGTAATCGTTGTATCCTACCTCCAACGAGGAGGAGATCTATAGTGAATTGCCCCATCGTACATGGTCAAGGATCATGAGGCCTTGGAGTAGCAACCGTTAGGTTGGGAACCAAGTAAAAAATAAAAGTATTTCTTTATTCTTGTTGTTTACATTTCGCTGCACCTATTACTCGTGTTTTATCGATTTAACGAGCGAAAGAAGTTTTCAAGCTCGCTATTCACCCCCCTCCCCTCCTCTAGCTTGCTTTCGATCCAACAAAGATTTCAAGCAGATTCATGGTATTGACTATGATGAAACATTTTCACTAGTTGCGATGCTTAAGTCTATTCGGATCATGCTTGCTATTGCAGCTTACCATGATTATTAGATCTGGCAAATGGATGTCAAAACTGCGTTTCTGAATGAAAACCTACTCGAGGATGTGTACATGACACAACTTAAGGGTTTTGTAGATCCAAAGCACACTGGAAAGGTATGAAAGCTACAAAGGTCCATTTATGTTTTAAAGTAAGCGTCTAGAAGCTAGAATCTTCGATTCGATGATGCGATCAAAGAGTTTGGTTTCATCAAGAATGAAGATGAACCCTGTGTCTACAAGAGAGTTAATGGGAGTATAATTATCTTTCTTATCTTGTATGTTGATGACATACTTCTCATTGGAAATAATATTCCTATATTGCAGTCTGTGAAAACGTGGCTTAGGAATTGTTTTTCAATGAAATACTTAGGTGATGCCACCTACATTTTAGGCATCAAGACCTATAGAGATAGATCTAAAAGATTACTTAGCCTAAGTTAGAGTACATATATTGACAAGGTGTTAAATCATTTTTCCATGAAGAATTCTAAGAAAGGATTTCTGCCAATGTCACATGGTGTGAGTCTTTCGAAGACTCAATGTCCCTCTTCTAAGGAGGAGAGAGACTACATTGGATCAGATCCCTTATGCATCTACTATAGGGTCTATCATGTACGCCATGTTTTATACTTGCCCCAATGTCTCATACGCTTTGAGCATGACGAGCAGATACCAGTCAGATCAGGTGAAAGTCACCGGATAGTTGTTAAGAACATTGTTAAGTACTTGCAAAGGACGAAAGAATATTTCTTGAATTTGGAGGAGATGAGGAGCTAGCTGTAAAGGGTTACAGTGATGCAAACTTCCATACTGACAGAGATGATTTCATATCACAGTCAGGGTATGTATTTTGCCTGAATGGTGGCACTGTGAACTAGAAGAGTTTGAAGCAAGACACAGTCGCAGATTCTATAACAGAAGCCGAGTATATTGCTGCGTCTGATGCGGCAAAGGAGGTTATTTGGATCAAGAAGTTCATCACTGAACTTGGGGTGGTTCCTAGCATAGCGGACCCTATAGACCTCTATTTTGATAACAATGGGGCAATTGCATAGTCTAAGGAACCTCGCTCTCATTAGTGATCCAAGCATATACTACGGCGATTCCATCTCATTCGAGAGATCATCAATAGAGGAGATATGAGGATATGCAGAATACTGACCAATGCTAATATTGCAGACCCTTTGACCAAGGCTTTGCACAGAGGAAGCATGATGGTCACACTAGATCACTGATATTAGATATTATAGTGATTGACACTAGTGCTAGTGGGAGATTGTTAGTAGTAAGCCATAGAGCTAGCCAATTATGTGATGATTGACTAGGGACTTTTTGTATCATATTTTATTAATAAAAAGGAAAAGTTTGGTTATTATATTTACTTTATGCTTGTGCCAGTCGAATAAATATAATAATGTCTTAGAAAGTAGATTCTTATCTACAACACATCAATTGGTAAAATTGATTGTGAGAGATTGTAGAGGACACTATTCTTAGATATTCCTAATCAAGCATTAATATACAAGGGTTGTATTAATGCATTGAGACTAGCATATAGGTCAATTGATGACTTGATCTCACAAGTCATGGATATGTGATATCACGTTGAAACATGCGTATATATTAGAGAATATATACTGAATTAACCCGCCATGAGAAAGTTGCATGGATCGTTATATGAGTGTCATAAACTTTCCTATATGACTATTAGTATGAATAATCCTTAGACCTAAAATCACTACAGTTCCCTACATGAGGAGTTATGTACTTTGGTATCGTCAAACGTCACCCATAATAGGGTGGACTATAAAGGCAATCACAGAGTATGTAACAAATTATGCAGAGGGATGTGAGTGATGTAGATGGGATCTATCCCTCCCATATGACGGGAGTGGTATCTTTAGGACTCTTAATAGAGTAGGACCACGAAATGCATGGCCATGCTCAAATGAGTCAATGTGATATATTGAGCTCATTTGTTTGAGTGAGTATACTTGGGGATCAAGAAACACAAAGATTGATAAGAGGATGACACGGTCTATGCCTCATTGATCAATCTAGATATCGAGGATAGAAGGACAAGGTCATACATTATAGTATTCACGGAAAGCTTAGGTCGGATCTTGACTTTCTCGTAACTTGGTTAGCAATGAGGCATTGCTAGATGTCGCTCATTGCTTATGTGTCTAAAGTGGTTTAGAGACATTGCCAACGTTACAAAAACCTATAGGGTCACACACAAAGAACATGCTTCTTTGGAGATGGGTTCAATTTAGTTTGACTAAATGAACCATTCGGCTATTAATTAGAATCATTGAGTTAGACTCATTGATTGGACTAAATTGAGTTAGACTCATTAGTTTGCCCAAACTTGAGTTAGACTCAAGTTTCATTTAATTTGAGTTAGATTCAAATTAGGTTGAAGAAGATGAATGGATTTAGAATCATCATGCATGATTAATGTCGATTAATCATGCATTAAGGTGGAATACAATGGGATGCAAAACCTTTGGTATTCATGACCTTTGGTATTCATGGGATGTATATAAAAGGTCATTGGTGTTATTCTCTATGAGATAGGTGAGTTGTTGCTCTTCATCTTCTTATCCTCTTGCTTGGCCGAAACCTTCTTGTGAAGGGGGTTGCTAGCATAATCTTCTCCTCCAAAGTGTGAGTTCATGAGACGAACGGCGTGTTCGTGTGGATACGCATAGAGGCACAGACACTTGAACATGCAAGAGATCCAACAAACCTTGGACAAGCAGGATAAGCTAAGGGCACGCATCAAAGGTATACGTATAAGATAGGGCTTTATAAATCTAAACTTGTATGAGTTTTTTTTCCGCATGGATCGCTAAAGGGATCCTTTTTCCGCTGCGATTTTATTGTTTATCGCATAGGTTTCCCTATATGATCCTAAGTATAAGCATGACATGATTAAACTACACATTATCATGACATTTTAAAAGATCATTTAAGCATGATCTCATGACATGGCAAGGTAAACAAAGCATGGTAAATATAAAAGATACGAAGGTATAAGAATACCTAAGTTTTAAACCAAATTGTCATTTACTAATATTTATGACAAGTACCCTACCTTGACATAATTCCCAACCAACTCCCCAAGTGCACCAAAGCCCCAAACTTGGCACGCTTGACCTTTAACCTAATTGTGCCAATTTGATCAATTTTCAATCTTCTATTACATCCATTGACACATCCTAAAATCATTTAGGATCAATTTATAAACTCATTTCTAAGGTACCCCATCACCTTGAAAATGCCCTAAAGTATCAACTTCACCATGGTTAGGTTAACTACTCATCCATTTGAGGTTAGCAACATACGTAACTGAATAACGTGAGGGAATCACGCTCCTAGGAACCCAAAACCTATTTGAGCTTCTTAAGTTCACAATGTACTCACTAGGGATAACCTCCTTTAGTACCTTCCTAATGACCTTCCTAGGCTTTGAAGCCTTGGTCATTTTGGTCCTATCTGTTGGTGCAGGGGCACTAGATAATCAAACCTTAGTTTTGATGATGGCAAAGATTCAAAGTTAAGCTATTTTGTTATCTCATGTGATATGCTAAGTGTGCCGGAAGTGTTTAAGCTAAGCCAAAGGTCGAGCGACATCCGGAGAATCTCAAGTTGAGAAACCGTAGTGGTCGGGCGACACCAGGAGAACCTCGGGGAGTCGAGGAACCTCGGTGGTGACCGAAAGCTAAGCGACAGGTCAAGAGGACCAAAGATAAGCTCCGTGTGTGGAACGGTGGTAAGGACGTGTCCTCGGGTAGAGGATAATCCTAGGTGTTGATCTGACTAAGGCTTCCAAAGGAATGCTGAAGTCAAGATTGGACAGTCAAAGGACTATCACACCGCATGGCATTATGCATCTATTGGGCTAATCTTGTACTGCAGGAATTCTCAAGTCGCAGATCAACCGAGATGTCAAGTCGACTAAAGGCGATGGCTGCTAAGAGGATCAGTCGACTGATGTCGACGAATCAGCCCAATGCACAAGGTCAAAGAGATAGAGATTGATGCCACCACCTCAGGATAAGATAAGCTGCCACCTCAGGATAAGATAAGTCACCACCTCAAGATAAGATCCATGAGTTTTGGATATGGATCGGGACAAATTCCAAGGCGCAAATCTATAAAAGAAGGGGAGGACTCACACCCAAATAAAAGAATCTCCCAAGTGCTCGTGCTCTCTACAATGCTACTCCGACCGTGCACCATCTTCTAATTAATTATCGGTATTATTATTATCTTTCTGTACTTAATTTGTATAAAGACCGGTAAGGTTGTTACCGGCCTTATAATCATTGTAATTGTCTTGTCTCTTACCTCCAACGAGGAAGAGACTTTTACTGATTGCCCTTCGGAAGCGATCAAGGATCGCAGGGTCTTGGATTAGCAACCATGGGCTGTGAACCAAGTAAAAAAGCTTTGTGTCTTTATTGTGTTTGTCTTTTAGTTTTCCGCTGTGTACTTGGTTTTAATCGTCGAAAAAGAAAAGTTTTTACGAACGCTATTCACCCCCCCTCTAGCGCTCATATCGATCCAACAATTGGTATCAGAGCGGGGGCACTCAAATTCGGTGCAACCACTAGTCGAACATTTTCTTTTCATTATTTTTATTTTTATTTTTAAATATCTCTCGCACTACTAATCCAAGACCAAGTCTTGGGACTTTTTGATTTGTATTTTTTTTGCAAGTTTTAGAAAATCGTTAGCCAACCATGGAAGAGTCTCCCACAAGGCATAAAGGTAACAATGTCAATTTAAATTTTAAATTTCATATTATTTGCTTTATGTGAAGGAAGAGAGGACACTATAAAAATAAGTGTCATACTCGTAAGACTCGAACGACGCAACTAACGGCAAAGGAGACACTATTGCCAGGAATCCGGAAGAACAAGGAGCACATCAAGTGCTTCGGGTGCGGAAGATTCGGTCACTACAAGAATCGGTGTCCGAAAAAAAAGGTTAGTAAAGTTAATAATTTTGAAAAATTGAGTTTTAGAATAGTTGATAATTTAGATAAATTGTGTAATTGTTGTCAATTAATTAATACAATTAATAATTCAACTAATAAAAAATTAATTAATTCAGATTTAATTATTTTAAATAATAATAATAACAATATCATGGAAGAAAATGATCAAATTAATCTAACATTTGATCAAATTAACAAAGAGATTAATCAAATATTTAGTTTAATCAACATAGATTTAGATCAAGTCAAAGATAAAACCAACCTAGGACTTAATCAGAATAATCAAACACTTGATCAGAATAATCAAACCATAGGACAGAATCATTAAATCTTAGATCTGATTAATCTAGATAATTTCGAATTAAAAAATTCTATTTTGAAAAATTCAACCATAAAAAAATCGAAATTAACTTTAAAAAAATCCAAAGATAATCTAAATAATTCTAATAATAATTCTACCTTTAAAAACTCTAACAATTTTTTCTTAAATAATTCTAATAATAATTCTACCTTTAAAAACTCTAATAATCTTATCTTAAATAATTCTAATAATAATTCTACCTTTAAAAATTCTAATAATCTTATCTTAAATAATTCTAATAATTCTACCTTAAAAATTCTAATAATTTTAATAATTCTATTTTTAAAAAGTCTAATAATCTTATCTTAAAAAATTCTAATAATTCTACTTTTAAAAAGTCTAATGATCTTATCTTGAAAAAGTCTAATAATATTATTTTTAAAAATTCTAATAATCTTATTTTAAATAATTCACAATCTAACTTAATTAAAAATTCAAAATTAGATAATCAAACCAACAAAATTAATTATAATAGAGTACCATTTGATTATACACAAATTAATAATCTAGTAATTAAACCTTCAACTTTTAAAAATTCAACTAATAAATATGTAGACTTGGGTTACAAGTCTAAGCTAACCAAAAATCAAGACACTAAAATTTGTAAACCTAATTATAATAAAGTATCTTATAACTATAGAACAAATAAAAGTCTACCCAAGAAAACAATCATTTCTTTAAATTGATTGAATGTAGCTTGCTTATGCATACATATCATTATCATGCTTATTTTGTCATGTCATACATACTAGTTTTAAATTCACTCTCATAGAATGGTTAGATAGGAAATAATTAATTAATCTTGACAACATAGTATCAGGATGCGGTGAGATGATAGTACGTTAAGGAAACGAAGTCAAGTGTATCCGAGTTGGATAAGGAGTATCTAGCTTGGTGCATTTAACTAAGTGGAACTAACTGAAGCTACCTCACCACATCCTAAACTAATTAGACCAGGATGTAATTCTAAGTGAATTAAGTGTGTAATTTTCTAAGTTGGCTTTGTCTAAGAAAGTGATCGTTGTTCCGATCAAAGAAGGCCCCTGTGCCTCGCCATGACCTAGAAGCCCTCTTTTGAAATGTTCACTTAACTAACTAAAGGTAAAATCCGAATCTAACCCAAGATTAATTAATTTCTAAGGCATTAAATTAAATTCATCTCACAATACCTATAAGGATAACTTGGTTGATCATGTAGAATGAGTGAGATGGTAAAGACAACAAATTAAAAATGATTTTGAAAACGATTTCAAAATTTATATACACATAAATAGATTCTTAAAACTATTTTTATTGGTTGTCATGATTATTGTGTGTAGTTATACGTAGTTTTCAAAACAACTATGCTTCTTAAAATGATGGTTAGTTGACCAATACTGAACGTCTAAATCCATAGGTCAACTTTAGATACCTAGGCCCTTTGGACACTTAGGTGAGCCTTCCTTATGGCCAATAAGGATGTCCTAAGAGTTTGTCAGACAAAAGGGGAGACCCTCTAGATATGCCTTTCTTGTGGCTAACAAGGATGTTAGGTTAAGGGGGAGGTTCTAATTGGATAATCATCATAGAAGTTGTTAAAAAATATTTTTTAAAAAAAATCACCCATACATTCTAAATTTAAATCCTTCTTTTGATAATATGTCAAGGAGGAGAGAAGATTTAAGTTGGACAAACTTAGTATCTAGCTACCTCCAGTTTGGCATAAAAACTAATAGACATGAGCCTTTAAAATGTTTTTTTTTAATTTTTTTCTCAAGATTTTATAACAATGTTAAAGGTTAGGGCATCACAGTCTAACCTAGGATATACATTGTTGGTGCAGGATCTAGAAATGTAAACTCCTAAACTCTTGTATTAAAGGGAGTTGAACATATTAAATCAACTTGATTAGCATGTTTAAAAATACTATTTCTTGGCAATGTACCCAATATAAAGTTATTTTTTATATATGTCAAAAGGGGAGAGAGAATAAAGTTAAGAGGTTACTTACTTTTTCTTTCCCAAAAAGTAATTGTTTTTCAAAACTCACCTATGGTTAAGGGGGAGGTTTTGAAAAATAATTGTTCAATGCTTACTACTTATTTTCTCTTAACTTTGAATTGGTTTGCCATAGATCAAAAAGGGGGAGATTGTTGGTGCAGGGGCACTAGATAATCGAACCTTGGTTTTGATTATGGCAAAGATTCAAAGTTAAGCTATTTTGTTATCTCATGTGATATGCTAAGTGTGCAGGAAGTGTTTAAGCTAAGCCAAAGGTCAAGCAGCATCCGGAAAATCTCAAGTTGAGAAATCATAGTGGTCGGGCGACACCAGGAGAACCTCAGGGAGTTGAGGAACCTCGGTGGTGACCAAAAGCTAAGCGATAAGTCAAGAGGACCAAAGGTAAGGTCCGTGTGTAGAGCAGTGGTAAGGACGTGTCCTCGGTTAAAGGATAATCCTAGGTGTCAATCCGACTAAGGCTTCCAAAGGAATGCTGAAGTCGAGATCGGACATTCAAAGGACTGTCACATTGCATGGCATTATGCATCTATTGTGCTAATCTTGTATTGTAGGAATTCTCAAGTGCAGCAGTCAATTGGAGATGTCAGTAGTCGACTGAAGGCAGTCGACTGCTAAGAGGATTAGTCGACTGATGTCGACGAATCAGCCCAATGCACAAGGTCAAAGATGTAGGGATGTATACTAAAAAGTCTATCTTTTCTATGAACATCTTTATTTTGAAATAAGAATCACATGATCATTGTTTGCATATTTTTATGGTTATGCAATATTGTCTAATACTTTACATTGTAGATAACATGGTGTGTGGTGTCACACAGGAAACCATGTTATCGGCCCCTTGAAAAGTATAAGTAAAGGCTCACAACTGAGATGACTTTGGACAAACCATCGGAAAGGTTGTAGTGTGATTTGGTGTTGGTTTGTCTTGACCATAGAATCACACTAGTGTGCTTTGTGTGTATTGAGCAGGACCGACTTAGAGGTGATTCGATTTATTGCTGACTACATAATCGAATCGAACCTCATATATTATTTAGTACATGCTCTTAATCCCGATATAATAACGGGCACATATACTTAGTACTCATCTCTTTGATTTACCAATGGGCGAGATTTATAGATTAAATCGATAGACTCGGTAAGTTGGGAGATGATATTATTTATATGGTGTGTCGTTGATTATAGGAGGAAACCGTGTCCTATATATTTGGATGATGATGTCCCCTTGAGGAGCTCATAAGGTTCATCATGTAAACCCTGCAGGTGGACTAGGTCCGGCATGATGAAAAGATTTAGTGGTACTACTCAAGGAGTTAGATGTTGATTAATTAATGGTCAGTAAATTAATTAATCAACGGACATTCGAGATCTTAAACATGGGGAGAAAATGTACAAATAATATATGGAGCCCATATTATCATATAGGGGTTGGTGAGGTAGATCAATGATGAACCTTTAGTGGATTGGATCATCATTAGTGGATCGGACTTTATGTGGGCTTGATCCATGGGTGGCCAAGACCCAACTCCTCCTCATGGTCCCTAATGTAGCCTATTAACACCTCATGAAGCTTAGATCCAAAGGATAGAAACAAAACTCAAGATCCATAGGTAGAGATTAAATCTCTAAGATCCGACGGTTGAGATTAAATCTCTAGATCCGACGGTTGAGATTAAATCCCTAGAACCAATGGAGGAGATTAAATCTTGGCTTGAGCCCAACTCTATAAATAGAGTCATGAAGTGGGCGGCAAGAATAAGCATGGCTTAAGGGGATTAGGGTTTGCTTCCTTTGGAGGCTAGGAATCCTAGTTGATTTAGGATTAGGTTTGGGTGGCTAGGGTTTTGGGAGCTAGGGGTGGGCGGCAACTCAAGGAGGGTTTCCTTCTTCTTCCTAAGGTTGGCCGGCCACTATGCTTCTCCTCTCTACCTTGGCTTGAGCTCATCCTAATCTTCTTCCCCACTTCCATGGCCGGCCATAAGGAGAGCTAGGATTAGGGTTTGGAGGCTTAGGGTTTAGGGGGCTTGGGTGGCACCAAATAAGGAAAGTTTTCTTTCTTCTTCATCCTTGGTGGCCGGCGCCCATTACCTTCTTTCCAGCCCTTGGGTGGCATCCAAAAGACCCCTTCTCCTTCTTCTTAGGTGGTGGAAACAAGATATAGGGTTTTCCCTTAGTGTCTTGGTCGGTTTCCACCATTATCTCCTTCTCCTTGTTGGCCGGCGACAAGCATTTCTTTTGTTGCTTGTTGGTTGGCTATAGGAAGGAGATGAGCCTTGTTTCTATTCTTCCTCTTACTTTGGAAGAGAAAGGAAGGAAGATTTGTGATCTAGGAGCTTCGACTTTTGGTGGATCGTCGCCCACACGACGTCCAAAAGGAGGAAGGTCATACATTAGAAGATCGAGAGGTATACCTATTCTACTTTCTTCTTTTGTTTGTTGCTTGTTTTTTTTTTCAATTATAAGCATGTTATAAATCTGTAAATGGATAAATAATACTTGGATCCCGAGCATAAATACAAAAACCGGCAATCCGAACATCGTCTATTCCGCGGCTACTCGTAGAATAGAGGATGGTCGCTTAAACAACTAGTCTGTTCAAGTGACCTCTCTAAATGAATAGCACGACGATGACTTAGTTGATTTGGCAATCCCTTTTGTCTAGGATTAAATTTTTTTTAATCCAGGGACATCAAAGGAATCGCCATGGACAAGCTACTGAGGTGAAGTGGGAAGCGAAGTTTCCCCTCACAGACTCGATAAGCAAAACCCTTCGATTGGTATCAGAGCTTCCGGGCAAAACCTTCAATTGGTATCAGAGCCAAGGTTTTCGATTTTGTGTGTTTAGGATTCGGTTAATTTTTATGCACTTTTCATATATTATATGTGCCGGATAATAGTAGGATATGCGTAGTTTAACTCTTTGGTTGCAGGCATAAGATCCGACTATTATGGTCATATGTGTGTATGTGATTGTATGTGTAAATATTTATTTTGTTGAATCCTCGGGGTTGACGAGGCTAGTATTTAGTTTTTATAAATTAAATACGGCATTGTTTAGCCGCTCTTTATTTTATTTTACTTTCGATCTAGATTTCATGTACACTCCCTCGTGGAGTATAGGATCGATGGATGTAAATTAAAATAGGTTTTAGTCTCGACTCGGATCTCCGGATGGCTCGTACATGGCGTAGGAGGAGCGGACGAGATGGCGATGCGACGCGAGTCATATTGAAGACAAAAGCCATAATAGTTGGAAAATAATTTATTTTTCATATTTATTGCTTTTTGTTTGATATGCATGTCGTAGGCTAGGAAAATTCCTCAATTTCAAATTACAAAGTAGGAGAGGGATATTTTTATAAATTCCCACGGCCTCCATTACGATTTGACAAGTGATGCAAACAAACTTGTGCGTAGGCTCTGAGTGCCTTCCTCCCCATCGGATGGGTTTGTTTGCGGATCACAAGGTCAAATATGGTTTTAGGAAATTATTAAGGAGCATGTGTACTTGCCCATAGTAAGGCACATAACCGGAGATAATTACCTTGGTACCGAGTAATGGTGAACACTTAGATACAGATATAAGTATCCTCCCCATCGGAGTCACTGCTTTTATTTGTAGGGTCAAAGAGGAACCAACTATTAATTTTACTTGTCAAAAAGTTAGGTTGACAAGATAGTAAAATTAATGGGTAAAACCTCCTCTTACAAATGTAGAATTCGTATACGTCCACACTATCGTGGCATGCGATATTCTCGGTGTTTTGAGGTGTTGGTTGATTTTAAAATTTTATTGTTTGAGAAATCAATAATTTTTTGAAATCTACAATAATGATCTATGTGATTCTTAGGATTTTCAGGAATGACTTTCAGTCCACTTACTATGATACTAAAGGAAATAAACTTACTGTACCCAAATAAAGTTGATTGGAAAAGAATCTAGATATTGTCTTATCTGCTAAGGAGTACAAGTATGCACTCTTCGAAGAGTATCCTCAAGCCATGGTTGCTCAAAAAGGTTTCTACTTCTAAGCCGAAAGGCAAGAAGAAGAAGAAACAAGGTGAAGCAAAGGTGGTGGGAGGATCTCAGGGAGGAGTGAAGAAGCCGAAAGGCAAGTACTTGTAAGCAGGATGGACATTGGAAGAAAGACTGTCCCATCGCAGAACAAAGGTTCCATGAAACCCGACGAGCTAGAGATTACCATTTACTTGGGCAATGCCATGAATGGTGGTGGCTATTGTAGTGGGAGAAGTTTTATTTATCTCTTGAGAAAAATAAAACTTAGGTTCTGAAAATTCCTTTATGTACCTTTATTTAGAAAGAACTTAGTTTCAGTTTCTAAATTGTTTATGGATGGATATTCTATTTCTTTTAATGACAGAGTTGTTATAAGAAGAGATAGGGACATTATCTGTTCGGGTACATTGATAGGAAATTTGTGCACACTTGAACCAAAACCTCCCACGATGCATGTTGAAGTTAATAACTCATCTTCTAATTCCAATAAGAGAAAAGAACCTTTGAAGATGAACCAAACATATCTTTGGCATCTTAGGCTTGGTAACATTAACCTAAGCAGAATTCAAAGGTTGATAGCTGATGGACCTTTGGGTACATTAGTGGTGGAGGATCTCCCAACCTGTGAATCTTGCTTTGAAGGTAAGATGACCAAAAGGCCTTTTAAGGCCAAGGGGTATAGAGCCAAAGATGTGTTAGAATTGGTTCATTCTGATTTGTGTGGTCCTATGTCTATCCAGGCTAGAGGTGGTTTTGAGTATTTCGTCTCTTTTATAGACGATTACTCAAGATATGGATATATTTACCTGATGTGCCGCAAGTCTGAATGTTTTGACAAGTTCAAAGAATTCAAAGCTGATGTGGAGAAACGTCAAGGTAAAAGTATCAAGACACTACGATCTGATCGTGGTGGTGAGTACCTCTTGAGAGAGTTTAGGAACTACTTATCAAAAGTTGGGATTCAATCCCAATTGACTACACCTGGCACACCCCAGCAGAATGGTGTAGCAGAGTGAAGGAATAGGACTCTTGTGGAGATGGTTAGATCGATGATGAGTTATTCTGACTTGCCAGATTCGTTCTGGGGATATGCTCTAGATACGGCGGTGTACATTCTGAACTTGGTTCCATCTAAATCAGTGCCTTCTACTCCCACAGAGTTGTGGACTGGGCGAAAGCCTAGTCTAAGACATATTCGGATATGGGAGTCGGCACATGTCTTTGAAGGCGGATCTTTGGTAAGTTGGAACCTCGTACAGAAGTACGCTTGTTCGTTGGCTATCCCAGGGGAACGAAGGGTGGATTGTTTTATAGTCCTAGAGATCAAAGGGTGATCGTTAGCACGAACGCCAGATTTCTAGAGGAAGACTATGTGATGAGCCACAAGCCCAAGAGTAAAATTGTTCTGTAGGAGTTAAAAGGGAAAGTCACTTCTTTAGTACCACTGGTACAAGAGGATATACCACATGTTACTGCACCGCGTGTCATAGAGGATACACAGGTGATACCTCATCGTAGTGGGAGGGTTGTGAGACAGCCTGATAGATTCATGTTCTTGGGAGAATCTTCTGATTTGGTCCTTGGCGAACATGAACCTGATCCCTAGACATATGATGAGGCAATCCAAGATAAAGATGCAGTATCTTGGCAAAGTGCAATGAATGCTGAGATTGAATCTATGGATTCAAATCAGGTCTGGGAGCTAGTAGAACCACCCGATGGTGTAAAAACCATTGGATGCAAGTGGATCTACAAGAGAAAGAGAGGAATAGATGGGAAGGTTGAGACCTTCAAAGCGAGGCTTGTTGCGAAGGGGTATACTCAGAAAGAGGGTATCGATTATGAGGAGACCTTTTCGTCGGTAGCCATACTTAAGTCTATTCGGATTCTCTTATGCATAGCAGCTCATATGGATTATGAGGTGTGGCAGATGGATGTCAAGACATCTTTCCTTAATGGAAGTCTTGAGGAAAACATCTACATGAATCAACCAGAGGGATTCATTGCTAAGGGCAAAGAGCATCTTGTATGTAAGCTTAATCGGTCCATTTATGGATTGAAGCAAGCTTCGAGGTCTTGGAACATCCACTTTGATGAGGTGATCCAGTCTTATGGATTTATTCAAAGTCCGGATGAGTCTTGTGTATACAAGAGATGTGACGGAAACATAGTGATATTTCTTGTACTATACATAGATGACATTTTGGTGATTGGCAACAATATCAAGGTGTTATCGAGCGTAAGGGTATGGTTGTCCAAACAATTTGATATGAAGGACTTGGGAGAAGTGGGACACATTCTTGGGATCAAGGTTATAAGGGATCGCAGGAAAAGGATGTTGTGCTTATCCCAAGCTTCATACATAGACAAGATTATGGATCGTTTTAGCATGCAAAACTTCAAGAAGGGTTTTCTACCTTTCAGGCATGGAGTTCCTTTATCTAAGGAGATGTGTCCTAGATCATCTGAGGAGATAGAGGAGATGAAAGCGGTTCCTTATGCTTGTGATGAAGCCTCATGTATGCGATGTTATGTACAAGACCAGATATCTGCTTTGCCATGGGCATGGTCAGCAGATATCAGAGTAATCTAGGATAGGGATATTGGACTGCGGTAAAGCATATATTGAAGTGCCTGAGAAGGACTAGGGATTATATGCTAGTTTACCAGGTAGACCAATTACTCCCTGTGGGTTACATGGATTGCGACTTCCAATCAGATAGGGATAACAGTAAGTCTACCTCGGGTTTTGTGTTTACTTTGGGAGGTGGAGCCATTGTATAGAAGAGTGTCCAGCAGAAATGCGTGGCGGACTCCACCATGGAAGCTGAGTATGTGGCAGCCTATGAGGCGGCCAAAGAAGTTATGTATGGCTCGGGAACTTCTGATGGACTTGGATGTGATTCTGGTTTGCCCGAACTATCACAATTTATTGTGATAATAATGAATGTGCGATTGCAAACTCAAAGGAACCACGAGCCCATAAGGCTAGTAAACACATAGAGCGCAGGTACCACCTGATACGAGAAATCGTAAAGGAGGTAGAAGTTGTTGTAGCCTAGATTGAATCAGAGGATGACCTGGTAGACCCTTTCACTAAGGCCCTTCTAGCGAGAGCTTTGATAGGCATGTGGAGGAAGGGGATCGGATGTATGGAGTTTGAGGGACATAGTCTTTTAGTATAAGTGGGAGATTGTAGGGATGTATACTGAAAAGTCTATCTTTTCTATGAACATCTTTATTTTGAAATAAGAATCACATAATCATTGTTTGCATATTTTTATGGTTATGCAATATTGTCTAATACTTTACATTGTAGATAACATGTGTTGGTGCAGTGGGCACCAAAGTCGAACCGGTATTTTGATTATGGCAAAAGGCTCAATAGTTAAGGGTATATTTGTTATCTTACGAGCTCAATTAAGTGTGCAGAAATGCTAAAGTTGAGCGGAAGGTCTGCGACACCCGGTGGGAACCGAGGTGGTCGGGCAACGCCAGAGGGACTTCGGAGGAAGCCGAGGTACTCGGGTGAAGACCGGAAGCGAGGCTACAAGGTAAGCTCGTGTGAAAGCGAAGCAAGGTCGTTAAGCGTAGATCCGACCCAATACCTCCAATGGAAGGTCTAGGTCGAGATCAGATGGTTAGAACCATCGTACTTTATATTTTAAGCTAACTTGTATCGTCCAAAACCCTTTGACTACATCAAGCTAGTCAAGTTCGACCTCGAGAAGAGCTCGAATTTCAAGGGTGAATTTGGACTTGACTCGTGTTTTGGTACAAAGGGTGATGTGGCATCAAGGTGGACATCCAAACCATCACCAAGCTTCCTTGTGGTGGACGCCCAAAATAAGGTGAGTTGGCACAAGATGGTTGGCTCCCATGATGTGGCACAAGTTGAATGGCTCCAACAAGTTGGCGCCCAAGGAGGTTGGAGGTGGCACAAGGTGGTTGGATGAAACACCTCATCCTCAAGTTGGCGCCAAGGAGGTTGGAGGTGGCACAAGGTGGTTGGATGAAACACCTCATCCTTGAGTTGCACAAGAAGGTTGGAGGTGGCACAAGGTGGTTGGATGAAACACCTCATCCTTGAGTTGGGATAAGAACCTCACCTTGGACACTACCTATGTCTAAATTCATAGATCAATATCCATAAATAGACATGTTCACTCCAAGCAAATAACAAGAATTCAAGAGCTCTCAACACGCAGTAACGCCGCGCTACTACTACTCACATTTGCTCTGACGGCCGCCGACAAAGCTACATCTTCTACTTATAAGAGTTGTCGGTATATTTATTTAAGTTCTACTTCTTTAAATTGTCTTTGTGCTTTAATCGTAACAAGGAAAGGGGGAGTGTCCCTTTGCCTTGATTTCTTTTTGTAATCGTTGCTCCTACTTCCAACGAAGAGGAGTGGTTTTAGTGAATTGCCCTCCGTACGTGATCAAGGATCACTAGGGCCGTGGATTAGCAATCGAAAGATTGTGAACCACGTAAAAATATCTTGTCTACTTTATATTTCCGCTGTGCATTCTCTACTTGCTTTTTACTTATTGCAAAAGTTTTTAACGACACTGTATCGCTATTCACCCCCCCCCCCTCTAGCGACACTTTCGATCCAACAACATGGTGTGTGGTGTCACACAGGAGACCATGTTATCGGCCCCTTGAAAAGTATAAGTAAAGGCTCACAACCGAGATGGCTTTGGACAAACCATCAGAAAGGTTGTAGTGTGATTTGGTGTTGGTTTGTCTTGACCATAAAATCACACTAGTGCGCTTTGTGTGTATTGAGCAGGACCGACTTAGAGGTGATTCGATTTATTGCTGACTACATAATCGAATCGAACCTCATATATTATTTAGTACATGCTCTTAATCCCGATATAATAATGGGCACATATACTTAGTACTCATCTCTTTGATTTACCAATGGGCGAGATTTATAGATTAAATCGATAGACTCGGTAAGTTGGGAGATGATATTATTTATATGGTGTGTCGTTGATTATAGGAGGAAACTGTGTCCTATATATTAGGATGATGATGTCCCCTTGAGGAGCTCATAAGGTTCATCATGTAAACCCTGCAGGTGGACTAGGTCTGGCATGATGAAAAGGTTGAGAGGTACTACTCAAGGAGTTAGATGTTGATTAATTAATGGTCAGTAAATTAATTGATCAATGGACATTCGAGATCTTAAACAGAGGGAGAAAATGTACAAATAATATATGGAGCTCATATTATCATATGGGGGTTGGTGAGGTAGATCAATGATGAACCTTTAGTGGATTGGATCATCATTAGTGGATCGGACTTTATGTGGGCTTGATCCATGGGTGGCCAAGACCCAACTCCTCCTCATAGTCCCTAATGTAGCCTATTAACACCTCATGAATCTTATATCCAAAGGATAGAAACAAAACTCAAGATCCATAGGTAGAGATTAAATCTCTAAGATCCGACGGTTGAGATTAAATCTCTAGATCCGACGGTTGAGATTAAATCCCTAGAACCAATGGAGGAGATTAAATCATGGCTTGAGCACAACTCTATAAATAGAGTCATGAAGTGGGTGGAAAGAATAAGCATGGCTTAAGGGGATTAGGGTTTGCTTCCTTTGGAGGCTAGGAATCCTAGTTGGTTTAGGATTAGGTTTGGGTGGCTAGGGTTTTGGGAGCTAGGGGCGGGCAGCAACTCAAGGAGGGTTTCCTTCTTCTTTCTAAGGTTGGCCAGCCACTATGCTTCTCCTCTCTACCTTGGCTTGAGCTCATCCTAATCTTCTTCCCCACTTCCATGGACGGCCATAAGGAGAGCTAGGATTAGGGTTTGGAGGCTTAGGGTTTAGGAGGCTTGGGTGGCACCAAATAAGGAAAGTTTTCTTTCTTCTTCATCCTTGGTGGTCGGTGCCCATTACCTTCTTTCTAGCCCTTGGGTGGCATCCAAAATACCCCTTCTCCTTCTCCTTAGGTGGTGGAAACAAGATATAGGGTTTTCCCTTAGTGTCTTGGCCGGTTTCCACCATTATCTCCTTCTCCTTGTTTGCCGGCGGCAAGCATTTCTTTTGTTGCTTGTTGGTTGGCTATAGGAAGGAGATGAGCCTTGTTTCTATTCTTCCTCTTGCTTTGGAAGAGCAAGGAAGGAAGATTTGTGATCTAGGAGCTTCGACTATTGGTGGATCGTCGCCCACACAACGTCCAAAAGGAGGAAGGTCATACATTAGAAGATCGAGAGGTATACCTATTCTACTTTCTTCTTTTATTTGTTGCTTGTTTTTGTTTTTCAATTATAAGCATGTTATAAATCTGTAAATGGATAAATAATACTTGGATCCCGAGCATAAACATGAAAACCGGCGATCCAAACATCGTCTATTCCATGGCTACTCGTAGAATAGAGGATGGTCGCTTGAACAACTAGTTTGTTCAAGTGACCTCTCTAAACGAATAGCACGACGATGACTTGGTTTCTTTGGAAATCCCTTTTGTCTAGGATTAAATTTTTTTTAATCCGGGGACATCGAAGGGATCGCCATGGACAAGCTACCGAGGTGAAGTGGGAAGCGAAGTTTCCCCTCACGGACTCGATAAGCAAAACCCTTCAATTGGTATCAGAGCTTCCGGGCAAAACCTTCAAAAGAGATAGAGATTGATGCCACCACCTCAGGATAAGATAAGCCGCCACCTCAGGATAAGATAAGGTGCCACCTCAAGATAAGATCTACGAGTTTTGGATCTGGATCGGGACAAATTCCAAGGCGCAAATCTATAAAAGAAGGGGAGGACTCACACCCAAATAAAAGAATCTCCCAAGTGCTCGTGCTCTCTACAATGCTACTCTGACCGTGCACCATCTTCTAATTAATTATCGGTATTATTATTATCTTTCTATACTTAATTTGTATAAGGACCGGTAAGGTTGTTACCGGCCTTATAATCATTGTAATTGTCTTGTCTCTTACCACTAACGAGGAAGAGACTTTTAGTGATTGCCCTTCGGAAGCGATCAAGGATCGCAGGGTCTTGGATTAGCAGTCATGGGCTGTGAACCAAGTAGAAAAGCTTTGTGTCTTTCTTGTGTTTGTCTTTTAGTTTTCCGCTGTGTACTTGGTTTTAATCGTCGAAAAAGAAAAGTTTTTACGAACTCTATTCACCCCCCCCCCCTCTAGCGCTCATATCGATCCAACACTATCAAGGTTAACTCTAGGGATAACTTCCCTTGTAACCTTATTAGTGACTTTCCTAGGCCTTAGCCACTAGACACTTGCCATGATCAACTCTAGGGATGACCTCCCTTGTGGTCATGCCTTTCCTAGACCTAGGTTTAGTTCCATAATTAAATGGAAAATTATGGTAGGTTGGCATGGTTTCTTTGAACTTAGGCTTGTGACCAAAACTTTTCTTTTCCTTAGATAAATTTGTTGGGTTTCCCTAGCATCGACGTGGGTGTGTGTTCGAACACGTTTCGTAAACATGCACATAGTGGAAGCAAAAATAAGTAATAACTAACTTATTACAATACACACACCACACGCATGAAGGATACAACAAGTATAGACATAATCGTCATTTCAAATTTTGCAATAAAAGGAAACTTATACTAGGTATACCTGATGAATTATGTGAAGCAGAAATGGCATCAACCTTAGCAACCCTCGTAAGTTTCGCCTCTATCCGTATCCACGCTGAGTATCGTCAGGATAGCTTCAACAAGCTTCAAGCCCCGTCTTCACAAGAGTTACTAGCCTCACATCGAAGATGTTGTGATCCGAGAGATGATCACAATTCAAATCCAATTCAAATTCAAAAATGAGTTTCGTAAACTCGCTTCTTGAAAGTGGTTTTCGTCAATCAATTGACGACACTTCGATCCTCCACCAAAGAGGATTGTCGAAGATCCAATCCTCGGCAAGGGGGTCGCTGTTGGAGTTTCGAACACCGGCTAAACGACACTCTCATCACAAAGGACATAAGCTGTCCAAAAGGTGGCCAACAACAACCTTATGGTCGGTGGCTAGAGGTGGTCGGCGGCTGGACTGTTGGCCGGTGGATGGACAGCGGCTGAAGGTGGTCGGCGACTGAAGGTGGCCGACGGCAGAGCTTGGGCGACGGCAACAACAAGGGTCGATGCACAAGAAAAGGAGAGGGAGAGGAGAGAAAAGCTAGGGTTTCAAAAACCTAAGTCAATTGAACCAACCCGGGTTATCTCTCAACCCTAGTATTTATAGAGAACTTATCTCTTAACCATTAAGAGACTTTTTCTCAAGACTTTCTCTCTAAAGCCTTGTCTCAAAAAACCTTTTCTCAAAGGGTTATCGGTTCACAACAAAAAACCTGTTAACCTGATCCATTAACTTAAGTTGAAATAAACCAAATCAAGTTGGTCTATTTTAAGTTAAAATAAACCGAACCAATTTTGGTTCATTCGTTTAAAATAAACCAAACCACTTTGGTTTATTTCCACCATTGGATTAGAACCAAACCGATTTGGTTCATCCATCATGTCTTCATAAGACTCGGTCCATCCGTGCTTCCGATGCGACTGAAACAATTTCACACTCGCTCTTTGTTTGGTCCAACAAAAAACAGTCTCTCTCGATTTGAGAATCCTATTCTCTAGCTCATTTTAAATCCTTCAGATAACACTCGTAGTTTGTTTGACCAAATAGGTTCCCGATTTATGTTGGTCGTCTATAATTAACCATTAATTATAGAACGATCATGAGTCGCACCTAGTAGTACATCATGATCCCCAATTAACAAGAAAATCAACGGTTAATCCTAGAACAACTTCTGAAATCTTTCAGCAGCTACAGTGAGTCATGCTCCGTTCCCTTCACTCATCTTATACCCACTTAGTTCAGGACATGGTCTATGTGTCAGTCCCCACTAGGCTGACTACGTCACACCTAGCCCAAGTATTACTTCCTCGTCCTCCGAATTCTAGTTACTGCACATGTATCCAAGAATATCATACTCTAAACATGTAATTCTTTGGCCAAAGACATTAGTAACAATCCGACGAGAGTCCATATGGTATACATCTCCTCGTAATGAGAGGTGAATTCTTTGTAGGTCATTCAAACATCTTCGGCCACTTCGACTTATAGCCAATCATCCCGGGTCCACATCTCCTCGAAGATGTTTGCTTAAGATGTCAAAGCATAAGTCTTCATTACCAAGATGACTTGAATACCGCAAGTCGAAGAAACATCGCACTTAAGCTACAGTAAGGACTTCATTGACATATCCATATATGTAGAGAACCATATGAAGTCTTATAGCTAGTCACTCCAATGAACTAGTTACCATAACTAGCATCCACAGTTAACTCCGTACATCCCAATGTCTCCAGCCAGTGAGAAATAGCTGCTTGGATAAACCAAAGAGTCTAACTCGTGCTAGTCTCAACAGAATTGATGGTGTCTGAATGCATCAATTCATCGACTAGGGATAATTCTAATAAATTACAATTACACATGTAGAGATACTCACTAGTTGTGATCCAATCACAAATTCTCTCATGTTGTGAATCGTATTGCGGACATTTAGTAAATGAGTTTTAGATCCAATCAAATACATGAAAGCATATACACTCAAATAGGGAATCTTTATTTATCAAATAAATGGTACAACCATAAGGCTATTTCCTTAGGACATCTCTCATATATAACTAACAAACTCCCACTTGACCTAATGTCAATCGCCACGGTATCCAATACCATAAGCTCTAACATGACCCTCAAATCTACTTTGTGGTAAGGCCTTAGTTAAAGGGTCTGCTAAGTTCCTTTCAGTAGGAATCTTCTCGATTTGTATTTCCTTCCTACTGATGATCTCTCTGATCAGATGATAACGATGAAGCACATGTTTGGATCGTTGATGAGACCACACCAAGTTCAGAGATGAACTTCTTGATTCAAACCACTTCCTTTGCTGCTTCCAAAGCTTCAAAGTATTCTGCCTCAGTGGCAGAATTCGCTATAGTGTCTTGCTTGGAACCTTTCCAACTTATTGTGCCTCCGTTTAAGGTGAATATGTACCCAGACTGAGACCTAGAATCATCCTTGTATGTCTGGAAGCTGGCATCCGTATACCCACGTATTACCATATTACCTTCTCCATATATTAGGAACACATCCTTAGTTCTTCTCAAGTACTTAAGGATTGTCTTAACAGTCACCCAATGATCCATTCCTAGATCAGACTGGTATCTACTCATGACACTCAGAACATAAGATACATCGGGCCTTGTACATAACATAGCATACATGAGAGATCCTATTACGGATGCATAGGGGATCTTACTGTAAATCCTCTCGTCTTTTGTGCGTGAACACATAGACTTCAAAAGTTGTATCTCATGCCTGATGGGAAGGAAGCCTTTCTTGGATTCTGACATGCTAAACCTCTTTAGCACTCGGTCTATATAGGCAGACTACGAAAGACCAAGCAACCGTTTCGATCTATCTCTATAGATCTTAATCCCGAGGATGTAGGTCGCTTCTCCCAAGTCTTTCATGGAGAATGTTTTGGATAATAAAATTTTGACTGACTGCAAGATAGATATATCATTTCCTATAAGTAATGTCTTTGACATATAAGACTAAGAATGTGACTGCACTCCCACTAACCTTCTTGTACACATACGGTTCGTCTGGATTTTGTGAGAAATCAAACCTTTTGATTGTCTCATCAAAACGGATATTCCAGCTCCTGAATGCTTGCTTCAGTCCATATATGCATCATCGATGTTTGCATACCTTGGTTTTATCAACTAATGTGAATCCCTCAGGTTGTATCATATACACATCATCGAGTAGGTTTCCATTAAGGAAAGTTATTTTCACATCCATCTGCCATATCTCATAATCATAATGAGTCGCTATGGCTAGGAGCATTCGAATGGATTTAAGCATAGCTATAGGTGAATAGGTCTCGTCATAATCAACACCTTGCTTTTGACGATAGCCTTTCGCCACTAATCTAGCCTTATAGGTAATCACATTACCATCCATGTCAGTTTTCTTCTTGAAAACCCACTTGCACCCTATAGACTTAATTCCTTCAGGTGGGTTAACCAAGTTCCAAACTTGATTTTCATACATGGAATCCATTTCCGACTTTATGGCTTCAATCCATTTGCCCCTTTCTGAACTTTTCATAACTTCTTCATAACTGGTAGACTTCTCATCGTCAATGAGTAACACATCGTTCGATTCACTTACGAGAAATCCATATCTCTTAGGAATGATCTACGAAGATGTGGTGTCACAATAGGTTCAGCCAATGGCTCATCACTATAAGTTATCGATTGTGATGCTTGACCGAGTATCTCTTCAATTTCTATTGGAGTCTCTTGAACCTCCTCAAGTTCAACACTACTCCCACTATTTTTTTGCAAGATAAACTCTTTCTCTAGAAACATAGCATGCCTTGAAACAAACACCTTTTATTCCACAGGATGATAGAATTGGTAACCCCTCGTTTCCTTAGGGTATTGAATAAATAGACATTTATCAAACTTAGCATCCAATTTATCTTATACAATCCGCTTCACATAAGAAGGACAACCCCATATCTTCAAATAAGATAAATGAGGTTTCTTACTATTCCATATCTCATATGGAGTAGTAGAGACTACCTTGGTTGGGACTCTATTTAGCAAGTAAACAACTTTCTGAAGCGCATAGCCCCAAAAGGACTTGGGAAGATTCGCATGATTCATCATCGACCTAACCATGTCCAATAAGGTTTGGTTTTGCCTCTCAGATACACCATTAAGCTATGGTGTATATGGTGGAGTCCATTGAGACAATATACCATTGTCCCTTAGATAATCCAGAAACTCTTGACTCAAGTATCCACCACCTCGATCAGATCGAAGTATTTTAATACCTTTTCCAAGTTGTTTCTCTACTTCATTTCTGAATTCTTTGAACTTTTCAAAGGCTTCAGACTTGTGTTTCATCAAGAACACATATCCAAATCGGGAGTGATCATCGACAAAGGTAATGAAGTAGCTATAGCCTCCTAGAGCATGAGTTGACATAAGTCCGCATACATCAGTATGTATCAGACCAAGCAACTCTCCCACGGGTTCACCTTTTCCAGTAAAAGGTAACTTAGTCATCTTGCCTTTTAAGCATGATTCGCATGTATAGAATGAATCAAATTCAAATAATTCCAGAATTCTACATCGGTGTAATTCGGACATGTGTTTCTTGCTTACATGGCCAAGACGACAATGCCACATGTAGGAGGCTAATTGATTACCCTTTCGAGCACACTTGTTGCTCGCTTCGATATTGAAAATGTCACTGGATACGTCCAACATATAAATATCATTGCATAAAGTTCTAGTCCTATTAAGAACTCCATTCAAAGTTATGCAACAACAATTGTTACTAAAAGTCAAATGGTATCCATTTCTATTTAAACAAGAAATAGAAATGATGTTCTTTATCAACGAAGGAATGAAATAGAAATTGTCCAGTTTTAAGACAAGTCCTGTAGGGAGATTTAACAAATACGTTCCGATGGCGTGTGAAGCAACCTTTGCTCCATTACCAACACGTAAATTTGACTCTCCCTTGATGAGTTTTCTTCTATTCCTTAGCTCATGTATGTGATTACATATATGTGAGCCACACCTGGTATCCAATACCCAAGTGTCTAAAGAAATAGAATGACAATCAATAACGAAGATATCAGAAGAAGATGGGCATTAGACGCCTTATTCTCCTTCACAGACTCAAGATAAATGTTGGAGTTTCTTTGCCAATGGCCCTCCTTGCCACAGTGATGGCAAGTGCCCTTTTGAGTTGGTTCCGTCTTCTTAGCCTTTTTCTTCTTCCCCTTGCATTGTTCCTTTGACTTCCTCTTAGAACCTTTCTTAAAGGAATCAACTAACAGCGCTGTCTTCTCCTCATGCTTCACAGAAGGCTCCATAGTCTTCAGCATGTTGAAGAGATCAGGAATTGTGGTTTCAATTTTGTTCATCCGGTAATTCATCAAAAATTGTGGGAAACTCTTGGGCAAACAATGTAGAATTAAGTCAATACTTAATTCATGATCCCACACAAAACTGATTGCTACTAATCACTCGATGTACCCATTCATCTTTAGCACAAATTGCACTACAGATGAACCTTCTTGGATCTTAGAGGTGAAGAGGAGCTTGGAGACATTGAACCTTTCGGATCTTGCTTGCTCATCAAACAACTCTTGAAGATGAAAGACTAAAATATTCGCATCCATATGCTTATGCTAATTCTGAAACTCGGGTATCATCGCAGCTAGCATGATGTAACTCGCCAGTTAAGAATCATTCACCTATTTATGATATGCCAACAATTGGTCCGGAGTTGCATCATTTTTAGGACAGGTGGGAAGAGGATCTTCGAGGACATATGCAAGCTTTTCTGCCTTGAGAATAATTCTCAGATTTCTAAGCTAGTCCAAGAAGTTTGGCCCAGTCAATTTATTTGAATCCAAAATAGATTGCAAATTCAAAGACGTTATGATTATGCGATTAACCTAGAAATACAAATCGAGCATATATGAGAAAGATGATTTAAATGCATCAACATACATTTATAAATCCCATTCATTTTATCGAATTCGAAAAAACCCTTAAAATCAATTTGGGAGATCGTAGGTCTATCTCCGAATGGGTTGATATCCAACATAGATAAGGACAACCTTGGAGTGAGTCGAACAAGTCAATCTTAGCTACGATGCTAGGTATCAAGTATACCAATTGCATATCACATATATGCAACTATCACAATGTGCTATCAACTAATTGAATGTCACACATACATTGGATTGTTAACACATTAACAAGTATGCATCGTATGCATAGCACCCAACTTCACCTCCCTTCACATTGACCTTGGAGAGAGTCCAACAAATCGATGCTCTAAGTTAAAGTCGACCCATTAAACGCGAAATAGTTTTAAAATGATTAGAGTGCAATAAACCAATTAGACAGTCTTGGTGAGAGTCCATCAACCCAAACTAACGATTGACCTCACTCTTACCATATTAGTAATAAACTATTTCAATGGTTTGAACATGTTCAAGTTCGAGTCGGGCTTGGAGAGAGTCCAACAACCCAAAAAAGAATTGAAACTCTAGTTCTAACCATATTAATGGAAGATGTAGGCTTTAATATTGTGTAAGGGTTTTAAGGTCTCATCCTCTTTGCATGCAAATAACTATTATCTACATGGCATGGCATGCATGGTATACATCTATATGTCACGACACGCATGACATAATGATATGCATCTAATGCAATTACTTGGCATACAATTATGGCATGTATAAATAGTTTCTTTATTTGTCATAATTAATTTTGGAAATAAAATATATTTGAGATTTGATTTCTCAATTCAATCTTGATTAAATTAGGAAACAAATTTTCAAATCTAATCACATATTTTATTTATGAAAAATATTAATTAAGGAAATTCAAATTTAATTTAGGAAATAAATTTCCTAAATTGTAATTTCCTAATCACATTAGAAAATTTCCAATTTGAATTTCTTTACTAATTAAAATTTCCATAATTATTTCTAAACTTTCCAAAAGTAGAAAATTTCCAAAATTACAATTATGAATATGGAAAAACAATTTTACGATTATGTCAGAACTGATGGGTTGGTTTTATTGATCCGTGAGGGGAAACTTCGCTTCCCACTTCACCTTGGTTGTTTGTTCATGGTGATCCCATCGATGTCTCAGTTAAAAAAATTTAATCTAGACAAAGGGTGCCCAAACAACCAAGTCATCATCGTGCTATTCGTTTAGAGAGGTCACTTGAACAAACATGTTGTTCAAGCGACCAACCTCTATTCTACGAGTAGCCGCGGAATAGATGATGTCCGGATCGCCGGCTTTCGTGTTTATGTTCGGGATCCAAGTATTATTTAGCCACAAATAGAATATATCATGCTCATAATTGAAAAATAAAAACAAACATGTTACAAAAGAGAATAGAGAATCGATATACCTCTCGATCTTCTAATGTATGATCTTCCTCCTTTCGGACGTCGTGTGGGCGACGATCTACCAAAAGTTGAAGCTCCTAGATCGCCAATCTTCCTTCCTTGCTCATTCCGAGCAAGAGGAAGAAAAGAAACAAAGCTCCTTTCCTTCTTTCAACCAACCACCAACATCCAATGTTGGAGCTTGTCGCCGGTCAAGAAGGAAGAAGAGATTAAGGTGGAAACCGACCAAGACACTAAGGGAAAGCCCTAAATCTTGTTTCCACCAGCCAAGGAGAAGGAGAAGAGGGAGTTTGGACGCCGGCCAAGGGCTGGAAGGGCTTCAATGGGCACCGGCATCTTGGAGAAGAAGAAGATAAGGAAGTTGTTTCCTTATTTGGTGCCGCCAATGCTCCAAACCCTAACCCTTGCTTCTTGCCGCCAACTCCAAAACCCTAGCTCCTCTTAATTGTCCTCCATGCCAACTCTAAGCCTCCTTTTATAGAGTTTAGGGATAAGCCTTGGTTTAATCTCCACCATTGGTTCTAGGGATTTAATCTCAACCGTCGGATCTAGAGATTTAATCTCAACCATCAGATCTTAGAGATTTAATCTCTACCTTTGGATCTAGAGTTTTGTTTCTATCCATTGGATCTAAGCTTCATGAGGTGTTAATAGACTACAATAGGGACCATGAGGAGGAGTTGGATCTTGGACACCCATGGATCAAGCCCACATAAAGTCTGATCCATTAATGATAATTCAATCTATTAAAGGATTATCATTGATCTACCTCACCAACCCCCATAAGTTAATATGGGCTCCATATATTATTTGTACATTTTCTCTCCGTGTTTAAGATCTCGAATGTCCGTCGATTATTTAATTTACTGATCATTAATTAATCAACATCTAACTCCATGAGTAGTACCACTCAACCTTTTCATCATGTCGGACCAAGTCCACCTGCAGGGTTTACATGATGAACCTTATGAGCTTCTCAAGGGGACATCATCATTCTAATATATAGGACACGGTTTCCTCCTATAATCAACGGCACACCATATAAATAATATCATTTCCCAACTTACCGAGCCTATCGATTTAATCTATAAATCTCGCCCATTGGTAAATCAAAGAAATGAATACTAAGTATATGTGCCCGTTATTATATCAGGATTAAGAGCATGTACTAAATAATATCTGAGGTCCGATTCGATTATGTAGTCAGCAATAAATTGAATCACCTCTAAGTCGGCCCTGCTCAATACACACAAAGTGCACTAGTGTGATTCTATGGTCAAGACAAACCAATACCAAATCACACTACAACCATTCTGATGGTTTATCCAAAGTCATCTCGGTTGTGAGCCTTTACTTATACTTTACAAGGAGCTGATAACATGATCTCCCGTGTGATACCACACACCATGTTATCTACAATGTAATGTATTAGACAATATGCATAGTCATAAAAATATGAAAACAATGATCATGTGATTCTTATTTCAAAATAAAGATGTTCATACAAAAGATAGACTTTTCAGTATACATCCCAATAATCTCCCACTTATACTAAAAGACTATGCTATCCTCAAACTGCCATACATCTGATCCCCATTCCCTCCACATGTCTATCAAAAGCTATCGCTGGAAGGGCCTTTGTGAAAGGATCTTCCCGGTTATCCTCCGATGCAATCTTGGCCATAGCAACTTCTCCTCTCTTTACGATTTCTCGTATCAGGTGGTACTTACGCTCTATGTGCTTACTTGCCTTATGGCCTCGTTGTTCCTTCGAGTTTGCAACTACACCACTATTATCACAATAAATTGTGATAGTTCTGGGAAAATCAAGAATCACATCCAAGTCCATCAGGAAATTCCTGAGCCACAGTTTCTTTGGCCGCCTAAGAGGCTGCCACATATTCAGCTTCCATGGTAGAGTCCGCCATGCATTTCTGCTTGACACTCCTCCATACAATGGCTCCACCTCCCAAAGTAAACACAAAACCTGAGGTAGACTTACTGTTATCCCTATCAGATTGGAAGTCATAATCCGTGTAACCCACAGGGAGTAATTGGTCTGCCCAGTAAACTAGCATATAATCCCTAGTCCTTCTCAGGTACTTCAATATATGCTTTACCGCAGTCCAATGTCCCTGTCCTGGATTACTCTGATATCTGTTGACCATGCCCACAGCATAGCAGATATCTGGTCTCGTACATAGCATCGCATACATGAGGCTTCCCACCGCCGAAGCATAAGGAACCACCTCCATCTCCTCTATCTCCTCAGATGTTCTAGGACACATCTCCTTAGATAAAGGAACTCCATGCTTGAAAGGTAGAAAACCCTTCTTGGAGTTCAGAATGTATACTGTCGTATCTAGAGCATATCCCCAGAACGAATCTGGCAACTCAGAATAACTCATCATCGATCTAACCATCTCCATAAGAGTCCTATTCCTTCGCTCTGCTACACCATTCTGCTAGGGTGTGCCAGGTACAGTCAATTGGGATTGAATCCCAGCCTCTGATAAGTAGTTCCTAAACTCTCCCAAGAGGTACTCACCATCATGATCAGATCGTAGTGTCTTGATACTTTTACCTTTACGTTTCTCCACATCAGGCTTGAATTCTTTGAACTTGTCAAAGCATTCAGACTTGCAACGCATCAGGTAAATGTATTCATATCTTGAGTAATCGTCTATAAAAGAGACGAAATACTCAAAACCACCTCTAGCATGGATAGACATAGGACCACACAAATCAGAATGAACCAATTCTAACACATCTTTGACTCTATACCCCTTGGCCTTAAAAGGCCTCTTGGTCATTTTACCCTCCAAACAAGAATCACAGGTTGGAAAATCCTCCACCACTAATGAACCCAAAGGTCCATCAGCTATCAACCTTTGAATTCTGCTTAGGTTAATATGACCAAGCCTAAGATGCCAAGGATATGTTTGGTTCATCTTCGAAGGTTCTTTTCTCTTATTGGAATTAGAAGATGAGTTATTAATTTCAATTTGCATCGTGGGAGCTTTTGATTTAAGTGTGTACAAATTTCCTATTAATGTACCAGAACAGATAATGTCTCTATTCCTTTTTATAACAACTTTGTCATTGAAAGAAATAGAATATCCATCCATAAACAATTTAGAAACCAAAATTAAATTCTTTCTAAATAAAGATACATAAAGGCAATTCTTAAGAACCAAAAGTTTATTTTTCTCAAAAGATAAATGAACGTCTCCCACTGCAACAGCCGCCACCTTTGTGGCATCGCCCAAGTACACGGTAATCTCCCCCTCAGCCAGTCGTTTGGTTTCCTGGAACCCCTGCAAAGTATTTCAGACATGATCAGTGGCTCCCGTATCTACACACCAGGTGCCGGTAGATAACACCGCTAAACATGTTTCAACGACTATACCAAAAGATATACCTTTGTTCTTGCGGTTGGGGCAGTCCTTCTTCCAGTGTCCAGTCTTCTTACAAGTGAAGCACTTGCCTTTCGGCTTCTTCACTCCTCCCTGAGTACCTCCCACCGCCTTCGCCCTAGTTTGTTTCTTCTTCTTCTTGCCTTTCGGCTTAGAAGTAAAAACCTTTTGGGTCACCATGGCATGTGCCTGAGCACTCTAATGAAATAGCCCCTCTGCCACCTGGAGTTCTGTCAGAAGTTCCGCCAACGAATACAACCTCTTGTTCATGTTGTAGTTCAGGCGAAACTTCTCAAAACTCCTAGCCAGAGACTAGAGTATGATATCGACTTGGGTTTCCCCATC
This sequence comes from Wurfbainia villosa, assembly GCA_025175895.1. Lineage (NCBI taxonomy): Eukaryota > Viridiplantae > Streptophyta > Magnoliopsida > Zingiberales > Zingiberaceae > Wurfbainia > Wurfbainia villosa. Next base: position 73,730,352 of record CM045991.1, on the reverse strand, counting down.
GATCTCAGCTCCAAGGACCTCCAGCTCATTCAAATGAGCCATCATCTTGAGAACATGATCACTCACGGGTGTTCCCACGATCATGGTGGTCGTCATCAAGTTTCTCATGGCTTCTTGCCTCGCAGCCCGATTCTGATGTCCGAAAAGCTCTTTGAGATTGAGCATCATGTCATAAGCAGTGGGCATGGCTTGATGCTGATGTTGCAGTACATTTGACATTGATGCCAAAATGTAACACCGCGCCATCTCATCGGCCTTGATCCACTTCTTATAACTCTCTCTCTCCTTTTCCCCAGAATCATCTACAGGCTTAGTAAGGCACTCTTCGAGGAGTACATATTTGTATTCCTCAGCAGTCAAGACAATGTCTAGATTCCTCTTCCAATCAACATAGTTGGGTCCAGTAAGTTTGTTCTCTTTCAGTATCACAGCAAGTGGGTTGAAAGTCATTTTGAAAGAAAACCTAAGAATCACATAAATCAAAACATTAGATTTCAAAAAATTATTGATTCCTCAAACAATAACATTTTAAAATCAACCAACACCTCAAAACACCGAGAATATCGTATGCCACGATAGTGTGGACGTATACGAATTCTACATTTGTAAGAGGAGGTTTTACCCATTAATTTTACTATCTTGTCAACCTAACTTTTTGGCAAGTAAAATTAATAGTTGGTTCCTCTTTGGCCCTACAAATAAAAGCAGTGACTCCGATGGGGAGGATACTTATATTTGTATCTAAGTGTTCACCATTACTCGGTACCAAGGTAATTATCTCGGGTTATGTGCCTTCCGATGGGGAAGTGCACACGCTCCTTAATAATTCCTTATAACCATATTTGACCTTGTGATCCGCAAACAAACTCATCCGATGGGGAGGAAGGCACTCAAAGCCGACGAGCAAGTTTGTTTGCATCACATGTCAAATTGAAATGGAGGCCGTGGGAATTTATAAAAATTTCCCTCTCCCACTTAGTAATTTGAAATTGAGGAATTTTCCTAGCCTACGACATGCATATCAAACAAAAAGCAATAAATATGAAAAATAAATTATTTTCCAACTATTATGGCTTTTGTCTTCAATATGTCTCCCATCGCATCGCCTTCTCGTTCGCTCCTCTTACGCCATGTACGAGCCATCCGGAGATCCGAGCCGAGACTAAAATCTATTTTAATTTACATCCATCGATCCTATACTCCATGAGGGAGTGTACATGAAATCTAGATCGAAAGTAAACTAAAATAAAAGGAGTGGCTAAACAATGTCATATCTAATTTACAAAAAATTAAATACTAGCCTCGTCAACCCCAAGGATTCAACAAAATAAATATTTACACACATACAATCACATACACACATATGGCCATAATAGTCGAATGTTATGCCTGCAACCAAAGAGTTAACCTACGCATATCCTACTATTATCCGGAACATATAATATATGAAAAGTGTATAAAAATTAACCGAATCCTAAACACACAACACCAGAAACCTTAGCTTTGATACCAATTGATGGGTTGGTTTCATTGATCCGTGAGGGGAAACTTCGCTTCCCACTTCACCTCGGTTGTTTGTTCATGGTGATCCCATCGATGTCCCCGGATTAAAAAAAAATTAATCCTAGACAAAAGGGATTGCCCAAACAACCAAGTCATCGTCGTGCTATTCGTTTAGAGAGGTCACTTGAACAAACTTGTTGTTCAAGGACCAACCTCTATTCTACGAGTAGTCGCGGAATAGACGATGTTCGGATCGTCGGCTTTCATGTTTATGTTTGGGATCCAAGTATTATTTAGCCACAAACAGAATATATCATGCTCATAATTGAAAAACAAAAACAAACATGTTACAAAAGAGAATAGAGAATCGATATACCTCTCGATCTTCTAATGTATGACCTTCCTCCTTTCAGACGTCGTGTGGGCGATGATCTACCAAAAGTTGAAGCTCCTAGATCACCAATCTTCCTTCCTTGCTCGTTCCGAGCAAGAGGAAGAATAGAAACAAAGCTCCTTTCCTTCTTTCAACCAACCACCAACATCCAATGTTGGAGCTTGCCGCTGGCCAAGAAGGAAGAAGAGATTAAGGTGGAAACCGACCAAGATACTAAGCGAAAGCCCTAAATCTTGTTTCCACCAGCCAAGGAGAAGGAGAAGAGGGAGTTTGGATGCTAGCCAAGGGCTGGAAGGGCTTCAGTGGGCACCGACAGCTTGGGGAAGAAGAAGATAAGGAAGTTGTTTCCTTATTTGGTGCCGCCAATGCTCTAAACCCTAACCCTTGCTTCTTGCCGCCAACTCCAAAACCCTAGCTCCTCTTAATTGTCCTCCACGCAAACTCTACGCGCTCCTTTTATAGAGTTTAGGGATAAGCCTTGGTTTAATCTCCACCATTGATTCTAGGGATTTAATCTCAACCGTCGGATCTAAAGATTTAATCTCAACCGTCGGATCTTAGAGATTTAATCTCTACCTTTAGATCTAGAGTTTTGTTTCTATCCATTGGATATAAGCTTCATGAGGTGTTCATAGGATACAATAGGGACCATGAGGAGGAGTTGGATCTTGGCCACCCATGGATCAAGCCCACATAAAGTCCGATCCATTAATGATAATCCAATCCACTAAAGGATTATCATTGATCTACCTCACCAACCCCCATAAGTTAATATGGGCTCCATATATTATTTGTACATTTTCTCACTGTGTTTAAGATCTCGAATGTCCGTCAATTAATTAATTTACTAACCATTAATTAATCAACATATAACTCCATGAGTAGTACCACTCAACCTTTTCATCATGCCAGACCAAGTCCAACTGCAAGATTTACATGATGAACCTTATGAGCTCCACAAGGGGGTGAATAGCCCTCCTTACGTTGGACGTCGTAAATTGTTCGTCTACAAAAGATTAGCGCAAGCGGAATATACAAATACAAAGCAAAAGACAAACAATAAAACAAACGCTAACACGATGGTATAACGTGGTTCACGGCTACGCCGCTAATCCACGGTCCCCGATTTGTCCTCGGTGAATCACTCCGTTAAACCAATCCACTAAATGGTCTCTCCTTTGCACCAAGCTAGGTGGAGGTAACCTTTACAACCAAGATCACTCTTCTTACAATAGGATTGAAGTAAAGACAAGTAAGAAGAGTTTAGAGCTTGTGGGGCACTAGGAAGATCGTTTGGAGTATGAGCATTAGCCTCTCAAAAGCTTACACCCTCTCTTTTTATAGAGAGGGCTAACTTCTTCCCGCTTGCCCGCCATCACCGCTTGGCGCAATGATCCGCTTTACTACAACGGCCTCCGAACACGCCGATCCCGACCGCTGTAGTCCAACGGAACTCTGGCAATGATCGATGGACTCATCACGGCCGATCCCTCGTAGTCGACCGCTCAATGGCCACGAACGGCTCGCTGGGTCAAACCCTATTGATCACCGATCATCGCCAGAATGATCCGATGGTCTGGCAATGACCGCCCACGATGGGCCGATCGCTCCACAATCCACGCGTGATACCACCGAACTCACTCGATTAGATAGTCGATCGCCATGACATGGCAATGATCGTGTCGAAAACCCATCCGACACTCGCCAAATGGCCAAGTTTCACCTAAGAGCTACCCTTCCCGGTTACAATCGCCACTCATTTCTGAGTCCTCGCTGGTTCTCTTCGCTTCTCGCCACGCCCCTAAGCAAAGATCAGCGCACGGCTGCAATGCTCCTTCGCCTCTTGCCTCAAGTCTACTTCCTCCGGCTTCACTCCAAGCTTCGTCCGGCGTCCTCTGATGCTCCAAGCGCACGGCTTCGCAAAGCTATCCTTCACCGACTCAAGGCACGAGTCATGAGATGTGAAACTCACGCCATATGCAAATTACTAAGTCCTCGCACGACTTCAACGCACATATCACATCAACATATCAAACTAACTTAAACCCTTTGCCACACCATCAAAACCATATTACTAAGAGATTGCCCTAACAATCTCCCCTTTGATGTGTGGCAATCCGCTTAAGTTAGGTAAAAACATTTGATATAAATTCTAAGGTAAGAAAGCATGTAAAGATAAACATGATATAACAACATGCAACTCCCTTAATCCATGAAACTCTATGCAAATTTTCTCCCTATCATATATTTCTCCCTAAAATATATTTCTCCCTAAAGTGATTAACTTAAACATACTTATTTCTCCCCTTTGACACCATCAAAAGATTAACACTAAGTTATAAGCTCATGGCATCAAGTATAATGGAGGGAAAATATGACAAGTTGATTTAAAATTGGGTACCACTTGTTGATGGCATCAAGTATATTTCTACCACTTGTTGTAGGTTTACAAAACTGAATTCGCCTTCAATGTTCTGATTTAGTGCCACCAATGATCGCTATCAAGATGGCAATGACTAGCACAAAGGAATCCAAATTTTGATTTTCCGACGAATTTCGTAAATGCATTATAAATTCCAAAAATTCAAAATCATGAAATTTGGGGAACATATTTCTTTTAAGTATATCTATCAATGAAAATAGTTTTTCATGAAAACTCATTATATTTTCTTGTTTTTGCCAAAAATCCAAAAGCTCTAAAACCACTAGGTTTTTGATCATTCTAGTATCCATTAGCTACCTAGTTTTGCATCCAATTGTTTCAAAACATGAATACATGTATTTTAAGGTAAGAAATTGTTTTGAAAACATATGAAATATCCAACCATGATCTTTGGGCAATATGTCTATGAATTAAACATAAGCCTTCCCCATGATTGGTCTATTATTGCTATTTTGATACTTTAAATGACCATCTAAATGCCATAGGCATTAGTGGACATTTGTATCATCCTAACATCTCACCCATGCTAAGTTTGCAATCAAGTTAGCCTATAGTGAGTGTGAGATGTATCATAGGGGGTATTTGTATATACTTAACCCATATATTCATGCAATTCTATCATGGTTAAGTATCAACCTAACATTCTACATGATCATAATGACATATATCAATCAATTCTACATTATGATCATGAAACTCATGTATCCATCAAATAATAGTCATGCATTAGGTATTATACGATGATAATAAACAAATTATCACCTAAAGCATGATTTAACCCTATTTCTCATGATAACATGCCAAATATCAAAATCATAAATCATGATTTAAAACATACATAGCAATTACATTAATCATCATGATTTAAGCATTATTACCTATTTATGGGCACGTTATCATCACCCAACACTATCTAAAAAAAAAATGTTGTCCCGTCATCCTAAGTCAACCAAAATATGATATAGGTTAGGACCATGTGGTTGACTACCCTAGGGGTTTTCTAACCCTTAAGGATGGATTTTGGAACCCAAAATAGATTCTTTCCTATTGGGTTCACTAAATACTCCTTGGGGATCCATTTCCTAGCAATTACTTTCTTTTTATCTTGTCCCCTAGCTATTAGGCATTTATAGGCCTTTTCATTTTTCTTTTCTTTGTATCCTAGGCCTTTCTTGTTGAAACTAGCTCTTTGGCTCCCTAAGATCATGTTCAATGTGTTGGAGCCAATAGTGAATTTCTCTAGGGCTTTGGTTAAATAATCTACCTTTTCCCTTAAGGCCCTATTTTCATTCATACATGCATCACTAACATCTAAAGGCATATAATCATGTGAGCATGCATCATTTAAGCTAGAAGAAATATTATCATTTAAGCATGCATTTTCTAGTTTATTTTCTAGGTCCTTAATTTGATCTAGCATGCTTTTTTTTTCTTCTTAGCTCTAAATAAATCTCTAGTTAAGCTAGAAACCATGGAAACTATTTTCTTAGGAGTTAGATTTGTTACCATAGTTTCCATGTCCTCTTCTTCTTCGGATGAGGAGGATGTGGAGGCTCCCCCTTCACTTGAGCTTTCCCCACTTGAGCTTGATCTTTCATTTTCGGATGAAGAGCAATCCAAGTCATCAAAGGCCATCAAGGCCAAATTGGTGACAAAAGCATTCTCCTCATCCGATGATGAGGAGGAGGATGAGGATGGATCATCCCAAGTCCTTGCCTTGAGAGCCTTAGCCTTTCCCTTCTCCTTTGTCTTCTTCTCCTCTTCCTTCTTTTTCTTGCTCCCCTTTTTCTTCTTCTTTTCTTCCTTGCTCTTGTTTAGGAGAGGACAATTGTCCCTTATGTGCCCTTCTCCTTGGCAATTGTAGCATATGACCTTCCCCCTTGGTCTTCTATTCCTATCATTAGATTTATCAAATCTAAAATTCTTAAATGCACGTCTTACCCTCCTTACCATATAGGCTTCTTCGGTGCTATCCATGGAGGAGGAGGAAGATGCTTCGTCATCGGAGGAGGAGGTGATTTCCATCTTCTTCTTCCCCTTATTTGCCAATAATGCTACTCCTCTTGAGGGTTGAATTTTAGGCTCCTCTTGTATTCCCTCAAGCCTAGTTTCGTGGAGTTCCATTGTTGAGAAGAACTCCTCCAAGGTGCTCACTTCTAAATTCTTTGAGATATAGAATGAGTTCACCATGGAGCTCCACTTTGAGGACCGGGGAAAGGCATCTATGGCCTTCATTACCATATCCCGGTTTGATAGCTTCTCACCTACACTTGTTAGTCCATTTAAAATTTCTTTGAATCTAGAATGCAAAGAAATTACCTTTTCTCCCTTTTCTAATTTGATGTTGGATAGTTGGGAGCGGAGGAGATCTCTCCTTGCAAGCTTTGCCTCGGATGTGCCTTCATGAAGCTCAATTAGCTTCTCCCACATCTCCTTGGCGCTTAGGCATTCTCCTATTCGGTTGATTTCTTGTTGGGGGAGCACATTGAAAAGATGATGTTTTGCCTTTGAGTTCGCAAGGTGCTCCTCTCTTTGCTTCTTAGTCCATCGTGATTTTTCGATTGGTTTCCCTTCTTCATCCCTAGGCAAAACGAAACCGGATTCCATTGTAATCATTATATCAAAATCCGTTTCGAAAAATACCTCCATTCGCTTCTTCCACCAAGCGAATTCTCCTTCAAATTTCGGAGGATGGATGTTTGAGCCGGCCATTTTGAATGTTGCTTGTTGTGGCGGTTAGTCCTCGACAAGCTTTCCTTGGCTCTGATACCACTTGTAGAGGATCGGATGGCCGGCTAGAGGGGGGTGAATAGCCCTCCTTACGTTGGACGTCGTAAATTGCTCGTCTACAAAAGATTAGCGCAAGCGGAATATACAAATACAAAGCAAAAGACAAACAATAAAACAAACGCTAACACGATGGTATAACGTGGTTCACGGCTACGTCACTAATCCATGGTCCCCGATTCGTCCTCGGTGAATCACTCCGTTAAACCAATCCACTAAATGGTCTCTCCTTTGCACCAAGCTAGGTGGAGGTAACCTTTACAACCAAGATCACTCTTCTTACAATAGGATTGAAGCAAAGACAAGTAAGAAGAGTTTAGAGCTTGTGGGGCACTAGGAAGATCGTTTGGAGTATGAGCATTAGCCTCTCAAAGGCTTACACCCTCTCTTTTTATAGAGAGGGCTAACTTCTTCCGTTGCGCCATCGATCATTTGCGCCCTTGGCGATCATTGCCACTACAATGGCCTCCGAACACGTCGGATCCCGACCGTTGTAGTCCAACGGAACTCTTGGCGATCGATGGACCTCATGGTCAGCGATGCCTCCGTAGTCGACCGCCGACGGCTAACGATCTGTGGCGAAACCCTATTGATCGATCACGCGTCTGATCGATCGATAGTCGGTTGCCGCCACGATATGGCATCACGGCCAATCTAGTCGATCGTATACCACCAAACTTACTCGACTTAGCAATGACCGCCATGACATGGCGATCGGTGTCGAGAAAACCCATCCGACACTTGGCCAAATGGCCAAGTTTCACCTAAGAGCTACCCTTCCCCGGGTTACAATCGCTCACTCTCATTTCTGAGTCCTCGCCTTGAAGTTCTTCGCTTCTCGGCCACGCCCTCAAGATCAGCGACGGCTCTGCAATGCTCCTTCGCGTCTCTTGCCTCAAGTCTACTTCCTCCGGCTTCACTCCAAGCTTCTCGTCCGGCGGTCCCTCGGATGCTCCAAGCGCACGGCTTCCGCAAAGCTATCCTTCACCGACTCAAGGCACGAGTCATGAGATGTGAAACTCGCCACGGTTCCATGTGCGAATTACTAAGTCCTGCACGACTTCAACGCACATATCACATCAACATATCAAACTAACTTAAACCCTTTGCCACACCATCAAAACCATATTACGGCAAGAGATTGCCCTAACAATCGTCCTAATATATAGGACACGGTTTCCTTCTATAATCAACGACACACCATATAAATAATATCATTTCCCAACTTACCGAGCCTATCGATTTCATCTATAAATCTCTCTCATTGGTAAATCAAAGAGATGAGTACTAAGTATATGTGCCCATTATTATATCGGGATTAAGAGCATGTACTAAATAATATCTGAGGTCCGATTCGATTATGTAGTCAGCAATAAATTGAATCACCTCTAAGTCGGCCCTGCTCAATACACACAAAGTGCACTAGTGTGATTCTATGGTCAAGACAAACCAATACCAAATCACACTACAACCATTCCGATGGTTTGTCCAAATTCATCTCGATTGTGAGCCTTTACTTATACTTTACAAGGAGCTGATAACATGATCTCCTGTGTGACACCACACACCATGTTATATACAATGTAATGTATTAGACAATATGTATAGTCATAAAAATATGCAAATAATGTTCATGTGATTCTTATTTCAAAATAAAGATGTTCATACAAAAGATAGACTTTTCAGTATACATCCCAACAAGAACACAGTTGAGCTCTAATATCACTATTGGATTTCCCCGGCACCGATGTGGGTGTGTGTTCGAACACATTTCGTAAACATGCACACAGTGAAAGCAAAAAATAAGTAATAACTAACTTATTACAATACACACACCACACGCAAGCAAGATACAACAAGTGTAGACATAATCGCCATTTCAAATTTTTGCAATAAAAGGAAACTTATACTAGGTATACCTGACGAATTATGTGAAGCAGAAATAGCATCAACCATAGCGACCCTCGTAAGTTTCGCCTCTATCCATATCCATGTCGAGTATCATCGGGATAGCTTCAACAAGCTACGAGCCCCGTCTTCATAAGAGTTACTAGCATCACGTCGAAGACGTTGTGATCCGAGAGACGATCACAATTCGAATCCAATTCGAATAAAAAAAATGAGTTTCATAAACTCGCTTCTCGAAAGTGGTTTTAGTCAACCAATTGACAAAACTTCGATCATCCACCAAAGAGGATTGCCGGAGATCCAATCCTCGGCACGGAGGTTGTTGCTGGAGTTTCGAACGTCGGCTAAACGACGCTATCATCGCAAAGGACACAAGCTGTCCAAGAGGGAAGCTTGGTGGAGGAGATGGTTGGCCAAACTAGTGGCCGGCAATAGCCTTGTGGCTGGCGGCTGGCGGCTGGCGGCTGGCGGCTGGCGGCTGGCGATGGTTGGCGGTCGAACTACTGGCCGGTGAATGGTTGGCAGCTTGGTGTCTAGCCGACAGCTGAAGGTGATCGGCGGCTGAGCTTGGGCGGTGGCAACAACAAGGGTCAACGCACATGCAAAGGAGAGGGAGAGGAGAGAAAATCTAGGGTTTAAAAAACCTAAGTCAATCGAACCAACTCGGATTATCTCTCAACCCCGTTATTTATAGAGAACGTATCTCTTAACCATTAAGAGACTTTTTCTCAAGACCTTTTCTCAAGACCTTTTTTCTAAAGCCTTTTCTCAAAAAACCTTTTCTCAAAGGGTTATCGGTTCAGAACCAAAACCTGTTAACCTACTCCATTAACTTAAGTTAAAATAAACCAAACCGAGTTGATCTATTTTAAGTTAAAATGAACCGAACCAATTTTGGTTCATTCGTTTAAAACAAACCAAACCACTTTGGTTTATTTCCAGCATTAGATTAGAACCAAACCGATTTGGTTTGTCCATCATGTCTTCATAAGACTCAGCTTATTCATGCTTCCGATGCGACTGAAACAATTTCACACTCGCTCTTTATTTGGTCCAACCAAACCAAGTCTCTCTCGATCTGAGAATCCTATTCTCAATATCATTTTAAATCCTTCGGATAACACTCATAGTGTATGTGACCAAATAAGTTCCCAATTTATATTGACCGTCTATAATTAACCATTAATTGTAGAACGATCATGAGTGACATCTAGTAGTATATCATAATCCCCAATTAATCGGAAAATCAACGGTTGACCCCAGAACAACTTCTGAAACCTTTCAACAACTACAGTGAATCGTGCCTCGTTCCCTTCACTCATCTTATACCCACTTGGTTTAGGACATGGTCTATGTGTCAGTCCTCACTAGGCTAACTACGTCACACATAGCCCAAGTATTACTTCCTCGTCCTCCGGATTCTAGTTACTGCATATCTATCCAAGAGTATCATACTCTAAACATGTAATACTTTGGCCAAAGACTTTAGTAACAATCTGACGAGAGGCCATAGGGTATATATCTCCTTGCAAGGAGTGGTGAATCCTATGTAGGATATTCAAACATCTTCGGCCACTTCAACTTATACTCAATCATCCCGGGTCCACATCTCCTCGGAGATACTTGCTTAAGATGTCAAAGCATAAGTCTTCATGACCAAGATGACTTGAATACCGCAAGTCAAAGGAACATCGCACTTAAATTGCAGTAAGAACTTTATTGACATATCCATATATACAGAGAACCATATGAAGTCTTATTGCTAGTCACTCCAATGAACTAGTTACCATAACTAGCATCCACAGTTAACTCTAGACATCCCAATGTCTCCAGCCAGTGAGGAACAGCTGCTTGGATAAACCAAAGAGTCTAACTCGTGCTAGTCTCAACAGAATTGATGGTGTCTGAATGCATCAATTCATCGACTAGGGATAATTCCAAAACATTATAATTACACATGTAGAGATACTTAGTAGTTGTGATCCAATCACAAATTCTCTCTTGTTCTAAATTGTATTGCGGTCATTCAGTAAATGAGATTTAGATCCAATCAAATACATGAAAGCATGTACACTCAAATAGGGAATCTTCATTTATCAAATAAATGATACAACCATAAGGTGATTGCCTTAGGACATCTCTCATATATAACTAACAAAGTCTTGCCTACCAACACCTAGACCTTGACCCTTAGACCCTAGAATTATGTCTTCAAATTTTTTTTTGGGTTATTTATAATTTATCAAGGTTTAACCTTAAGTCTTGATTCTCTACCTCAAGGTGCTCAAGTTTTGATTTTCTATCATTTCTTTAAGCATTCCTCTTCCTAGGCATATGTATGTTTTCTTCAGGTTATTGCCTAGGTATTTGCCATTCTTAGATGGGGTAGTCCTAGAGTTATCCTTATGCCTAATATTATAAGATTTTTCACCTAAGCACAAACACTTATTTCTACCATGCTTTTCATGATTAACAATAGCAAGTGAATTAAAACATGATATATTGCTATCATGCTTGTTGTCCTTTCATAAAGAAGGAACATTATTAAAATTTGTCTTAGGGTTTACCTCTTAGCTCCCCCTACATTTGAGCTCTCTTTGTTCTTCTTTAAACACTTTTCCTTTGGGCATTGGGTTTGAAAGTGCCCCTTTTGGTTGCATTGGAAGTACACAATGTCTTCCTTGCCTTTACGAGTTGAGGCTCTGGATTCCTTGGACTTCAGTGCCACTTGACTTTTTCTTCTTGACTTATTTTGGGTACTTACTCTTGTAATGACCTCTCTCCCTACACTCAAAGTATATTATGTGACTTTTATCTTTATAAATTAATCTTGAGTTACCTTCTTTGGTCATAGGGGAATGGTGGTCCAGTTCTTCATTTCTTTCGGATGTGGAAGGTTCCTCTTGCTCTTGCTTCCGCATTGAATGCCTAATCTCCTCCCCCTCAATCCTAGAGGTGGACACTTCCAAGATACCTTCTACTCCGGATGTCAAACACCTCTTGACTTCCGAATCTTTAAGGTCTTGAGATGATGAGCATTCTTCTTCTTCCTTGCACTCATCATCATCTTGGGCCGACAAGGGCTCTTTATAGAGCTTAACCAATTTACTCCATAGTTCGCTTGCATCCCTAAATTTTCCTAGTCTACACAAAATAGAGTTAGGAATCAAGTTAACCAAAATTTTGGTTACCTTGTCATTCGCGTCGGATCTCTAGACTTGGTCCTCGGTCCACTTGCTCCTTTTTAGAATTTTTACCTTCTTGTCCGTTAGAGCCTTGAACCCTTCCACACGCAAACCATTCTTCCAGTTCATCCGAAGAACACCTCGCCTTGCCTCCATTGGTTGAATCATCCAAGTCCATAGGGTGGTAGAAATCGAGTGTAGAGGTCCCAAATTCATCTCCAACTCCAATTCCCTCTAACTCGGTGCTCCTCGCGGTCGATCAGTCCTTGCTCTGATACCACTTGTTAGGATCGTTGGTGCACTAGAGGGAGGGGTGAATAGCATCTCTCGATTTCGTGTTTTTGATAGTGTTCGTTGTTTTTGTCTACAAGATGATTATGCGCAGTGGAAATAAAAGCATATAAAGACATAAACAAAAACACAACTCACAATATGTTATTTAACGTGGTTGGGAGATAAAGCTCCTACTCTATGACAATCCTTAAAGCGGGTCACTCCTCTTCAATAGTTCCCTTAGCTTTCTCCTTTAGGTAAGCACCAAGGTGGAGTAAACCTTCTTAAAGTACCTATAGTTTATACAGTACAAATGCAACCACAACAAGATTAAGAAAACAAAGCAAATATAAATCAAAAGGAAATGCTTTACATAAGAAGGTTGCTTTGATCGTTTTTCTTTTGGTTTCTTTTGGAATGCTTTAAAGGTCTGGAATGCAGTAGAAATTTCTCAAGAACCGCTCCCAAACCTCCACGTCGAACTCCTCTTATTGCTTTGTGTCAGGCTAATTTCTGACGATTACTGCTCAATGGTAACTTTGCCAGTCCAGTCGTCGCCTCGACTACTAGCCCAGTCGAAGCACTGGTCGAGCCGACTTCGCTTCTAACCTGCCGCTATCAAGTCCCCAGACGACTACTCTACCATAGTAGTCGACTGCGTCGTCGGAGCTATTGTTTCTCACATCGCCCAACAACCTAGGTTGATTCCCGACTTCCTTCGGTCAGTTGACTGTGTTGGGTTTCCCCAGCATCACGGCGAGTGTGTGTTCGAACATGTTTCGTAAACATGCACACAGCGGAAGCAATAAAAGTAATAAATCTAATTTATTACAACACACACATCACACACATGCAGGATACAACATGTGTAAACATAATCACTATTTAAATTTTTTCAATAAAAGGAAACTTATACTAGGTATACCTGACATATTACGTGTAGTGGGAATGACATCAACTGTAGCGACTCTCGCTAAAATCACCTCTATCCGTATCCACGCCGAGTATCGTCAGGATAGCTTCACAAAGCCACGAGCCTCGTCTTTGCAAAAGTCACTAGCCTAATGTCGAAGACGATGTGATCTGAGAGATTATCACAATCCGAAATAAATCCGGATCCCAAAAATGAGTTTCACAAACTCGCTTATCGGAAGCGTTTTTCGTCAACTGTTTGATGAAAACTTAACCCTCCACCTATGAGGATTGCCGGAAACCCAATCCCCGACAAGTATACCGCTGTCGGAGCATAAAACATTGACCAAACAGCCTCTCCATGTGAAGGAGATCAAGCTGTCCAAAACTAGACAGCTTGTTGTGGAGGAAGAAGGGGTCGGTCAAAGGCTTGGCCGATTACTCCTTGGTCGTCGGCGCCCAAGGGAGGTTGGCCAACGGCAGAGGGTGGCCCAAGGAACGTCGACGTCTGGTGGATGGCCGGTGGCGAGGAGAGGCAGCAACTCCTTTGGGTGATGGCGGCACAAAGGTGGGCGGCGGCAAGGAGAAGAGGAGGAGAAGGAAAGGAGGCAAGGGTTTTGCAACGCAAAGTTGTATGAATCATCTACAAAACCCTTAAGCCGTGTTTTTATAGAGGACACGTTCTCCTAACGGTTATTGGTTCATAACCAAAACCTGTTAACCCGCTCAAATAACTTAAGTTAAAATAAACCAAACCGCGTTAGTCTATTTTAAGTTAAAACGAACCGAACCAACTTTGATTCATTCGTTTAAAAAAAACAAACCCCTTTGGTTTATTTTCTACCATTGGATTAGAACCAAACCAATTTGGTTCATCCATCATGTCTCCATTATACTTGATCCATCCATGCTTCCGATGCGACTGAAACAATTTTACACTCACTCTTTATTTGGTTCAACCAAACCAAGTCTCTCTCGATCTGAGAATCTTATTCTCAAACTCGTTTTAAAACCTTCGGATTACACTCGTTGTATGTGTGACCAAATATATTCTCCGTTAATGTTGGTCGTCTATAATTAACCATTAATTATAGAACAATCATGAGTGACACCTAGTAGTACATCATGATCCTCAATTAACCGAAAAATCAATGGTTGATCTCAGAACCATTTCTAAAACCCTTCAGTAACTATAATGAATCGTGTCACATTCCTTTCACTCATCTTATACCCACTTGGTCAAGGACATGGTCTATTGTGTCAGTCCCCACCAGGTTGACTATGTCACACCTAGTCCAAGTATTACTTTTGGTCACTTTTGGAATGCCTTGAAGGTCTGGAATGCTGCAGAAATTCTCCTTCAACTTTCTCAAGAACCGCCCCCAAACCTCCACGTTGAACTCCTCTTATAGCTTTGCATCAGGTTAATTTCTAACCGTTAATGCTCAATGGTAACTTCACCAGTCGAGTTGCTGCCTCGACTTCTAGCCCAGTCGAGGCACTGGTCGAGCCGACTTCACTTCTAACCTGCTGCTATCAAGCCCCCAGACAACTACTCTACCATAGTAGTCGACTACGTCGTCGGAGCTATTGTTTCTCACATCGCCCGACAACCTAGGTTGATTCCCGACTTCCTTCGTCCAGTTGACTGCTCTTCCTCAACAATCGACTATCGAGCACCATGCCTCATTCCCAAGTCGTATAGTGTCGATCACCCAGTCTGAAATTTGAGCCCCACAGCGGGAGTTAGCTTCCTACTGGACCCGTCGACTGGCTAAACCATCAGTCAACTGCCGATCACCTAGGATGAAAATTGAGCTCCATAATGAGAGTCGGCCACACTGGACCAATCGATTGTTAAACCTCAAACATGAGGTTTAACCTAAGTATAATCCCTTCATAGTTGATCAACCACCCTTGGCCTAGACCTAAGTCTTCTAGCCACCTCCATCAGCCTCACGCCTCAGGGTTCATCCGAGTCCTCCATGACTCGTTCACCCTTCGTGCTAGCGTTCAGATGCTTCTATCGGTTGTCATGCCATCGGGTACTTTTGCTAAGAGGGTGCGCCTCCGGGATTTCTCCATTGCCAAGAGGTCGCGTCTCCGAGACTTCCATTGCCAAGAGGTGCCCCTCCGGACTTCCCCATTGCAAAGAGGCCTCGCCTCCGGAGTTCCACTACCAAGGCTTCATTCTTAAAATTTCCCTTTGCCAAGCATTCATACTTGGACTTTCCCTTTCCCAAGCATCCATAATTGGACTTTCCTCGCTTGCCTAGCCTCCAGTCAACCGTGACTTTATCATGACTTCTCTTGACAAGCTCGATCTCCTAATTAGCTAGGTCTGCCCTTGTCAGATACGGTCTCTCAAATCTGTTGGGACTTCCTTTGCCAAGCACAGTCACCATGTGACTTGCCGAGACTTGACTTCACCAACTGTCCGGTCTACCTTGACCGATTTGGATTTCCCTTGCCAACTCCCAGTTGGACTTTCTAGCACCAAGTGTTCAGTCACCTTTGACTGACTTGAATTTCTTCCTTGCCAACTCCCAGTTGGACTTTCCATACTCAACTTACATATAACGACGGATGTCTCATACCATCCTATAGTCATATTATCCTCCATACTCAATCTCATTATCAAACATCAAAACACTACTGTTGTCCCACTCGAATTTGGTCAATCATGACTACTTGGATCGATTGAAGCAACACATACATGTACTTAGACAATCAATAAATACTCCAGTTAGACGATGTGAAACTATGACAAATGTGCATATCAAACAATAAAGAGAAAAATCAAAAAAATCTTAGTTATCAACAATAAAACTAAATAAATTTTATTTAAATATAGATGATAATATAGTAGATGATAGAAGTCAATGACATAAAAAGTCGTCGTTGTTATTGAAATATTCACCTAAACCTCCATTCAATTTTCCGGTATAAATTTTCTAAGACATAAAAGTTTTACAAAAATTCAATTATATTTAAAGTTACAAAAAATATCCCTTTTCGAGTTTAAATCACTTACACTGAGTTCTTATGGTCTAAATTAAATCATTTTGGTACAGTAAACATCTCTTGAAGGTTCGAGAAGAATATTTTCAACACCACGTAGACACCGTACAAGTGCAACGGTAAAGCGATTAATGCGGTTCAATTTCTATAGAGATAAATTCAGTTCTAAATTTCGAAAATATTTGGGCAGATAGTCCTGAGTCGAGTGCAGATTAGGAGTTATCTTTTCGGTCGAAGTACATTTTTAGCGTCGGACCTACCTTATAGGGATGGTGCGATGATGTCGTTGGACTTAACTGTTGAGTCCCGAACACTTTTCTGATTTACTCTAATTGTTGGAGTATATCTCGTATAGAGATTACTTAGCGCTCTGTTAGAGATTCGTGGGGTCGAGTTGACCATCAGACAATCTGGATACTTTGTGTCAGTAAAAAAAAAATATTTTCAATGCCCCGGGGGATGATGTGTAACGATGAAATGGTGTATCCAATGCAAAGATTCGATTATCACCTTGTTCATCAGCCCCTACCAATAAGGGAGATAAATCAAAAAAAGTTTTTGACTCAAAGTCCGTTGATAACCCTTGCTTTTTGCTTTTTACCATCAAAACTAACCCCCTTGCTTCCTTCAAATTATACATGTATTTACCATCAAAACTAACCCGGGACGCACCCTCGTACATTATGACACTCCAATTATTCATGATATTAAATGGTTCATCAAAAATTAATTATGCTTTTTGAATTCATTTGATAGCCGATCCATCGTCTTCACTACTAATCGGCCCCAAGTTCGGGATGAACCTGAATTATAAAAAAAAAATATAAAAAAAAACATTTCAGTGTTTGGTAGTTGAAAACACCCACTCAGAGTTTTCAGAAAAATCATTGAATAATTTTTAACCCCTGTTTTAGCTCAAATTACAATATTTATTATTATTGGAATGTTAACTAAAAACATTTACAAGAAAAAAGATTGCAAAATATGGCAAAGGGAAAGGTCCTACAAATTGGCAATATGAAGCTGCTTTATAAAAATCGTGAATTCCAAGTTGAGACAAGATGCTTGGTTAACTAACAAATAGAATGGTTCAAGACCTCTGTTTTAGAACCAAACATAAAATGCCAAGCATAGAGATGTATCTCCCTGCTTCAACAGTAAACCCTACGAGTTTAGCATAGAATTACAAAAACGAAACCGAGTTCTTCACCTCAAATGGCTCTTCGCCGATGAATGATTGTCTAATCTCCTTTTACAGCTTAAAGCTCATCATGTGAGTCATCATCTGCATCATCAGAACCACCTCCTTGTGCACCACCAGATCTTTGATACACTGCAGAAATGATGGGGTTGCAAACAGCTTCCACCTCCTTGAGCTTTTCATCATAGTCCTCTTTCTCTGCGCTCTGGTTGTCATCGAGCCACTCGAGTGCATCCTTCAGGGCGGCCTCTATCTTCTCCTTCTCTTCGCTCTCAAGTTTGTCAGCAAGCTTGTCTTTGTCGTTAATAGTGGTCTTCATGTTGTAAACATATGTCTCCAACTGGTTCCGAGCATCAATCTTTTCTTTCACCTTCTTGTCCTCCTCAGCAAACTCCTCAGCCTCCCGAACCATTCGGTCAATCTCTTCCTGGCTGAGGCGACCCTTCTCATTGGTGATGGTGATCTTCTCAGACTTGCCAGTGCCCTTATCTTCTGCCTTCACATTTAGAATACCATTTGCATCAACCTCGAAGGTGACTTCAATTTGAGGCGTGCCCCTGTTGTTGCATGGTAGACGATGTCAGTGGCAAGAAATTTGAAAGGTGGGAAAGAATCAAGAACAGCATTATGAAGAAAAACCTTGGTGCTGGTGGAATTCCAGATAAATCAAACTTCCCAAGCAACCTGCAGTCTTTTGTCAGACTCCTCTCACCTTCGAAAACCTACAATGCATTCCCGATCCAGAATTACTGAGTTGTTTGCTAAAAAAACCCCAAGCAGAATACTATGCCCAAGCTACAGGTAGAAAGAGAGGTGAAGGGAATAGTTAAGGTTGAGAAGGAATCAGTGGTACCTGGATGGAGACTGTAGTCTGTTGATCTTGGTAAGTAGTAAAAACTTGAGACTTCTTGGTTGGGATGACAGTGTTCCTTGGAATCAATTTAGTCATCACTCCGCCAACAGTTTCAATACCAAGGGTAAGAGGAGCAACATCCAGAAGAAGAATGTCTGAACACAAAAGATCAACACACTATTAAGGATTTGAATATGTAAGCAGGCACATGAAAAATAGTCATCATCATCAATGATTATACCTTTAGTTTCTTCACCTCCTTCACCACTAAGAATGCTTCCTTGTACAGCTGCACCATATGCGACAGCCTCATCTGGGTTAACTCCCTTGTTCGGCTCTTTGCCATCAAAGTAATCCTTTAGAAGTTGTTGCACCTTCGGAATCCTAGTGCTACCACCGACAAGAACAATCTCATCGATTTGACGCTTCTCCAACCCTGCATCTTCCATGGCTTTCTTCACGGGTCCCATTGTCTTCCTGAATAAATCGTTATTCAATTCCTCAAAACGAGCACGAGTTAGAGGCTCTGAGAAATCCAAGCCATCATAAAGTGATTCAATCTCAACGCGGACTTGGTGCTGGTTACTCAAAGCTCTCTTGGCACGTTCGCTCTCCCTCCTCAACTTCCCAAGAGCACGATTGTCCTTGCTGATGTCCTTTCCATGCTTCTTCTTAATCAATTTAATAAAATACTCCATTATTCGCTGATCAAAGTCCTCTCCTGTAAAGTAAAATAATGAATTCAAATAATGCATAATATCAAGCTAAGCGACCATGTCCTAACTAGAGAACCACTAAAAGCACCAGCTTATCATTTATTGGAAACAACTACTAGACTAGCAAATTTGTAGCAAAAGAATTATCACACATGGATATAACAAATTAGTGGGACAAAAAAGGGTCATGATACATTTCTAAGTTGAAAAAACTTTTGGGTTCTTAAAAATGAATTTGCAATCTCATCAAAATAAAATTGCATGTACTTAACAGGTTAACTACATACTGAATGCAAGATGTTTAGTGGTTACTATATGCCCTTTTTTCTGTTAAAAATGCCAGTGTTAGCTACCCGGTTAGTGGGAGGGATGATGTTAGTGCCCTCCCAAGTTGGAAGAATAGAGTGCTTATAATAACATCTCTGTTTATTAGAATGGCAGTTAAGGTCAGAACAAACATTTGAGGTTTAGATAAGCCAGGGAGACCAGGTAATAAAAATTCATTAGTATATATTGTTACTAGTAAATTGGTTATTTGCACTCTCAAAGCCAATACTGGAGATTGATCTCCTAGACAAGAGACTAGAAGTCTAGACCAAACACATTACCTCCCAGATGAGTGTCACCATTTGTCGCTAGAACTTCAAAAACTCCATTATCAATTGTCAAGATGCTAACATCAAATGTGCCGCCACCAAGGTCAAAAACAAGAATGTTTTTCTCACCACCCTTTTTGTCCAGACCATATGCTATGGGCAGCCGTTGGTTCATTGATTATTCTGGCCACATTCAAGCCAGCAATTATGCCAGCATCTTTGGTTGCCTGTCTTTGAGCATCATTGAAATAAGCTGGCACATGAAAATGATGAAGAATGAGAATTATCTTACGGGATAAATTAAAAGAGAAAGAATAATCTAGAACATTCTATACCTGGAACAGTAACCACAGCATCCTTAATTTTCTTTCCAAGGAAAGCTTCTGCTGTCTCCTTCATTTTAGTCAAAACCATGGCACTTATTTCCTCAGGACTGAAAACTTTAACTTCTCCATCCTTGATCTTGACTTGGATATAAGGCTTGCCGTCTTTGTTAACAATTTTGTATGGGACAAGTTTCATGTCCCTCTGAACTTCTTTATCCTCAAATCTGTATATAGGAAATGTTTAAGTACCAAATGGAATATACCTAAACAACTGAGCAAGCTGTCAAAGAGTAAACTCACTTTCTTCCAATAAGTCTCTTGACATCAAAGATAGTTCTTTCTGGGTTTACTGCTGCCAGATTCTTTGCAGCCTCACCAATCAATCTCTCAGAATCAGTGAAAGCAACCCAAGATGGTGTAATGCGGTTTCCTTGGTCATTGGCTATGATCTCCACATGTCCATTCTTGTAGACACCAACACAAGAGTAGGTGGTCCCAAGATCAATCCCAATGACTGTTCCCAACTTGGTGGTTTCTTCTTTAGCAACCGAGAATGCAAACAAAGAACCTGAAAAGAAAAGACAGTTAAATTAATTAGCCACAGCCCTAGACAAACATTCTAGCAAATTCAAGAAATTGATTCAATCATCTCAATGACAAAAAGACAAATACTAGACTGGCAACTCAAGAAAAGGACTCAACAACAACAACAACAACAACAACAAAAGTTATCCCACTAGGTGGGGTCGGCTAAGAAAAGGACTCACCACATTCAAAATAAAAAAAAATGAAAAAACTTTATTTTCTTTAAAAATCAGTAATATCGTGCAACAATTAGATCGATTGGTCACTTGCTATTATTATTCTTGTGCAATTAGGATTAATTGTGACAGATTATAAAAATGAGAAAAATATTTTTGAGAAGACATGAGCATCTCCAACAATGATAAGCAAGCTTGTAACTGAGCTGAGCCACGATCAACATTGTTCAAGCTGTTTATTAGAGAAAACACAATGAACAAAGCTCAATCAAACTTAAAGTTGAGTATTCAAGCTTGTTTATTAAAAGCTTCTCATGGCATGGTGTAGGCATATCCAACAATAATAAGTAGGCTTGTAACTAAGTAAAACCAAGCTCAACATTGTTCAAGCAATTTAATAGATAAAAACTGCAAGTTAAGCTCAATCAAGCTCAAAGGTATGTATTAAAGCTTGTTTACTAAAAAGGTTATCAACCCCTTCTAATGTTTTGAGTTCTTACCAAGCTCAGATAGATAACTTAAAATAACAGGATTTGTAAAAGAACATAAAGGAAATACAAACAATATCTATTACATATGTATACACAAATCTTTTATAAACCTGTATAAACGAGCTAAATAAAAAAAAAGGAAATAATAAAAAATTTTGAAAATAAGTTTGTTTATTAATTGTTCAAGAGCTTATCCAGAAATATTAATTAAGGAGCTCACATGTTTATTTTGTCAAAATTATATAAAAAAAAACTTGTATTTTTTCATATTAAGTCAACAGCTCTTTCTGATCCAATGCTTGATCTTGTTCACAAGCATAATTTGACAAATTTAATCTAAGATAAACAAAAATGGATTGGATAGAAAGAAAGGAGACTTAAGCAAAATGCACATTACTTTTAACAATATGGTTGTGCATGCATCTCTTTTAGGGGCATAACTATGTTTAATATTGTTTATTTGTTCAAGCTTATTTATTAAAAATTTTATCAAGCTCAAGCCGAATTCAAGCTTTATCTCGAGCTAAATTAACAACATAGTCATCCTTATAAATTAGATTAAATGTTTGTCTAATAATTGAAACTTATATTATTTTCTTATTCTTTAAATACAATAAATAATTTTAAGAATTTATAAACTATTATATTTTTATGTTTTTAAATAAAAAAATTGATTTCGTATATTCTTTTACCAATGAACAAATATATACAAGCTTTATGGAACCGAATGCCAAGCTTGTTCTCAAACAACACAAACGACCCTACCTCTTCTCACCTCCTAGGTAGCTTCTTGGGATCCAAAATGGTAGGTACAAATCCGTTAATAAGAGTACATCTATAAGACTTGAATCAAATAAACATTCTACTCGCAAGAACCAGCATAAAGACACGGAAAATAATAATTTCTTATTCAACTAATTGTCCGTAAGGATGGGCAAAACCTGACACCAAAAGAGGAGATCAAAACATGTATTCAAGCCTGGAATAGTATCTTCTTTTGTTATTGGGAAAAAAAAGTATGCATAAAGATGCAGATTTGCAAATTGATAAGCATTAACGAGACAAGTCCAGAATACCATCGAAAACAGTCGTCGTGATAAATTATCATACAATTCCGCATTATGGGTCATTCAAAACGGCCATGTACCATATCTGGAAAAGCCAGAAAATTTATCCGTACGTAACAACCATTATTCCAACAAAACTCATCTCCAAGAGCAATCATAGGATCATATTTTGCTCGATTCTAAAAAAACAAAAAACAATGCAAATATTCACTCTCCCTCACACCAGATCTTAGCACAGCATCGTATGTCTAACTGATCTGGATTTAAGACAAGCCAAAATGGAACCCAGATCAGATCAACACATCCTTTGGCCAGAAGCAAGACTCAGAAACAAAGATCAGAGAAACAAAGGCAGATCAATAGCAGAACATACCATGAGATCAGATCAGAAACACATACCAGCGAGCAAGAGACCTAACAGGATCAGGGACCGACGATTCCGCAGCAACGAAGCCATAGCCGCTCCCCCTGGAGCTTCCTATACGCCCAAAACGCGGAACTCTCTCTCTCTCTCTCTCTCTCTCTCTCTCTCTCTCTATCAATCCGAACTCTCTTCTGAGTCTCTCTCTGTCTCCCTGGAATGAACCGAAGCGTGCTTTATAATGTCTTTGGAGTCGGAGGGCGAGATCCACTTGAGTCGTCTCTTCTTCATAGAGGGCAAAAAAACACGTCAATTTTGCTTACGTGGACCAATCGTGAGTATCGTTTTGCTCGTGTTGCCCTATGGAATGAGGCCATGTGGTTGGGAAGGCTATGTCCGTTAGATCCATATCAGACGCCCTATAAGAAATCTCGAGTTGCCAAGTTGGCTAATTTCGCCCGTATTAATTCCAATGTATCATTAAAATACCCTTACAATTTTAAAATCTCATGTCTTATTCAACCACGAATATCATTTTATTTTATTTTTAATTGACACGAATGTATTCGAACCTTCAATCCAACTAATCTCTAGAAGTGATTGGTCATGTCCCACGGACCTTCGGAACGTCTTACCAACAATTGAATTGGGTAAGATAAGAGCTCAATTGGCCTCCATCGAACATCAAGGATAAATTATGACAGCATTCACAGCTTTTTCACAATTCAGCACGGACTTCGCAGTCGCGTTATCCCTAAATGACGGTATAATACCAAAATTGTACTTCATCCACCAGACAAACTTCTAGGCCTCAGGACTGTCCGCAATGGATTTTTCTTAAATTCGTCATCGAACGATATCGCAGTAGAAGATCAAATTGCACTTTTATGTAGAATGTCTCTCCGCTTTTACCTCTACACCGTACCCTTAGGGGCATCATTTTATTTATTCTTCCCTCTGGCGGGTCATGATCAACAAGGTAATAGATTTTATATCAATGAAATAGAGATCAATTTTCAACTAGAATATGTCTATGAAAAAAATTCTTTCACTTGAATGGTCACATAATGATTCGGTATAAATTGACTTCATGATTTATCTTCCTTCATAGTACAGCGGCAAAAGCGAAGAGACATCCCACATGAGACCCCAGTTTGTGTAGGATCGTAGTGTTCCGAAAGAGGGGGATGAATCTCAGAATATAAAAATTTTCTTTTAGATTTTTAAAATTTTTCTTTTGCTTTTAAAATAAAAGAGTAATTACAGCGGAAAATATAAAATAAATATGATAAGATGATTTTTATTTGGTTCACAACCCTAGTCGGGTTGCTACTCCAAGGCTCATAGCTCTCCGAGAGCTACACCGACTCAAGAACTCTCGAATTCAAAGAATATTCACTTTTACACAAATGAGGATGAGGTAACACACTATCTCTCCTTATAACAATAAGTACAAGCAAAGCGAAATAAGTACAATTTAAACTAGTTATATCAACACTAATAGCTTTGAAATGACATTCGAAGTGTCGGACTTGCAGAAGGTTGACGTATGAAAGCTTTTGTGAATGAGAAAAGATAACAGCAGCACTTGAATGTCTTGGACAATATATTTTCAAAGTTGGTCCTCTAATACTTTTATAAGCCTCTTCCAGTCGATTGGAACTCCCTCCAGTCGACTATAAATCAGTCCATCGATTTGGTACATCGGCCTTCCCAGTCGACTAGACCTAGTTCAGTCGACTCCAGGTCACCTGATTTCGCATCGCGAATTTTGCCTTTCTAGTCGACTGGATCTCCCCTGTCGACTGGAGATCTATCATCTTGGTCGGCAAAACTCCGATCGATCACCAGCTTATCTTGCCAACTAGGTATCCAGTCGATTGGACCAAACTCAATCGATTGGACTTCAGTCGACTGGAATCCTTTAAATTTGTTGGAGGATCGGTGGCCGGCTAGAGGGGGTGAATAGCCCAATTCGACGTAGATGATGGAATTCGTTCGCTCGTCATGTACTTATCTACAATATTCGTTAATATACAGTGGAAATACAAATAACAAATACGAATGCAAGAGACACAAGCACAAATACTGTTGGGGAGATCGGGACAGCCGGCTAGAGGGGGGTGAATAGCTCTCGTTCGATGTATGTCGTATTTTGCTCGTCTACAAAACGTTAGCGCAAGCGGAATATGCAAATATAAATAAAGACAAAGCAAAAGATAAACAAACAATACAAACACCGAGATGTAACATGGTTCACGGCTACGCCACTAATCCACGGTCTGATTCGTCCACGGTGAATCACTCCGTAATCTATCCACTAGATCTCTCCTTTGCACAAAGCTAGGTGGAGGTAACCTGTCAAGTCTCAAAAAATAATAATAATAATAATAATAATAAATAAATAAATAAATACACGGGTGAAAATCATCGAAAAAGGGGGATAAATTTCGGGGTCTATTTACACCCTAAATAATCACAGTTGAGAGGCATGAAGGGGAAAAACCCTAAACCCCAATTAACCGGCCGAACCCCTATATAATTTCCTTTTCTTTTTCTTTTTCCCGTTTCTTTTCGTCACAAGAACCCTACTCCGCGAGCCACAGACGATTTAAAAGGCGATCGTCGAATCCTCGCCACGAGTCGACGCTAAGTCGCCGAGCTCCACCGACCCTCTCCTTCCTCTTCCCGTAAGTAGATCTCTGTTAGGGGCGAGGCGAGATTTTTAGCTCGGGTTTTGGGGATTGAAGCGGCGGGATTGAGATCGAGATTTCGGGTTTGATTGTGGTTAAGCTCTGAGTTTTCCAGATTGGGTTCTAGTAGAGCTCGTGGGTGTATTTTTTTTGGGATTTTAGGAATGGATCAAGCTGTGGGTTTCGGTTGAGCATTACCCTTCGGATTAGAGGATTGGAAGAACAGGGGAAGCACGGGAAGGGGATTAGGGATTCAATTTTCTGGTTGTGATGGGGTTCTTGATGGGAAGGTGTTGATTTGTTTGAATGAGGATTTTTAGTAGGTTAGGAATAGGGAAGAGGTAATGCTTAAACGGATTTCGTTATTAGAATGTATGGGGATCGGACTGAGTGGGGATAGCTTCGCTTTGAAGTTGTACGCGATTGACATTGTGGGCTTCTCCGTGGATATGTAATAACCGATGATATACATGTGGGGTCTTTATGAAATTGGGAATGCCGAGTTACGTAAATGGGGTTTAAATATCGAGTTAATAGCCGATAAATGTTTAATAGGCGTAATGAGCGAGATAGTTTGGAAGGAATCAAAGATACTAGGGTGGATGTAAATGTGTATGTACATAAGCGTTATGTCGAGATGACTCCCATTATATTCAAGTATCACCAACATGCTTAGTTAATCTTTCATAAGATTCTTTTTTTTTCTTAATGTTGTATATGTTATGTAATATGTGATAATTATCATCTACCTGTGTATGAGGTCAGATGCTAAATATATATGTATATGTGGTTTAACTATCATCTACCTGTGTATGAGGTTGGATGCTATATGTACATGTGTGTAACTACCATCTACCTGTGTATGAGGTTAGATGCTATATATAGATATATATGTCACCCATGATGTCCTATGTTGACATTTTTAGCTAATTGTTCATCAAATCTATCTAGTGGCTGGATGTTATGTGAATAAGTTATACTATCAACTACCCGGGTGTAAGATTAGATGCTACATGTATATGGGAGTAAGTATTATCTACTTGTGTATGAGGCTAGATGCTATATGTATATGGGTGTAATTACCATCTACCTGTGTATGAGGTTAGATGCTATATATATATATATAAATAGTTATAAATGTCCACCCATGATGTTCCATGTTGACCTTCTGTGACGGAGCATGATAGAAAATGACAGAAACTCTTTAATTAGCTAACTGTACGTACATGAGCATTAGTGGTGCCTGGACGGGTTGGGCTCCCCGAGTTGAGCTCCGGGGAGGGCCCACCCAAATTGACAGATTGACTGATGACTGATGACTGATTCCCTTAGTTTCTTCCTAGAGGTACCTCAGGATTGCACAAGAAATTAAGGTATTTGACTGGCTCAGCATTTTAAATGCATAATGTGAGGTACCACGAGGGTTTATGTTTAGGTACAGTTAGCATAACAGAAAGGCATGATGGGGTTCGTTGTACTTGTTATAATGATATGATGTTAAAAGCATTGGTTAGGTTTCATATTGACTTACAGAAAGTATAACCGAAAATGTATGTTGAGCTATAGTAATTTCCATTTACAGTTGTAGAGATATATGTTTTCTTTTGAATTTTTCTTCTCCCTGTGTTATAACTCTGTCATTGATCTACTTACTGGGCTGTGAACTCATGATGTCACATAACAATTTCAGGTAGGGAACAGGATACCCAGATTGAGATACAAGAAGCGGAGGTGGTGTAACTGAGGAGATGATGATGAGCATGGCACACATTGTCCGGGGGATCTACGAAACAGAGTTTCCAGATTGAGGGGAGATGATTTGATGTTCTATTTTTCTTCAGGTTCTGAGAGTTAAGTGTGTAGTTGAGACTGATAAACTGGATGGAATAAAAATAAATTGTGCCGGGCATTTTGATCTTGTAAATAATGGGTAATATTGATGTGTGACTAGGGATTTAGTATGTGCATACTGGGTTAGGTCTTTTCAGTTGGTATCAGAGCGAACGATCTTAAAGGGCGATGCATGTGTGCAATCTCTCATCAAGGACTCGGATACATCCATCTCCGCGTTTGTAAGCTTTAAATTTACTTTTCAAGTAGTAGTCTTAATGAAATCATGTTTAGGGTTATGTACAAATTGGAGATAACGATGCAGTTATCGGGTTTTATAGGAGAATGGCGGGCCGAAGAAACAATTGTGAAGGGCGAGAATAGTCGGTTTCCGAGCTTGCGCAATTATGAAGGAGCAGTCGGATTCGTGGGAGAAGCAGATCCAACAATTTGAGAGTCAGGGAGCATGAAAACACCCACAATGGTCCCACAGCCAGTGTGAACCCAGTTTACAAGCAGTTCAGGGATCTTGGACCGACAGAGTTTAAGGGAAGCTCAGACCCGATTGTGGCAGAAGGATGGATTCGATCATTGGAGACGATATATGACTTCATGCAGCTTACTGATGCTGACAAGGTGAGGTGCGCCATATTCATGTCAGCGGGCGATGCTCGGATATGGTGGGAGGTGTACATTCAATGGTGAATTTAGCTCACTACTTGGGTTGAATTCAAGGAGGTATTTTATGGTAAATACTTTATCACGACACCGTAACCCGAATGGCGTGGAATTCCTAGAGCCGCCAAGGGACCGGACGATGGTGAGTATGTCAAGGAATTCGAGAAGGCGGTATTTTGTACCTATGATTGCACACCAACCAAGAGAGGAGTCAAACATTTCACTGAGGGATTGAGGGCAGTCATTCGCCATGATGTCAGGGTGAGTCGAGTTACCACCTTTAGAGAGGCTGTGGATCAGGCTCTGATGGCAGAGAGGGACATGAATGACATGATAAAGGAAGTACAGACTAAGAGGTCTAGTTACTGTGGAAGGAACCTCGGCCGAGTCGTAAGAAGTTTGCACGAGCCGCTTTGAGGCAAACAATCACAGCCAGACGACGCACACCAAGAACCCGTGAGCCCCAACGGTCGACCATACTGTTCTCAAAGGTGAAAGCAAAACTCAGTGTCTCAAGTGCAATAAGACTCATGCAGGTCAGTGTTTGGTGGGTACAGATGTGTGCTACAAGTGCAAGAAGTCTGGGCACTTTGCTATGAACTGCCCTCAGCTCAAAGAGCCAACTAGAGGAAGGGTGTATGCTATGACACAGGAGCAGGTGGATCCGGATTCGGCCATTATCACAGGTAGAATTTCTATTGTCAACCTACCTGCTCATGCCTTAATAGATTCTGGAGTTACCCACTCTTTCATATCGGTGGCCTACGTTGCAAAACTAGGTATTTCATGTGATTGGATGGCTACCGGCTATAACGTGTCCTTGCCTTCGGGGGAAGAACTGACCAGCAATAGAATAGTGAGGAACTGTCCGATAAGGATGCAGAACTATACAGTGTACGCCGAACTTATTGTATTAGAGATGGTGGACTTTGATGTAATTCTGGGTATGGATTGGTTGACCCGGTACGAGGCCATTATTGACTGTAAACAAAGGACGGTTAAACTGAAACTACAAAATGATGGATTTGTCATCTTCAATGCAACCTCCACGTTGAGTCATCTACCTATTATATCAGCATGTAGAGCACAGAAAATGTTAAGGGGTGTAACGGATTTCTAGTCAACATAATGGGAAGTTCTGAGACTTTTAAACCAAGTCTGGAGGAAGTAGAGGTAGTCCGGGATTTCCCCGATGTATTTCCAGAGGATATTGCGGGATTACCCCCTGTCAGGGAGGTTGAGTTTGGAATAGAATTAATATCGGGAACCACCCCCGTGTCTAAAGCACCGTACCGCCTGGCACCCACCGAAATGAAGGAACTGAAGGAGCAACTACAAGAACTACTGGATAAGGGTTTCATCTGACCCAGTGTGTCACCCTGGGGAGCGCCAATGTTGTTCGTCCGTAAGAAAGACGGTTCAATGCGGTTGTGCATTGACTACCGGGAGTTGAGCAAGATTCTGATCAAGAACAAGTACCCGTTGCCTAGAATCGATGATCTGTTCGATCAACTACATGGAGCAACGGTGTTCTCAAAAATTGACTTGAGGTCGGGGTACCACCAATTGAGGGTGAAAGGAGAAGATGTCCATAAAACTGCATTCAGAACTCGATATGGTCATTATGAGTTTCTAGTTATGCCGTTTGGACTCACTAATGCCCCCGCAGCCTTTATGGATTTGATGAACCAGATTTTCCAGCCATACCTAGATCAGGTTTGTGATTGTCTTCATCGATGATATACTAATTTACTCTCAGAGTCGCGAAGAGCACCGACAACATCTGACGCTGGTACTGCAGACTCTGAAGGATAAGCGGTTATACGCTAAGTTCAGCAAATGCGATTTTTGGCTAAGACAAATAGCATTTTTAGGACATATAGTCTCGGAGAGGGGGATAGAGGTGGATCCAGTCAAAGTGGAGGCAATCCAGTTGGGCTACTCAGGAATATTACGAAATTCGAAGTTTTACGGGACTAGCGAGGTATTATCGCAGATTTATTCGAATTTTTCACGAATTGCGCTACCCCCGACTTTGACTAAGAAGGGGTGAGGTATGAATGGACTACTCGGCGAGAAGAGTTTTATGGAGCTAAAGGAAAGGTTGACCTGCACACTCGGGCAATTTGTGGTGTACACTGATGCCTCCAAAACTGGTCTAGGGGCTGTATTGATGCAGAAGGGGAGGGTCATTGCCTATACATCACGTCAGTTGAAGGTGCATGAGCAGAATTATCCTACACATGACCTGGAACTAGCAGCGGTCGTCTTCGCTTTGAAGATCTGGCGACACTATCTTTACGGGGAACGGCGCGAGATCTACAGATCATAAAAGTTTGAAATATTTCTTTACTCAAAAGGGACTGAATATGCGGCAGAGACGATGGTTGGAGTTGGTAAAAGATTATGACTGCAATATTAACTATCACCCGGGTAAGACTAATGTGGTGGCGGATGCGCTGAGTCGCAAGACGGCGATGCTATTACAGTTGACCACCCAGCAAATATTGATATCAGAATTTCAACAGATAAGAGTGGAGGTGATGGCACGTGTAAGTTAGGTTAGGTTGGCACCGACGGTTACATCGAACTTACGGATCAGATCCGGGCAGAACAAGCCTCGGATCATCAGTTAATGGAATGGAAACGCAAAGATGAAGCAAAGGGTAGCACCATCTACTCAGTGATTGATGGGATAGTGCGATACAAGGGCCGCATATGGTTGCCTAAGGGTGGATCCCTGAGGGAGAATCTTATGAGGGAAGCTCACACTACCCCGTACTCTATCCACCCTGGCAGCACAAAGATGTATAAGGATATGCGGCTATTATATTGGTGGCCGGGCATGAAGAGAGACATAAGGAAGATGGTCCATGAGTGAAAATCGAGCACCAAAGGCCCGCGGATCGCTCAACCGCCTGATACTGCCTCGAAGTGGGAAAATGTTGCCATGGATTTTGTGGTAGGATTACCGATCTCGACTAAGGGATCAAATGCGATGCAGGGTTATTGTGGATCGATTGACAAAGTCGGCCCACTTTTGCCGTGAAAACCACTTTCACTATGATACAATATGCAGAGTTGTACATACGGAAATAGTAAGGTTACATGGAATTCGGATCGATTGTGTCGAGATAGAGATCCAAAATTTACATCCGGGTTACGGAAGAGTTTGTGAGATTGGGTACAAAACTTGCTTTCAACACTGCTTTCCATCCCCAAACCGATGGTCAATCTGAGCGAGTAATTCAGATTTTGGAAGATATGCTACGAGCTTGCATTATAGATTTCAAAGGGAGTTGGGAGTCCAAACTGCCCTTGGTAGAGTTCACCTATAATAATAGTTATCAATCCACCATCGGTATGGCTCCCTATGAAGCGCTATACGGAAGAAAGTGTAGAACCCCACTACACTGGGAAGAGGTAGGAGAAAGGGAAGTTCTGGGTCCAGAGATTGTGACACAAACTGTGGAACTAGTAGCAAAGATCCGGGATAGAATGCAGTCGGCATAGAGTCGCCAAAAGAGTTATGCTGATTGTCGAAGGAGGGACCTAGAGTTCACAGTGGGAGACCATGTATTTCTCAAGGTGTCACCCATGAAGAATCTTGAGGTTCGGAAGGAAGGGCAAACTCAGTCCGAGGTATATTGGGCCTTTTGAGATTCTCGATCGGATTGGGACACGAGCATACTGAGTTGCTCTACCACCAAACCTGGCGGGAGTTCATAATGTGTTTCACGTATCCATGCTCAAGAGGTACCTTTCCAATCCTGCACATGTGATTGGGTATGAAGCCATACAGTGGACACCAGATTTATCCTACGAGGTAATACCAGAACAAATATTAGATTGTCAAGTGCGGAAGCTGAGAAATAAAGAAATCAGAATGGTGAAAGTTTTATGGGGAAATCAACAGATAGAGGAAGCTACACCGAAGCGGGATATGCGTGGATGATTACCTGAACTATTTGGTAAGTCAAATTTCGAGGACGAAATTTTTTTTTTAGGGGGAAAGAGTTGTCAAGTCTCAAAAATAAAAAATAAAAAATAAAAAATAAAAAAATAAAAAAATAAAAAAATAATAAATAATAAATAATAATAATAATAAATAAATAAATAAATACACGGGCGAAAATCATCGAAAAAGGGGGATAAATTTCGGGGTCTATTTACACCATAAATAATCACAGTTGAGAGGCATGAAGGGGAAAAACCCTAAACCCCAATTAATCGGCCGAACCCCTATATAATTTCCTTTTCTTTTTCTTTTTCCCGTTTCTTTTCGTTCGCGCAACCCTACTCCGCCGTGAGCCACCGCAGACGACGAAAGGTGATCGTCGAATCCCTGCCGCCGGAGTCGATGCCAAGCTGCCGGAGCTCCACCGACCCTCCTCCTTCCTCTTCCCGGTAAGTAGATCTCTGTTTAGGGCTGGCGAGGGCGAGATTTTTAGCTCGGGTTTTGGGGATTGAAGCGGCGGGATTGAGATCGAGATTTCGGGTTTGATTGTGGTTAAGCTCTGAGTTTTCCAGATTGGGTTCTAGTAGAGCTTGTGGGTGTATTTTTTTCGGGATTTTAGGAATGGATCAAGCTGTGGGTTTCGGTTGAGCATTACCCTTCGGATTAGAGGATTGGAAGAACAGGGGAAGCACAGGAAGGGGATTAGGGATTCAATTTTCTGGGTTGTGATGGGGGTTCTTGATGGGAAGGTGTTCGGACTGTTTGAATGAGGATTTTTAGTAGGTTAGGAATAGGGGAAGAGGTACGTATAAACGGATTTCTGTTATTAGAATGTATGGGGGATCGGACTTTGAGTGGGGATAGCTTACATTTGAAGTTGTCAGCGGATTGACATATCAGGGCTTCCTCCGGTGGATATGTAATATCGATGATATACATGTTGGGGTCTTTATGAAATTGGGAATCTTGAATTACGTAAATGGGGTTTAAATATCGAGTTAATAGATAAATGTTTAATAGACGTAATGAGCAGATAGTTTGGAAGGAATCAGCATACTAGGGTGGATGTAAATGTGTATGTACATAAGCGTTATGTCAGTAGATGACTCCCATTATATTCGTTATCAGTCAATATGCTTAGTTAATCTTTCATAAGATTCTTTTTTTTCTTAATGTTGTATATGTTATGTAATATGTGATAATTATCATCTACCTGTGTATGAGGTCAGATGCTAAATATATATGTATATGTGGTTTAACTATCATCTACCTGTGTATGAGGTTGGATGCTATATGTACATGTGTGTAACTACCATCTACCTGTGTATGAGGTTAGATGCTATATATAGATATATATGTCACCCATGATGTCCTATGTTGACATTTTTAGCTAATTGTTCATCAAATCTATCTAGTGGCTGGATGTTATGTGAATAAGTTATACTATCAACTACCCGGGTGTAAGATTAGATGCTACATGTATATGGGAGTAAGTATTATCTACTTGTGTATGAGGCTAGATGCTATATGTATATGGGTGTAATTACCATCTACCTGTGTATGAGGTTAGATGCTATATATATATAAATAGTTATAAATGTCCACCCATGATGTTCCATGTTGACCTTCTGTGACGGAGCATGATAGAAAATGACAGAAACTCTTTAATTAGCTAACTGTACGTACATGAGCATTAGTGGTGCCTGGACGGGTTGGGCTCCCCGGGTTGAGCTCCGGGGAGGGCCCACCCAAATTGACAGATTGACTGATGACTGATGACTGATTCCCTTAGTTTCTTCCTAGAGGTACCTCAGGATTTCACAAGAAATTAAGGTATTTGACTGGCTCAGCATTTTAAATGCATAATGTGAGGTACCACGAGGGTTTATGTTTAGGTACAGTTAGCATAACAGAAAGGCATGATGGGGTTCGTTGTACTTGTTATAATGATATGATGTTAAAAGCATTGGTTAGGTTTCATATTGACTTACAGAAAGTATAACCGAAAATGTATGTTGAGCTATAGTAATTTCCATTTACAGTTGTAGAGATATATGTTTTCTTTTGAATTTTTCTTCTCCCTGTGTTATAACTCTGTCATTGATCTACTTATCTGGTGTGAACTCATGATGTCACATAACAATTTCGTATATATAACAGGAAGAGTAATACCAACACATAATCTACTCATGCTACAGGGCAAGGTATCTATGGTCTATCTAACACATATCAATATCCGACACAAGTGTATAACATATGCAAGAAACATGCATGAATATGATGTCCACCCAAATGCAGCAAGCATAGTACAAACAAATGCAACATCACAATAATCAGATATATATATATATATATAGACTGTATCCATATATATATATTAATCTCAATCATCCATATATATAAATATACATGCATATATGTATATATATATATATGGTAATATGCAAAACGCCATCAGATACGGCAATGCAGCATGCATGGTCATGTCGGCTCACCCTAAAGCTACCACGACCCCAGTGTGGCCTCGGTGGCTCGAGCATGACAACTGTCCCAACTCAACACCAACCACCACTCGAGTGGCGAGGGGCGATATGATCGAGTAGCAGCATATAGGCGTAAAGAGCAAGCTACGATGGGGGTCCTGCTTGGTCACTCGACACACTACCCATGAGTGGTCGAGTACCACACACGCAGGACTGCACGCCAAATCCAACTACCACCGTCTATAGTGATAGAGTGCGGCACCTCAATGCTCGCCCTCACATGGGTGACTCCTCCTATGAGTAAGCAGTGGAGGCGGGATGGTGGCGACACTCTCAACCACAAGGGAGACCTGCGTCGCCAGCGTGCATGTAAATGCATGAATGCAAATGTCTCACACACATCCACCATAGACTCTCTATTCTACAGAGAATCATACTAACGGATCTACGCACTCTCTATCCCGCAGAGTCGTACTCAATCGATCATAATACTCTCTATCACCGTGAGAGTCATACCAATCTAAGCGACACACTCTATCCTGTAGAGAGTTGTACTCAACTAATGGACACACTCTCTATCCTGTAGAGAGTCGTACTTATCTGATTATAACAAGCTAGGACCATCGGTCCGTAGCGATACCCTAAGTATCATTCCTCTGACCATTTACACAATACATGTTCCGTGGTAACATACAACCTAAGGGTACTAGAACTAATCCTAGGTTAAAGACATTATCTACCTACGGATGACCTTTTTACCCAAAGTACAATCAGGTTGTCATCCGGACCTTACTATTTGCACTTAACTTAAACAAATTCTAAGTTATTTACATCATCTATATGTATAACTCCTAATCATGATAAAATAAACATGATATCAACAATGGAGTTAATAGCCGACGATAGAAGATCAAGCATACGATAAAAAGAACATGGTCAAGGTAACATGAACACCTAACATGCTCATATCAATGACTAAATCTGAATGAAAAACAACTACCCGGACCAGGTAGGAAATTACCCACCTGTTACATAGCTCATGCTAGATATCCACGCATGAAAACATCTATCACCAATCAAGGTCCTGCAAAAGAACATATAGAACATAAGTAAGTTCTATTTTATATCGAATGATTGAATCGAATCTTACATCAATCATTATATCCAACTAGTTCAACATTCTCCAACCTTAATCAGCTTAAATTCACTGCAAATCAATGTATAAATCTGTAAACTATATCCCAACCAATCCAATTCACCATATTTGACTGTAAATATACCCAACCGTAACTCACCTTTCACTGCCTATCCAACTCCTGCTTCCCCTGCACAACTCCAATCTCGGTGGTAAATCTGTGATCAAGCTCCTTGCCTCCCTCCTCGGATCATCACTCATCTGATCGGTTGTCGCAATACCATGAATTGAAACTATAACAGTGGCATACCTTGGTGGAAATCTCCGATGGCGAAACTGCGGTGATCCACAAGCTGTGTCGATAACGCTCGGTGAAGAGACGAGATCGACAAGCTTCCTCGACGATGGTAATCCAACGATCCCAAATTGGGGTGATGCGGCCATTCGATCAGCCATGGTAGCGTAACGCCGGCACCCATGGTGACGGCGACCTGGGTTTCAGAAAAGGCTGCGACGGTGGAAGGCTGAAATCGGGTGTGGTGAAGTGAGATCGTCGGATCAGGCAGTCGACATCAACTGCAAGCAGAGATAGCTGGTTGGTGCGCGATCGGCATGATGGAGGGATGAACGGTCGAGGAAGGAGCGGCGGCGGCGATGACTCAAATCGCGGTGGCGCGACGGCGTGGCGTTGGCGTCCGGCGACGGTGGCTCGATGGTCGCGCAGTGAGCGGCTCGAGGAGGCGACCCTGTGCGACAGCGAGTGGCTAGGCGGCGGAGTATGGTCGTGACGGCGGCGACGCGTTAGGGCGCGGTGAGCTCGGCGACGGCGAGCGCGAGCACGCGGAAGGGAGATGCGATCGCCTTTGGTCGCTTCGGAAAATAAAGGCGTTCGGGAAGAAACAGGGAGAAGTCGATCGGCAGATCGGCGGAGAAGAAAACGGCCGAATCGGGGAAATCGGGGAAAAAAAACGGAAGAAATATAATAGGCTTTTAATTAAACCTATTAATTTCTTGCAGATAATCTAAACAGGCTTTTACAAAAGTCTATCTGCTTTATCTCCATAAAATGTTCATAGAACCTCCGTTTAAATCCAGAAAAATTTCTAAAAATTCCTGAAAAATTCCACAATATGATTTATCAATTAACGAGGAAATTTTATTATTATTTTTTTTGGTATTTTACATTCTCCCCCACTTATAAAAATTTGGTCCCCAAATTTCGTACTAACCTGCAAAAATTTACTTCAAGCAAGTTTTCGAAAGGACCACATACCTTCCTCAAGTGACCAGATAAGACTATCGAGCTCGGATAGTATCTTCCAGCTCCCACATAGCCTTCTCATCGGTATGATGATGTCCTCCAACCTTTACGAGTCGGATGGTTTTCGTCCCACTACTGTCGCTCCTTGCGACCCAGGCTCCACCCTGGAATCTTCTCGTAAGTCGCATTAGACTGAGGTAGAATTCGGAACCTCTTTCAGAACATAATCAACATGCGACACGTATTTCCTCAGTATAACAACAGGAAATACGTTGTGAGCACCCGCAAGTGTCGGAGGTAAAGCCAACCGACAAGCTACACCTCCTTCCGAGAGCATACCGAACCGAAAATCAAACGGACGACACCTCCATAATCCACGACACAAGATCTGAATAGATCCTCCAACGTTTGAATGTCATGCTCGGATACCCATCGACCGCGGATGAAATGTCGCATTAAGCCGGCTCTCTATGCCCATAGTCCGTGCAGACTACTCCAAAATCGCGAGGTAAATCGCGAATCTCTATCCGATATGGTACTTAAAAGTACCCCGCGCAATCGATAATTTCTCGGGTGACAACTGCGCGGGCGAATCTATGGGTACGACCCACGAATAGGAAGGAAATGAGCTGATTTGGTCAGTTGATCCACAATCACCCAAATCGCATCACGTCTTTTACGGGTTCTAAGCAATCAATAGTGATATGCTCCCACTTCCATTCCAGAATCAGAATTGTCTAGAGCAATCCAGCGAGTTTCTGATGTTCACCCTTCACTTACTAGCATACTAAACATCGAGCAGCAAAATCTGCTATAACTCTCTTTATACCATTCCACCAATACAAACGTTTCACTCTCAGTACATCTGAGTACCATCAAGGTATATAGCTCATCCCGAATGATGTGCTTTCTGTAGCAACTTTTCCTTAAACACTGCAACTCCGGAACCCACTATCCTTATCAGAGACGGGGAATTATTTTCTCAGAAGAGAAATCCATCAACCACCCAAGCTACACTCCACACACGCTGTAAGTGCATGGAAGACTATAGCAATCAATCTCCCTTGTTGCAATTGTTCGTGCTCCAGCAACTCCATTGTAGCTACCCAGCAGCTTGTTAAATTCAATGAGCACTTCTGCTCCATACAACTACAAATCCAGATAATAACTACTAAAGTCACGTCATGTATATGACAGACTATCTCGTAGTTTCTTAACTGTCGTAAGCATAAGATACGTCTCATGCAACTGTATCGGATTCGCTCCGATCCCTGAAACGATGCATCTGCGTACATCATTCTTTTATCTACTCCAGAAGGATTAACTAATACTCATGTAAAAGTTAATCGCCATCTAGATCTTGTAAACTAGTTAACCAGCTTCCGACTAAATGATTTACAATATCACCTACGTCAAAAAAATCCGTGGTATAGTAATAATAAGACATTCTATCCACATCTACAGTACTATCCACACCATACAAGGCAAACCACCATCTACGGTGGTCGAGTGCGCAACTCCAACTACCGATCAAGCTGGTCGTTACGTAACTCCAACAACCATTGATCCAATCGTGTCCAAGATACACGATTCTCAAATTCATGGACGACTAAATTGTTAATTAGTCTAACAACTCATAAAGTTCATACTAAGTATGAAATTGTCGTCTCTACACACCTGCATCCCCTTTACTCTAAGCTGATGAAATATATTTATCATCACAATGACAATGATAATCGTATGACATCACGTCACTACAATATCAGTACTCTAGTCGTAAATCAATCTTAGAGTATACACAGGTGTCTTTGGCTGATCTAAATAGATCATCTATCCACAACAAGGATATTCATTTAAACAACTACTGTATTCATCATCGATAATCGATGCATAATTTCAAAGGTTTAACCCTCTTTTATCAAAGAGTTCCAGATCTTCTTAAGGAGAAATACTGGGATAGATAAATATCCTCTCCAACATCTCCTATAATCGCAACTCACGTTATTCCAATTCTTTTATAGTGTTTAACAACACTGATACCAACAAAAATATCACTCGTTATGTGATCTTCTATACTAGAACTATTTCTGCAAGCATTTCGATCGTCTACTCCACTTGCTCTCAAGCCTTGGAGTTCATCCGAAATTACATCCGAAGACTCTCAGATTATACGCACATCCGAGAGACATATCATACCATACTTGCAACCATTGACCATCCGTAAGGATATGTCTACAGTAAAAGTATGTCTACCCAAGTCTAAGGACCTCCCTTGACTTCTTTATTATTGATCCTCATCTCACCTGACGGTAGAGATACCATCGACCCACAAGTCGATGTAAAGGACCCTTCTAATCCCACTGAGAATGTTCTAGATACAGATACCTGTAACTACAAGCATCTCTCAACATATTAACCTAAAAGGGTAAAACCAGAGTAATACCCTGAACGATAAAATATCTGTTGATCCGATCCCAAAGGCTCTACGCAGGTCTCGGCCTTTCTCCGAAGAGAATAAGATCAGATCCAACAGTCTGCGACAAAGCGATCATATTTCTGCGACGAATGCCGTGGAGATTTTTCCTAGATCATCTGATCTCATCACTTAATCCTACGAGATGCAACTGAAGATTACTGAGTAGATACGACCATCGTCGTATACTCTATCCTCTGTACAAAGTCAATCCACATCTGGAGGTAACTGTTGTTGTCTGCCGAGTCTTCTATAATGTCTTCTGCTGATGCTGCTTCTGTGTTGATCTCTGCTGAAGGGGAGTATCACGGAACTTCAACCATGCCTGAGGTAGTAGGTTGATGCTGATAA
This sequence comes from Wurfbainia villosa, assembly GCA_025175895.1. Lineage (NCBI taxonomy): Eukaryota > Viridiplantae > Streptophyta > Magnoliopsida > Zingiberales > Zingiberaceae > Wurfbainia > Wurfbainia villosa. Next base: position 73,690,692 of record CM045991.1, on the reverse strand, counting down.
GGTAACCCACATCTTCTGTGCTGATCTCTACTGTCGAGACGATGCATCTTCCTCCCGGAACACCATCGATAGTCTTCAACTGAATCTTCAAAGTACACCTCCTTCACGGTACTGGTTGCTCACAATAGCAACAACTGAACTGATCCAACAGATAATCTGACTTCGCACGTCTGTGTGGTCCGCACTGCACGCACACAATTCCCTCGGAGTCTTTGTTCTGATTTTTGCTGATATCCACAAGAACCTTCTGATGATCTGCGATTGGTCTTCTATAATCGAAAAGTAGCCCCAAGGCCTCTGACTCCGATCTTGCTCCTTTTGTCCAACATTCGGAGGCTTCTTACTCCAATATCTGACTTGCAATATCTGCTTATCGATCTTAATCTCCTAAACACTTATACGGAGTCATTCCTAAACTCCTGTCTCAATCCAATGTCTTCCGGCAGGATCTGATAGAAGATCCCGACATCCTAATCCAACTATAAGCCAAACTCTGGGTGGCTTAAATCATCCATCCATCTTCTTGAGCTATTAGGTGGTCGTAACCTCCGCAAGTCTCACGACTCTGCACCGTATACTGTTACTAACCGATCACCCTTTCTTGAAGCTCAAGAATTCCTTATAATGTGTCGCTAAAAGTGACACGGGAAAATACTCTTTTTTCAACATCACTAATCCATGATCAAGTGATATATTATTTCCCAAAGATTATTTTCTGCATTTATCACCAAATACCTGCGAATTATTAAATAACTCTACTTTCTCGGTATAACATGAGTTAAGTACTTAAAAGTACTCTCAAAGTTATACAACTCAGTACGAACAACTCAGGGATAAAATCCCTATGAAACACTGTAACCTAGCCTTCCGCTATCTGCATCACAAATAATCTATAAGTCTGTTCATTACCCACAGGTAATGATCTGACTAGCACCGTTAGTGAAAATCTCTAAGGCTAAAATCTCTGATTTCAACCAGAAAGGTGACGACTTGACCCCTGTTTTTCGACTCGGTATCAGTCGGCTCTCAGAGGTAAATCACCTCCTCAACACAGGTTCAAGACTCACAGACTCAACAGATCGTTTCCGGGGTCAATTCATACCACGGTTACGAACAATAACCAACAAACTACAGGTTATTCCCTGTTATAAGCATCTAAATGCATAACCAACATAACCGGGAGTATAAACCCTAAAGGTCACTCCGGTTGGTCGCCTTGGTGGACGACCCCTAATACAAGTCTGTACAGGTGTCATAACTTTACGGTATACACCTACTGATCAAGTTTAGATAAATATCTACTAAACCATAAGTTTTTCAGGAATTCATACCTCGTGCTGCTTGGAGCCCAGGCCGCTGTCCATCTCATCTCAAAAACCAAAATCGAATAAAACGACTCCCGAGAATCAAAGACTCGACACAAAAACAACATTGTATGGCATCACAGAACCTTGGGCTCTGATACCACTAAAGTTGTCACGCCCCGAGAGCATGCCGAACCGAAAATCAAACGGACAGCACCTCCCCTGTACGTGGCAACATTTCGGGTTAATACAAGGCCCGTAGGCCCACAATAACAACAATATATATATGTATGAAAACAAAACTACACAAGACACAGCGGAAACAAACCACAACAATACCACAATCTCACACATGCATACCGGTATGACTAACACACCCCAACAACATAACAAAACTACTACGACAAATACACAGCGGAAACGATACAACAACCATACAATGTCACACACGGCGTGAGGCCCCAAAACAAAATCTGAAGCCTCGTGAGATGAGATAGCGTCGGTGGCGATACTCAAGGCGCCACGAAGTCTTCTACATTACAGGCGAAATACCCGGTCCGTGGGGGTGGTGAGTAAAACTCGTGAGTGTCGAGAGAAAAACATGTATATGTAATATCACATGTATTTCAACGACATATCTAGATGTACAAGGTATATCAACATAGTATATAAATACAAGCATATATTCTGGCCTAAAATGAACAATATAAAAATGCGGACATACACAAGTTCACGCTACTCTGATCCAACCTGAACATATATCCAATATATATATATAACAGGAAGAGTAATACCAACACATAATCTACTCATGCTACAGGGCAAGGTATCTATGGTCTATCTAACACATATCAATATCCGACACAAGTGTATAACATATGCAAGAAACATGCATGAATATGATGTCCACCCAAATGCAGCAAGCATAGTACAAACAAATGCAACATCACAATAATCAGATATATATATATATATATATATATATATATATATATATATATATATATATACATGCATATATGTATATATATATATGGTAATATGCAAAACGCCATCAGATACGGCAATGCAGCATGCATGGTCATGTCGGCTCACCCTAAAGCTACCACGACCCCAGTGTGGCCTCGGTGGCTCGAGCATGACAACTGTCCCAACTCAACACCAACCACTACTCTCGAGTGGCCGAGTGGGCAGTATGATCGAGTAGCATATAGGCGTAAAGAGCAAGCTACACGATGGGGGTCCCTGCTGTTGGTCACTCCGACAGTCACTACCCATGAGTGGTCGAGTACCACACACGCGGACTACGCACGCAAATCCAACTACCACCGTCTATAGTGATAGAGTGCGGCACCTGCTCTGCCCTCACATGGGTGACTCCTCCTATGAGTAACGTGGAGGCGGGATGGTGGCGACACTCTCAACCACAAGGAGACCTCGATGCATGAATGCAAATGTCTCACATCACCGACATCCACCATAGACTCTCTATTCTCTGAGAGAATCATACTAACCGGATCTACACACTCTCTATCCTGCGAGTCGTACTCAATCGATCATAATACTCTCTATCACAGCAGAGTCATACCAATCTAAGCGACACACTCTCTATCACTGTAGAGAGTTGTACTCAACTAATGGACACACTCTATCACAGAGAGTCGCACTTATCTGATTATAACAAGCTAGGACCATCGGTCCGTAGCGATACCCTAAGTATCATTCCTCTGACCATTTACACAATACATGTTCCGTGGTAACATACAACCTAAGGGTACTAGAACTAATCCTAGGTTAAAGACATTATCTACCTACGGATGACCTTTTTACCCAAAGTACAATCAGGTTGTCATCCGGACCTTACTATTTGCACTTAACTTAAACAAATTCTAAGTTATTTACATCATCTATATGTATAACTCCTAATCATGATAAAATAAACATGATATCAACAATGGAGTTAATAGCCGACGGTAGAAGATCAAGCATACGATAAAAAGAACATGGTCAAGGTAATATGAACACCTAACATGCTCATATCAATGACTAAATCTGAATGAAAAACAACTACCCGGACCAGGTAGGAAATTACCCACCTGTTATGCTAGCTCATGCGTACTAGATATCTACGCACACCAATCAAGGTCCTAGAACATATAGAACATAAGTAAGTTCTATTTTATATCGAATGATTGAATCGAATCTTACATCAATCATTATATCCAACTAGTTCAACATTCTCCAACCTTAATCAGCTTAAATTCACTGCAAATCAATGTATAAATCTGTAAACTATATCCCAACCAATCCAATTCACCATATTTGACTGTAAATATACCCAACCGTAACTCACCTTTCACTGCCTATCCAACTCCTGCTTCCCCTGCACAACTCCAATCTCGGTGGTAAATCTGTGATCAAGCTCCTTGCCTCCCTCCTCGGATCATCACTCATCTGATCGGTTGTCGCAATACCATGAATTGAAACTATAACAGTGGCATACCTTGGTGGAAATCTCCGATGGCGAAACTGCGGTGATCCACAAGCTGTGTCGATAACGCTCAGTGAAGAGACGAGATCGACAAGCTTCCCTTGACGATGGTAATCCCACGATCCCAAATTGAGGGTGATGCGCGGCCTCGATCGCACCATGGTAGCAATCTGGCGATCACCCATGGTGACGGTGACCTGGGTTTCGGAAAAGGCTGCGACGGTGGAAGGCTGAAATCGGGTGTGGTGAAGTGAGATCGTCGGATCAGGCAGTCGACATCAACTGCAAGCAGAGACAGCTGGTTGGTGCGCGATCAGCATGATGGAGGGATGAACGGTCGAGGAAGGAGCGGCGGCGGCAGCAGTGACTCCAAATCGCGGTGGCAGCAACGTGGCGTTGGCGTCCGGCGACGGTGGCTCGATGGTCGCGCAGTGAGTGGCTCGAGGAGGCGACCCTGTGCGACAGCGAGTGGCTAGGCGGCGGAGTATGGTCGTGACGGCGGCGACGCGTTAGGGCGCGGCGAGCTCGGCGACGGCGAGCGCGAGCACGCGGAAGGGAGATGCGATCGCCTTTGGTCGCTTCGGAAAATAAAGGCGTTCGGGAAGAAACAGGGAGAAGTCGATCGGCAGATCGGCGGAGAAGAAAACGGCCGAATCGGGGAAATCGGGGAAAAAAAATGGAAGAAATATAATAGGCTTTTAATTAAACCTATTAATTTCTTGCAGATAATCTAAACAGGCTTTTACAAAAGTCTATCTGCTTTATCCCCATAAAATGTTCATAGAACCTCCGTTTAAATCCAGAAAAATTTCTAAAAATTCCTGAAAAATTCCACAATATGATTTATCAATTAACGAGGAAATTTTATTATTATTTTTTTTTGATATTTTACATTCTTCTCCTCTTCCTTTATCTTCTTGCTCCCCTTTTTCTTCTTCTTTTCTTCTTTCTTTCTCTTCTCCTCCTTGCTTTTGTTCAAGAGGGGACAATTATCCCTTATGTGTCCCTCTCCTTGGCAATTGTAGCAAATGATTTTCCCCCTTGGTCTTCTATTCCTATCATTAGATTTATTAAAATGAAAATCCTTTGAAGCACGCCTTACCCTCCTTACCATATAGCTTCTTCCGTGCTATCCATGGAGGAGGAGGAGGATGCTTCATCATCGGAGGAGGAGGGGATCTCTATCTTCTTCTTCCCCTTATTTGCCATCAATGCTACTCCCCTTGAAGGTTGGATTCTAGGCTCTTCTTGTATTCCTTCAAGCCTTGTTTCGTGGAGCTCCATTGTTGAGAAGAATTCCTCCAAGGTGCTTACTTCTAAGTTCTTGGAGATATAAAATGAGTCCACCATGGAGCTCCATTTTGAGGATCGCGGAAAGGCATCTATAGCCTTCATAACCATATCCCGGTTTGATAGCTTCTCACATATACTTGACAAACCGGTTATAATTTCCTTGAAACGAGAATGTAAGGAAATTACCTTTTCTCCCTTTTCTAGTTTAATGTTGTTGAGTTGGGAGCGGAGGAGATCTCTCCTTGCTAGCTTCGCCTCGGATGTGCCTTCATGAAGCTCAATTAGCTTCTCCCACATCTCCTTGGCACTTAGGCATTCTCCTATTCGGTTGATCTCTTGTTAGGGGAGCACATTGAAGAGATGGTGCTTGACTTTTGAGTTTGCGAGGTGCTCTTCCCTTTGCTTTTTGGTCCACCTAGATTTCTCTATTGGCTTCCCTTCTTCATCCCTAGGCAAAACGAAACCGGATTCCATTGTAATCATGATATCAAAATCCGTTTTGAAAAATACCTCCATTCGCTTCTTCCACCAAGCGAATTCTCCTTCAAACTTCGGTGGATGGATGTTAGAGCCGACCATTTTGAAAGTTGCTTGTTGTGGCGGTTAGTCCTCGACAAGCTTTCCTTGGCTCTGATACCACTTGTTGGGGAGATCGGGACGACCGACTAGAGGGGGGTGAATAGCCCTCGTTCGATGTATGTCGTATTTTGCTCGTCTACAAAACGTTAGCGCAAGAGGAATATGCAAATATAAATAAAGACAAAGCAAAAGATAAACAAACAATACAAACACCGAGATGTAACGTGGTTCACGGCTACGCCGCTAATCCATGGTCCGATTCGTCCACGGTGAATCACTCCGTAATCTATCCACTATATCTCTCCTTTACACAAAGCTAGGTGGAGGTAACCTCTTTACACAAAAACACTCCTCTTACAAATATAATGGAAATAAGCTCAAGTAAGAGGATGGAAAGCTTTAGGGAACTTTGGGAGAGTATTAGAGCATAAGCATTAACCTCTCAAAGCCCCATCCCCTTCCTTTTTATAGAGGAAGAGGGTTTCTTCCCGTTGACACAGGAGCAGTCGACTGATGCCCCCGATCAGTCGACTAGTCCTCTGTAGATTGATAATCGGCCGCTTTCCATGTTGGATTCCATCCAACGACATTGGCATCAGTTGACTGATATTACCATCAGTCGACTGGTGCTCGATCAGTCGAGTCCTCAACGAGGTCGACTCCATTCTGTGCCCGTGCACAGTGCCATCGATCATTGTCGTCCCTTGGCGATCGATCACTCATCGATCGATGCCCATGCTGTCAGTCGACTGATCAACTTGATTCAGCTGACTTAAACCAGTCGATCGAACCATCGACTCAGAGTAGTCGACTGACATGACATTGCAGTCGACTGGTATCGGGAAATCCCATCCGACACTTAGCCAAATGGCCAAGTTTCACCTACGAGCTACTACCCCTTCCTGGGTTACATTCGCTCACTCTCATCCCTCGGAGTCCCTTGCCTTTGAAGTTCTCTTCGTTCACGGCCACGTCCCTCGGCAGCATCAGGCGCACGGCTCTGCAATGCTCCTTCGCGTCTCTTGCCTCGAAGGCTACTTCCTTCGGCTTCACTCCAAGCTCCTCGTCCGGCGGTCCCTCGGATGCTCCAAGTGCACGGCTTCCGCAAAGCTATCCTTCACCGACTCAAGGCCCGAGTCATGAGATGTGAAACTCGCCATGGCTCCATGTGCGAATTACTAAGTCCTGCACGACTTCAAAGCACATATCAAATCAACATAACAAACTAACTTAAACCCTTTGCCACACACATCAAAACCTTATCATGGTAAGAGATTGCCCTAACAAGTACAACACGATATACGTGGTTCGGAACCTTAGAGTTCCTACTCCATGGGGTGAGCTCATTGAGGTCGAGTTATGCACACGACACTAACAAACTCCTTCTCGACAACAAGTCGGAGGTGGAAAAATCTCGTACAAGCAATTACAAAGTAATACAAAAATGTAAAATCAAATACAAAGACAACAAATGAAATACGTAAAGAACACTTTACAACAAATGACTTTGAACTCTTGCTTATTGCTTGCTCTGGTTTGCTCTTGAAGATCTGGAATGCAGCAGCAATTCCCCTCTAAAATCTCCCCAAAAAAGGTTGCAAAATCCTCCATCTCGAGCTCCTTAAATAACCTGCATCGAGATGATTTTGCACTCAAGACTCGCTCTGCATCGTTGTGAATAGCGGCCTAATCCACGTTAGCATCCGATCGGATACACTGGCGATCATCGTGTTAGTGCAATCAACCCGTGATATGGTTTTGATGTGTGTGGCAAAGGGTTTAAGTTAGGATGATTGGATTTGATATGTGCGTTGGAGTCTTACAGGACTTAGTAATTCGCACATGGAGCTTAGGCAAGTGTCACCACTCACAACCTCGTGCTTGAGTCGAAGAAGGAGCATTGCAGAGCTGTGCGCTTGATGCTGTCGAGGGACCGCCGGACGAGATGACTTGAAGCGAAGCCAAGGAAGCAGACTTCGAGGGAAAGAGATGCGAAGGAGCATTGCAGAGTCGTGCGCCTGATGCTGCCGAGGGACGTGGCCGCGAACGAAGAGAGCTTCGGCGAGGGACTTCGAGTGAGATGAGAGAATGAGTGAATTGTTAGTAGCTCATTAGGTGAACTTGGCCAAATGGCTGAGTGTCGGAAGCTCAACCACAAGGGTTGAGGTTTACCCGACCACCGGAAGCTCAAACGGATGTTAAGTTTGAGTTTTACCTGGCACTAGTCGACTGCCATGTCATGGGAGTCGACTGCTCTAAGTCGATCGACAATCGATCGATGTTAGTTGCTGGATCAAGTCGACATCAGTCGACTGCTTAAGGGAAGCAGTCGACTGATCGCACTATACACGGGCATAAAAGCTAGTCGAGCTCGCGGACACTCGACTGAAAGTCGACATCAGTCGACTGATGACTTCATCATTCGACTGATGTCAGAGCTGTTGGCTGGAATCCAACATGGAAGAAGCCGTTATTGAGCAATGGCTACAGGATCAGTCGACTGATCGGGGCATCAGTCGACTGATGCTGTGTTAACGGGAAGAAACCCTCTTCCTCTATAAAGAGAAGGGGTGAGGGCCTTTGAGAGGCTAATGCTTATGCTATAAACTCCTCCAAAGTGCCCAATACGTTTTCCATCCTCTTACTTGAGCTTATTTACATCATATTGTAAGAGGAGTGATTCTTGTGTAAAAGGTTACCTCCACCTAGTTTGGTGCAAAGGAGAGATCTAGTGGATTTGGCAAAGGAATGATTCACCTTGGACGAATCGGGTCGTAGATTAGCAGCAAGGCCGTGAACCATGTTATATTCTCTTGTTAGCGAATTGCTCTTTACTTTGCTTTATCTTTATTATTGTTTAGTTGTATTTTCCGCTTGCGCTAACGATAGTTGTAGACGATCAACGAACGACTTCATCATATGACGAAAGAGGGCTATGCACCCCCCCCCCCTCTAGCCGCCCACCATTGACCCTACAAGTGGTATCAGAGCCAAGGCGCTTGTCAAGGACTAACCGCCACAACAAGCACAATCAAGGATGACCGACTCTAACATTCACCCACCAAAGTTCGAGGGAGAATTCTCTTGGTGGAAGAAGAGAATGGAGGTATTCTTTGAAACCGATTTCGATATCATACTTATAATGGAAAACGGTTTTGAGATGCCTAGGGACGAAGAAGGTGAACCAATAGAGAAGTCAAGGTGAACTAAAAAGCAAAGGGAGGAGCACCTTGCCAATTCAAAGGCCAAGCACCACCTCTTCAATGTTCTCCCTCAACAAGAGATCAACCGGATAGGGGAATGTGCAAGTGCTAAAGAGATGTGGGAGAAGCTAGTAGAGCTTCATGAAGGTACCTCGGAGGCCAAGCTTGCAAGGAGAGACCTCCTCCGTTCCCAACTAACGAATATCAAACTTGAAAATAGAGAAAAGGTAACCTCATTACATTGTAGGTTTAAAGAAATTTTAATTGGGCTAATAAGTGTAGGAGAGAAACTTTCGAATCGGGATATGCTTATGAAAGCAATCGACGCTTTTCCCCGGTCATCGAAATAGAGCTCAATGGTGGACTCCTTCTACATGTCAAAGAACCTAGAAGTGAGCACCTTGGAGGAGTTCTTCTCAACTATGGAGCTCCATGAAACAAGGCTTGAGGGAATAAGTGAAGAACCGAGCATCAAGCCACCAAGAGGAGTGACACTATTAGCCAACAAGGGGAAGAAGAAGATGGAGACTCCTTCCTCCTTCGATGAAGCCTCCTCCTCCTCCATGGATAGCACAGAAGAAGCTTATATGATAAGGAAGATAAGACGTGCATTAAAAGGTTTTAAATTTAACAAATCTCATGATAGGGGGAAAAGACCAAGGAGGAAAATAATTTGCTATAATTGCCAACAAGAGGGACACATAAGAGATAATTGTCCACTCTTGAACAAGAGCAAAGAAGAGAGGAGAAAGAAAGAAGAAAAGAAGAAGAAGGGGGACAAGAAGAAGGAAGAAGAGAGGAAGGCCAAAGAAAAGGGGAAGGTCAAAGCACTCAAAGCAAGGACATGGGATGATCCTTCTTCTTCATCATCATCATCATCCGAAGAAGAAGAACGTGTCTACTCAAACCTTGCCCTAGTGGCAATAGATGACCTAGACTCCACCTCCTCCTCCGAGCAAGAAGAAAGAAGTACTAGTGAGGAGAGCTCAAGTGAAGGGGGAGCTTCATCCTCATCATCATCGGAATCGGAGGAAGAGGACATGGAAACTATGGTAACAAATCTCTCACCCAATAAAATAGTTTCCATGATTTCTAGCCTTACTAAGGATTTATTTAGGGGTAAGAAAAAGAATAAAAGCATGCTAGATCAAATTAAGACTTTAGAAAATAAATTAAAACAAGCATGTTTAAATGGTAACAATGATGATGCATGCTCACATGACTATATGCCATTTGATGTTAATGATGCATGCATTGAGGAAAATAGGATGTTAAGGAAAAAGATAGATCATTTGACCAAGGCCCTAGAAAAGTTTACAATTGGCTCCAATACCCTTAACATGATCATAGGGAGCCAAAGGGCAAGCTTCAATAAGAAAGGCCTAGGATATAAGGAAAATAAAAATGAAAAGGCCTATAAATGTTTAATTGCTAGGGGTCAAAGCAAAAAAAAAGACAATTGCTAGAAAATGGATCCCTAAGGAATATTTAGTTAACCCCATAGGAAAGAATTTGTTTTGGATTCTTAAATCCATCCTTAAGGGTTAGGAAAACCCTAGGATAGTCAACCATAAGGATTTCACCTATATCATATTTTTTATTGACTTAAGATGGCGGGACTACATTTTTGAAATAGTGTTGGGTGATGATAATGTGCCCATAAATTGATAATAATGCTTAAATCATGATAGTTAATGTAATTATTATATATGTTTGCAATCATGATTTATGATCTTGACATTTGATATATAATCATGGGAAATAAGGTTTAAATCATGCTTTGGGTGATACTTGACTTATTATCATGACTTTATATCTAATGCATGATTACAAATTAATAGATTCATTAGTTTCATGATCATAATATGAAATCAATGCATATATGTCTTTATGATCATGTAGTATGTTAGGATGATACTTAACCTTGTGTAAAATTGCATGAAATTAATGGTTAAGTATATACAAATAACTTTAGGAACATCTCACACTCACTATAGGCTACCTTGATTGAAAATATAGCATGAGTGAAATGATAGGATGATACAAATGATCCACTAATGCCTATGACATTTAGATGGTCATTTTAAGTATTAAAATAGCAATAATAGACCAATCATGGAGAAAGCTTATGTTTAATTCATAGACATATTACCCAAAGATCATGGTTGGATATTTCAAATATTTTGAAAACCATTTCTTGTTTCATAAACTAAATTTTCATGTTTTGAAAAGCTTCAAGGCAAAACTTGACTTTAAAATTGATACAAATTTTAGATATTTTCCAACTTTTGAGATTTTGCCTAATTTTCGGAAATATAATGATTTTTCATGAAAAACTATTTTTCATTGATAAAGGAACTTACAAGAAATGTGTTCCCCAAATTTCATAATTTTTCGAATTTTATAGAATTTTTTATGCATTTCTGAAATTCAGCCCGAAAATTAGAAAATCTTGAAATCAGTGCCGATCATTGATTAGTCGAACGATCACTTTCGTGAAAATATGCCCAGTAACCTTTTTTTTATCAGATTTTAAGGCATATTTTGGTGATTTTTGTTTCCTAGACTTGATGTCATTCTTGAATAACTTAGTTTAATCTTTTTGATGGTGTCAAAGGGGGAGAAATATGTATGTTTAAGTAAGTTATATTAAGGGGGAGAATTGTATTTTGGGGGAGTTTCATGTATTAAGGGGGAGAGTTGATAATCATGTTTATTTACATGCTTTCTTACATTAGTATTTTTATTAAATGTTTTACCTAACTTAAACGGATTGCCACACATCATAAAGGGGGAGATTGTTAGTGCAATCAACCCGTGATATGATTTTGATGTGTGGCAAAGGGTTTAAGTTAGGATGATTGGATTTGATATTTGCGTTGGAGTCTTACAGGACTTAGTAATTCACACATGGAGCTTAGGCAAGTGTCACCGCTCACAACCTCGTGCTTGAGTCGGAGAAGGAGCATTACAGAGCCGTGCACTTGATGCTACCGAGGGACCGTCGGATGAGATGACTTGAAGTGAAGCCAAGGAAGCAGACTTCAAGGGAAAGAGATGCGAAGGAGCATTGCAGAGTCATGCGCCTGATGCTGCCAAGGGACGTGGCCACGAACGAAGAGAGCTTCGGCGAGGGACTTCGAGTGAGATGAGAGAATGAGTGAATTGTAAATAGCTTATTAGGTGAACTTGGCTGAATGGTTGAGTGTCGAAAGCTCAACCGTAAGGGTTGAGGTTTACCCGACCGCCGAAAGCTCAAATGGATGTTAAGTTTGAGTTTTACCCGACACCAGTCGACTGCCATGTCATGGCAGTCGACTGCTCCAAGTCGATCGACAATCGACTGGTGTTAGCTGTTGGATCAAGTCGACATCAGTCGACTGCTTAAGGGAAGCAGTTGACTGATCGCACTGTGCACAAGCACAGAAGCTAGTCGAGCTTGCGGGCACTCGATTGGAAGTCGACATCAGTCGACTGATGACTTCATCAGTCGACTGATGTTAGAGCCATTTGTTGGAATCCAACGTGGAAGAAGCCGTTATTGAGCAAGGCTACGAGATCGGTCGATCGATCGGGCATCATCGTCGATCGTGTTAACGGGAAGAAACCCTCTTCCTTTATAAAGAGAAGGGGTGAGGGCCTTTGGGAGGATAATGCTTATGCTCTAAACTCCTCCAAAGTGCCCAATACGTTTTCCATCCTCTTACTTGAGCTTATTTACATCATATTGTAAGAGGAGTGATTCTTGTGTAAAAGGTTACCTCCACCTAGCTTGGTGCAAAGGAGAGATCTAGTGGATTTGGCAAAGGAGTGATTCACCTTGGACAAATCGGGTCATGGATTAGTGGCAAGGTCGTGAACCACATTATATTCTCTTGTTAGCGAATTGCTCTTTACTTTGCTTTATCTTTATTGTTGTTTAGTTGTATTTTCCGCTTGAGCTAACGATAGTTGTAGACGATCAATGAACGACTTCATCATACGACGAAAGAGGGCTATTCACCCGCCTCTAGCCGGCCACCATCGACCTTACACGCGCCTCATAGCCAATTGATGATCGATCGGCTACGTTCTGTGCTCGTGACCACCTTGATCAGTTGACTGCCGTCTAGCAGTCGACTGCCATCCCTTCGCAGGCGACTGATGGGCCATAAACTAATAGTCGCACACCAGTCGATTCCCATCGACTTGGATCAGTCGACTGCTACCTATAACAGTCGACTGGTGTTAGTAATATATGAGAGATGTCCTAAGGCAATCACCTTATGTATGAACCAATTATATGATAAATGAAGATTCACTATTTGAGTATACATGGTTTCATGTATTTGATTGGATCTTAAACTCATTTACTGAATGTCCGCGATACGACTCACAGCATGAGAGAATTTGTGATTGGATCACAACTAGTGAATATCTCTACATGTGTAATTATGATGTATCGGAATTATCCCTAGTAGATGAATTGATGGATTTGGACACCATCAATTATGTCGAGACTAGCATGAGTTATACTCCTTGGTGTATCCAAGCAGCTGATTCTCACTAGCTGGAGACATTGTGATGTCCGGAGATAATCGTGGATGCTAGTTATGGTAACTAGTTCATTGGAGTGACCAACCGTAAGACTTCATATGGTTCTCTGCATATATAGATATGTTAATGAAGTTCTTACTATAGCTTAAGTGCGATGTTCCTTTGACTTGCGGTATTCAAGTCATCTTGATCATAAAGACTTATGCTTTGACATGTTAAGCAAGCATCTCTGAGGAGATGTGGACCCGGGATGATTGGGTATAAGTCGAAGTGATCGAAGGTGTTTGAATAGCCTATAAAGGATTCACCACTCCTTGCGAGGAGATGTATACCCATGGTCTCTCGTCGGATTGTTACTAAAGTCTTTGGCCAAAGCATTACATGTTTAGAGTAAAGTACTCTTCGATACATGTGCAGTAACTAGAATCCGTAGGACGAGGAAATGATACTTGGGCTATGTGTGACGTAGTCGACTAGTGGGGTGACACTATAGACCATGTCTGAACTAAGTGGGTATAAGATGAGTGAAGGGAATGGGGCACGATTCATTAGTAAGGGTTTTAGAAATAGTTCTGGATCAACCGTTGATCTTTTCGGTTAATTGGGGATCATGATGTACTACTAGGTGCCACTCATGATCATTCTATAATTAATGGTTAATTATAGACGGCCAACATAAACCGAGAACCTATTTGGTCACATGCACAATGAGCATAATCCGAAGGATTTAAAACGAGCTTGAGAATGAGATTCTCAGACCGAGAGAAACTGGGTTTGGTTGGACCAAACATGGAGCGAGCATGAAATCGTTTCAGTCGCAATAGAAGCGTGGATGGGCCGTGTCTTATGAAGACATAATGGATGAACCAAAATGGTTTGGTTCTAATCCAATGGAGGAGAATAAACCAAAGGGTTTGGTTTATTTTAAACGAATGAACCAAAGTTGGTTCAGTTCATTTTAACTTAAAATAAACCATCATGGTTTGGTTTATTTTAACTTAAATTAATGGAGTGGGTTAACAGGCCTTATGGTTATGATCCAATAACCATTAAGAGAATTAGTTCTCTATAAAAGAGGGCTTAAGGGTTTGTTAAGCCCTAATCCAATTCCCTTAACCTAGAGTTGCCGCCCACCTCCTCCCATTTGAAGAAGTGGGTGCCAACCCTAGTGCCGCCGCCCACCTCCTCCAACCGGTGACCAGCTGCTGCGGTCTTCACCACTTGCCGGCGCCGAGCTGCTGCCGGAGGAGCTCCGGTGATCTCCCTTGGGTTCGGTAATAAGGTGAGCTTCCACCTTTCCTTTTTGGCCGGCCCTACTCCTCCACCAAAGCTGTCCAGTTTTTTGGACAGCTTGTTTCCCTCTCGTTGGAGCGTCATTTGGACGACGTTTGGAGCTCCGACAGCGGTAGCCTTGCCGGGGATTTGATCTCCGGTAATTCTCATAGGTGGAGGACGAAGGATTCGTCAAACGGTTGACGAATACCTCTCCGGAGAAGCGAGTTTTGAGGACTCGGTTTTGGATCCGAATTTGGATTCGGATCGTGATCTTCTCTCGATCACATCATCTTCAACACGAGGCTAGTAACCCGTACGAAGACGAGGCTCGTGACATGGTGAAGTCATCCCGAAGATACTCGGCGTGGATACGGATAGAGATGATTCTAGTGAGGATCGTTCCGGTTGATGCTTTTCCCGCTACACGTGATACGTAAGGTATACGTAGTTAAATTTCCTTTTATTGCAAAATTTAAATTTACAGTTATGTCTACACATGTTGTACTATGCATGCGTGTGATGTGTGTGTTGTAATAAATATAGATTTATTATTTTTATTTCTTCTGCTGTGCACATGTTTACGAAACATGTTCGAACACACACACTCGCCGCGGTGCTGGAAACCCAACAGTGGTATCAGAGCATAGGTTGGGTTTCGACATAATCATAAAATTGTTTTGCGATAGTCATGATGATATTTCTGGAAATTTTCTAATTTGGAAAGTTAGAAGTATTTATGGAAATTTTTCATTTTTGGAAAGTCTAGAAGTATTTGTGGAAATCTTCCACTTTTGGAAAGTTTGAAGTATTTATGGAAATTGATATTTTCTATAAATAAAATATTTGATTAGATTTTGGAAATTTGTTTCCTAATTTAATCATGATTTGATTTGGGAAATCAAATCTTAAAATATTTTATTTCCATAAGTAGTTTTGATGATTTAGGAAATTGGTTTCCTAAATTGACTTTCCTTAATCAACTATTTTCACAAATAAATTATGTGATTAGATTTGGAAATTTGTTTCCTAATTTAATCATGATTTGATTTGGAGAATCAAATCTTAAACATATTTTATTTCCATAAATAGTTATGACATATAAGGAAATATTGTACAAGACATAATTGTATGCCATGTAATTGCATTAGATGCATATCATTATGCTATGCGTGTCGTGACATGTAAATGTATGTCATGTATGCCATGCCATGTAGATAATAGTTATTTGCATGCAAATAGGATGAGACATAAAAACCCTATCTCAATATTAAAGCCTACACCTTCCATTAATATGGTTAGAACCAGAGTTTCGTTTCTTGTTCGGGTTGTTGGACTCTCTCCAAGCCCGACTCGAACCCGAATATGTTCAAACCATGGAATAGTTTAATACTAATACGGTAAGAGTCAGAGGTCAATCGTTAGCTTTGGTTGTTGGACTCTCTCCAAGCCGGGCTAATTGGTTGAATGCACTCTAACCATATTAAAGCTATTCCTCGATTAATGGGCTGACTTTAACCTGGAGCATCGGCTTGTTGGACTCTCTCCAAGGTCGATGTAAGGGAGGTGAAGTTAGGTGCTATGCATATGATGCATACTTGTTAATGTGTTAACAACCCAATGTATGTGTGAACATTCAATTAGTTGATAGCACATTGTGATAGTTGCATATACGTGATATGCAATCGGTATATTTGATACCTACCATCGTAGTTATGAATAACTTGTCAGACTCTCTCCAAGGTTGTTCATATCTATGATGGATATTAGGCCATTCGAAGATGGACCTACGATCTCCCGAAGTGATTTTGGGGTTTTTGAAATTCAAAAAATGAATGAGATTTATAAATGTATATTGATGCATTTTAAAAATCATCTTTCTCATATATGCTCATTTTGTATTTCTAAAATTGATCATGATGTCTTTTAATTTGTGTTCCAATTTGGATTCGAATAAATTGACTGGGCCGAACTTCTTGGACTGGCTTAGAAACTTGAGAATTGTTCTCAAGGTGAAAAGCTTGCGTATGTCCTCGAAGCGTCTCTTCCCGCCCATCCTAGTGACGATGCAACTCCGGACCAATTGTTGGTCTATCAGAAACATGTGACTGATTCTGAACTGACAAGTTGCATCATGCTAGCCGCGATGGAACCCAAGCTATTGGATGCTCATATCGTAGTCCTTCATCTTTGTGAGTTGTTTGATAAGCAAGTGAGATTCGAATGGTTCGAAGTCTCCAAGCTCCTCTTCACCTCTGAGATGCAAGAAGGTTCATCTGTGGTAATGCTCAACATGCTGAAGACTGTGGAGCCTTCTGAGAAGCATGAGCAGGGGACGGTGTTGTCAGTTGTTTCCTCGAAGAAAGGTTCTAAGAGGGAGTCAAAGGAATAACAGAAGGGGAAGAAGAAAAAGGCTAAAAAGGCAGAACCAGCTCAAAAGGGCACTTGCCATCATTATGGCAAGTAGGGCCATTGGCGAAGAAATTGCAAGATTTATCTTGAGTCCGTGAAGAAGAATAAGGCATAAGATGCTCCATCTTTTTCATATATCTTCGTTATTGATTGTCATTCTATTTCCTCAGACACTTGGGTATTGGATACTGGGTGTGACTCACATATATGTAATGACATAAATGGGCTAAGGAATAGAAGAAGACTCATCAAGGGAGAGTCAAATTTACGTGTTGGGAATGGAGCAAAGGTTGCTGCACTCGCCATCGGAACGTATTTGTTGAAACTCCCTGCAGGACTTGTCTTAGAACTGGACAATTGCTTTTATGTTTCTTCGTTGATAAAGAACATCATTTCTATTTCTTGTTTAAATAGAAATGGGTACCATTTGACTTTTAGTAATAATTGTTGTTACATAACTTTGAATGGAGTTTTTTATGGGACTGGAACTTTAAGCAATGGTGTTTATACGTTGGACGTATCCAGTGATGTTTTCAATATCGAAGCGAGCAACAAGCGTGCTCGAAAGGATAATCAAATAGACTCCTACATGTGGCATTGTTGTCTTGGCCATGTAAGCAAGAAACGCATGTCCGAATTACACCGATGTGGAATTCTGGAATCGTTTGAATTGGATTCATACGATACATGCGAATCATGCTTAAAAGGCAAGATGACTAAGTTACCTTTTACAGGAAAAGGTGAACGAGTGGGAGAGTTACTAGGTCTAATACATACTGATGTATGTGGACCTATGTCAACTCAAGCTTTAGGAGGCTATAGCTACTTCATTACCTTCACCGATGATCACTCACGGTTTGGGTATGTGTTCTTGATGAAACACAAGTTTGAAGCCTTTGAAAGGTTCAAAGAATTCAGAAATGAAGTAGAGAAACAACATGACAAGAGTATTAAAATACTTCGATCGGATCGAGGTGGTGAATACTTAAGTCAAGAGTTTCTTGATTATCTAAGAGACAATGGCATATTATCTCAATGGACTCCGCCATATACACCACAGCATAATGGTGTATCTGAGAGGCGTAACCGGACCTTGTTGGACATGGTTAGGTCAATGATGAATCATGTGAATCTTCCCAAGTCCTTTTGGGGCTATGCACTTCAGACAGATGTTTACTTGTTAAACAGAATGCCTACCAAGGTAGTCTCTACTACTCTATATGAGATATGGAATGGTAAGAAACCTCATGTATCTTACTTGAAGATATGGGGTTGTCCTGCTTATGTGAAGCGGACTGTATCAGAAAAATTGGATGCTAAGTCTGATAAATGTCTATTTATTGGATACCCTAAGGAAACAAGGGGATACCAGTTCTATCATCCTGTGGAACAAAAGGTGTTTGTTTCAAGGCATGCTGTGTTTCTAGAGAAATAGTTTCTCTTGCAAGAAAACAGTGGGAGTGTCGTTGAGCTTGAGGAGGCTCGAGAGACTCAAATAGACATTGATGAGATACCTGGTGAAGCACAACAGCCGATAACTCATAGTGATGAGCAATCGGCTGGACCTATTGTAACACCACATCTTCGTAGATCTGGTAGAACACGCAACATTCCTGAGAGATATGGATTTCTCGTAAGTGAATCGAATGACGTGTTACTCATTGATGATGAGGAGCCTACCAGTTATGAAGAAGTGCTGACAAGTTCAGAAAGGGATAAATGGCTTGATGCCATGAAGTCGGAAATGGATTCCATGTATGAAAACCAAGTTTGGAACTTGGTTGACCCACCTGAAGGCATCAAGCCTATAGGGTGCAAGTGGGTTTTCAAGAAGAAAATCGACATGGATGGTAATGTGATTACCTATAAAGCTAGATTAGTGGCGAAAGGATATCGTCAAAAACAAGGTGTTGATTATGACGAAACCTATTCGCTTGTAGCTATGCTTAAATCCATTCGGATGCTCCTGGCCATAGCGGCTCATTATGATTATGAGATATGGCAGATGGATGTGAAAACAACTTTCCTTAATGGAAACCTGCTCGAGGACGTGTATATGATACAGCCTGAGGGTTTCACATCGGTTGATAAAACCAAGGTATGCAAATTGCGACGGTCCATATATGGATTGAAGCAAGCATCCAGGAGCTGGAATATCCGTTTTGATGAGACAATCAAAAAGTTTGATTTCTCACAAAATCCAGACGAACCTTGTGTGTACAAGAAGGTTAGTGGGAGTGCAGTCGTGTTCCTAGTATTGTATGTCGATGACATATTACTTATAGAAGACGATGTTTCAATCTTCTGATCGATTAAGGTTTGGTTATCCAAGACATTCTCCATGAAAGACCTGGGAGAAGCAACCTACATCCTCGGGAATAAGATCTATAGAGATAGATCGAAACAGTTGCTTGGTCTTTCACAGTCTACATATATAGACCGAGTGCTAAAGAGGTTTAACATGTCGGAATCCAAGAAAGGTTTCCTACCCATCAGGCATGGGGTACACCTTTCGAAGTCTATGTGTCCGCGCACAGAGGATGAGAGGATTTACATGAGTAAGATTCCCTATGCATCCGCAATAGGATCTATCATGTATGCTATGTTATGTACGAGGCCCAATGTATCGTATGATCTGAGTGTCACGAGCAGATACCAGTCTGATCCAGGAATGGATCATTGGGTGCCTGTAAAGACGATCCTTAAGTACTTAAGAAGAACTAAGGATGTGTTCCTAATATATGGAGAAGGGGACATGGTGATACGCGGGTATACGGATGCTAGCTTCCAGACAGACATGGATGATTCCAGGTCTCAGTCTGGATACGTGTTCACCTTGAATGCGGGGGGTGCAGTGAGTTGGAAAAGTTCCAAACAAGACACTGTAGTGGATTCTACCACTGAGGCAGAATACATTGCAGCTTCGGAAGCAGCAAAGGAAGCGGTTTGGATCAAGAAGTTCATTTATCAACTTGGTGTAATTCCAGCCATTGTTAAAGCAATACCGGTCTCATCGACAACAATGGAACAATTGCACAGGCGAAAGAGCCAAGGTCTCATCAACGATCCAAACATGTGCTTCGCCACTATCATCTTATCAGAGAGATCATCAGTAGGAAAGAAATACAAATCGAGAAAATCTCCACTAAAAGGAACTTAGCGGATCCTTTGACTAAGGCATTACCTCAAAGTAAGTTTGAGGGTCATGTTACAGCTTATGGTATTGGATACTGTAGCGATTGGCATTAGGCCAAGTGGGAGTCTGTTAGTAATATATGAGAGATGTCCTAAGGCAATCGCCTTATGTATGAACCATTTATATGATAAATGAAGATTCACTATTTGAGTATACATGGTTTCATGTATTTGATTGGATCTTAAACTCATTTACTGAATGTCCGTGATACGACTCACAGCATGAGAGAATTTGTGATTGGATCACAACTAGTGAGTATCTCTATATGTGTAATTGTGATGTATCGGAATTATCCCTAGTCGATGAATTAATGGATTTGGACACCATCGATTCTGAGACTAGCATACGAGGTATACTCCTTGGTGTATCCAAGTAGCTGATTCTCACAGGCTGGAGACATTGTGATGTCCTAGTTAATCGTGGATGCTAGTTATGGTAACTAGTTCATTGGAGTGACCAACCGTAAGACTTCATATGGTTCTCTGCATATATAGATATGTCAATGAAGTTCTTACTGTAGCTTAAGTGCGATGTTCCTTTAACTTGCGGTATTCAAGTCATCTTGATCATAAAGACTTATGCTTTGACATCTTAAGAAAGCATCTCTGAGGAGATGTGGACCCGGGATGATTGGGTATAAGTCGAAGTGATTGAAGGTGTTTGAATAGCCTATAAAGGATTCACCACTCCTTGCGAGGAGATGTATACCCATGGCCTCTCGTCGGATTGTTACTAAAGTCTTTGGCCAAAGCATTACATGTTAAGAGTAAGGTACTCTTCGATACATGTGCAGTAACTAGAATTCGTAGGACGAGGAAATGATACTTGGGCTAGGTGTGACGTAGTCAGCCTAGTGGGGACTGACACTATAGACCATGTCTTGAACTAAGTGGGTATAAGATGAGTGAAGGGAATGGGGCACGATTCATTGTAGTTGCTGAAGGGTTTCAGAAATAGTTCTGGATCAACCGTTGATCTTTTCGGTTAATTGAGGATCATGATGTACTATTAGGTGCCACTCATGATCATTCTATAATTAATGGTTAATTATAGACGACCAACATAAACCGAGAACCTATTTGTTCACACGCACAATGAGCATAATCCGAAGGATTTAAAACCAGCTTGAGAATGAGATTCTTAGATCGAGAGAAACTAGGTTTGGTTGGACCAAACAAGGAGCGAGCATTAAATCGTTTCAGTCGCAATGGAAGCGTGGATGGGTCGTGTCTTATGAAGACATAATGGATGAACCAAAATGGTTTAGTTCTAATCCAATGGAGGAGAATAAACCAAAGGGTTTGGTTTATTTTAAACGAATGAACCAAAGTTGGTTCGGTTCATTTTAACTTAAAATAAACCATCATGGTTTGGTTTATTTTATCTTAAATTAATGGAGCAGGTTAACGGGCCTTATGGTTATGATCCAATAACCATTAAGAGAATTAGTTCTCTATAAAAGAGGGCTTAAGGGTTTGTTAAGCCCTAATCCAATTCCCTTAACCTAGAGTTGCCGCCCACCTCCTCCCCTTTGAAGAAGTCGGTGCCAACCCTAGTGCCGCCGCCCACCTCCTCCAATCGGTGACCAGCTGCTGCCGTCTTCTCCACTTGCCAACGTCGAGCTTCTGTCGGAGGAGCTCCAATGATCTCCCTTGGGTTCGGTAATAAGGTGAGCTTCCACCTTTCCTTTTTGGCCGACCCTACTCCTCCACCAAAGCTGTCCAGTTTTCTTGACAGCTTGTTTCTCTCTCGTTGGAGCGTCGTTTGGACGATGTTTGGAGCTCCGACAGCGGTAGCCTTGCCAGGGATTTGATCTCCGGTAATCCTCATAGGTGGAGGACGAAGGATTTGTTAAACGGTTGACGAATACCTCTCCAGAGAAGCGAGTTTTGAGGACTCGGTTTTGGATCCGAATTTGGATTCGGATCGTGATCTTCTCTCGATCACATCGTCTTCAACACGAGGCTAGTAACCCGTACGAAGACGAGGCTCGTGACCTTGTGAAGTCATCCCGAAGATACTCGGCGTTGATACGGATAGAGACGATTCTAGTGAGAATCGTTCCCGTTGATGCCTTTCCCGCTACACGTGATACGTAGTTAAATTTCCTTTTATTGCAAAATTTAAATTTACGGTTATGTCTACACATGTTGTACTATGCATGTGTGTGATGTGTGTATTGTAATAAATGTAGATTTATTATTTTTATTTCTTCCATTGTGCACATGTTTACGAAACATGTTCGAACACACACTCGCCGCGGTGCCGGAAACTCAACAGTGGTATCAGAGCCCAGGTTGTGTTTCGACATAATCGTAAAATTATTTTGCGATAGTCATAATGATATTTCTAGAAATTTTCTACTTTTGGAAAGTTAGAAGTATTTATGAAAATTTTTCAATTTTGGAAATTCTAGAAGTATTTATGGAAATCTTCCACTTTTGGAAAGTTGGAAGTATTTATGGAAATTTATATTTTCCATAAATAAAATATTTGATTAGATTTTGGAAATTTGTTTCCTAATTTAATCATGATTTGATTTGGGAAATCAAATCTTAAAATATTTTATTTCCATAAGTAGTTTTGATGATTTAGGAAATTGGTTTCCTAAATTGACTTTCCTTAATCAACTATTTTCACAAATAAAATATGTGATTAGATTTGGAAATTTATTTCCTAATTTAATCATGATTTGATTTGGAGAATCAAATCTTAAACATATTTTATTTCCATAAAAAGTTATGACATATAAGGAAATATTGTACATGACATAATTGTATACAATGTAATTGCATTAGATGCATATCATTATGCCATGCGTGTCATGACATGTAGATGTATGCCATGTATGACATGCCATGTAGATAATAGTTATTTGCATGCAAAGAGGATGAGACATAAAAACCCTAACTCAATATTAAAGCCTACACCTTCCATTAATATGGTTAGAACCAGAGTTCCGTTTCTTGTTCGGGTTGTTGGACTCTCTCCAAGCTCGGCTCGAACATGAACATGTTCAAACCATGGAATAGTTTAATACTAATATGGTAAGAGTCAGAGGTCAATCGTTAGCTTTGGTTGTTGGACTCTCTCCAAGTCGGGCTAATTGGTTGAATGCACTCTAACCATATTAAAACTATTCCTCGATTAATGGGCTGACTTTAACCTGGAGCATCGGCTTGTTGGACTCTCTCCAAGGTCGATGTAAGGGAGGTGAAGTTAGGTGCTATGCATATGATGCGTACTTGTTAATGTGTTAACAACCCAATGTATGTGTGAACATTCAATTAGTTGATAGCACATTGTGATAGTTGCATATACGTGATATGCAATCGGTATATTTGATACCTACCATCGTAGTTATGAATGGCTTGTCAGACTCTCTCCAAGGTTGTTCATATCTATGATGGATATCAGCCCATTCGGAGATGGACCTACGATCTCCCGAAGTGATTTTGGGGTTTTTGAAATTCAAAAAATGAATGGGATTTATAAATGTATATTGATGCATTTTAAAAATCATCTTTCTCATATATGCTCATTTTGTATTTCTAAAATTGATCATGATGTCTTTTAATTTGTGTTCCATTTTGGATTCGAATAAATTGACTGGGCCGAACTTCTTGGACTGGCTTAGAAACTTGAGAATTGTTCTCAAGGTGAAAAGCTTGCGTATGTCCTCGAAGCATCTCTTCCCGCCCATCCTAGTGACGATGCAACTCCGGACCAATTGTTGGTCTATCAGAAACATGTGATTGATTCTGAACTGACAAGTTGCATCATGCTAGCCGCGATGGAACCCAAGCTCTGGCGGCATGAGCATATGGATGCTCATATCGTAGTCCTTCATCTTTGTGAGTTGTTTGATAAGCAAGTGAGATTGAATGGTTCAAGTCTCAAGCTCCTCTTCACCTCTGAGATGCAAGAAGGTTCATCTGTAGTAATGCTCAACATCTTTGAAGGCTGGAGCCTTACGAGAAGCATGAGCGAGGGGCGGTGTTGTCGAGTTGTTTCCTCGAAGAAAGGTTCTAAGAGGAGTCAAAGGAATAGAGAAGGGAAGAAGAAAAAGGCTAAAAAGCGAGAACCAGCTCAAAGGGCACTTGCCATCATTATGGCAAGTAGGGCCATTCGAAGAAATTGCAAGATTTATCTTGAGTCCAGTGAAGAAGGATAAGGCATCGGATGCCCCATCTTCTTCATATATCTTCTTTATTGATTGTCATTCTATTTCCTCAGACACTTGGGTATTTGATACTGGGTGTGGCTCACATATATGTAATGACATAAATGGGCTAAGGAATAGAAGAAGACTCGTCAAGGGAGAGTCAAATTTACGTGTTGGGAATGTATCAAAGGTTCTTTTACTCGCCATCGGGCGTATTTGTTGAAACTCCCTGCAGGACTTGTCTTAGAACTGGACAATTGCTTTTATGTTTCTTCGTTGATAAAGAACATCATTTCTATTTCTTGTTTAAATAGAAATGGGTACCATTTGACTTTTAGTAATAATTGTTGTTACATAACTTTGAATGGAGTTTTTTATGGGACTGGAACTTTAAGCAATGGTGTTTATACGTTGGACGTATCCAGTGATGTTTTCAATATCGAAGCGAGCAACAAGCGTGCTCGAAAGGATAATCAAATAGACTCCTACATGTGGCATTGTTGTCTTGGCCATGTAAGCAAGAAACGCATGTCCGAATTACACCGATGTGGAATTCTGGAATCGTTTGAATTGGATTCATACGATACATGCGAATCATGCTTAAAAGGCAAGATGACTAAGTTACCTTTTTCAGGAAAAGGTGAACGAGTGGGAGAGTTACTAGGTCCGATACATATTGATGTATGTGGACCTATGTCAACTCAAGCTTTAGGAGGCTATAACTACTTCATTATCTTCACCGATGATCACTCACGGTTTGGGTATGTGTTCTTGATGAAACACAAGTTTGAAGCCTTTGAAAGGTTCAAAGAATTCAGAAATGAAGTAGAGAAACTACATGACAAGAGTATTAAAATACTTCGATCGGATCGAGGAGGTGAATACTTAAGTCAAGAGTTTCTTGATTATCTAAGAGACAATGGCATATTATCTCAATGGACTCCGCCATATACACCACAGCATAATGGTGTATCTGAGAGGCGTAACCGGACCTTGTTGGACATGGTTAGGTCAATGATGAATCATGTGAATCTTCCCAAGTCCTTTTGGGGCTATGCACTTCAGACAGATGTTTACTTGTTAAACAGAATGCCTACCAAGGTAGTTTCTACTACTCCATATGAGATATGGAATGGTAAGAAACCTCATGTATCTTACTTGAAGATATGGGGTTGTCCTGCTTATGTGAAGCGGACAGTATCAGAAAAATTGAATGCTAAGTCTGATAAATGTCTATTTATTAGATACCCAAAGGAAACAAGGGGATACCAGTTCTATCATCCTGTGGAACAAAAGGTGTTTGTTTCAAGGCACGCTGTGTTTCTAGAGAAATAGTTTCTCTTGCAAGAAAATTGTGGGAGTGTCATCGAGCTTGAGGAGGCTCGAGAGACTCAAATAGACATTGAAGAGATACCTGGTGAAGCACAACAGCCGACAACTCATAGCGATGAGCAATCGGCTGGACCTATTGTAACACCACATCTTCGTAGATCTGGTAGAACACACAACATTCCTGAGAGATATGGATTTCTCGTAAGTGAATCGAATGACGTGTTACTCATTGATTATGAGGAGCCTACCAGTTATGAAGAAGTGCTGACAAGTTCAGAAAGGGATAAATGGCTTGATGCCATGAAGTCGGAAATGGATTCCATGTATGAAAACCAAGTTTAAAACTTGGTTGACCTACCTAAAGGCATCAAGCCTATAGGGTGCAAGTGGGTTTTCAAGAAGAAAACTGACATGGATGGTAATGTGATTACCTATAAAGCTAGATTAGTGGCGAAAGGATATCGTCAAAAACAAGGTGTTGATTATGACGAAACCTATTTGCCTGTAGCTATGCTTAAATCCATTCGGATGCTCCTGGCCATAGCGGCTCATTATGATTATGAGATATGGTAGATGGATGTGAAAACAACTTTCCTTAATGGAAACCTGCTCGAGGACGTGAATATGATACAGCCTGAGGGTTTCACATCGGTTGATAAAACCAAGGTATGCAAATTGTGACGGTCCATATATGGATTGAAGCAAGCATCCAGGAGTTGGAATATCCGTTTTGATGAGACAATCAAAAAGTTTGATTTCTCACAAAATCCAGACGAACCTTGTGTGTACAAGAAGGTTAGTGGGAGTGCAGTCGTGTTCCAGTATTGTATGTCGATGACATATTACTTATAGGAAATGATGTTTCAATCTTACAGTCAGTTAAGGTTTGTTTATCCAAGACATTCTCCATGAAAGACCTGGGAGAAGCAACCTACATCCTCGGGAATAAGATCTATAGAGATAGATCGAAATAGTTGCTTGGTCTTTCACAGTCTACATATATAGACCGAGTGCTAAAGAGGTTTAACATGTCGGAATCCAAGAAAGGTTTCCTACCCATCAGGCATGGGGTACACCTTTCGAAGTCTATGTGTCTGCGCACAGAGGATGAGAGGATTTACATGAGTAAGATTCCCTATGCATCCGCAATAGGATCTATCATGTATGCTATGTTATGTACGAGGCCCAATGTATCATATGATCTGAGTGTCACGAGCAGATACCAGTCTGATCCAGGAATGGATCATTGGGTGCCTGTAAAGACGATCCTTAAGTACTTAAGAAGAACTAAGGATGTGTTCCTAATATATGGAGAAGGGGACATGGTGATACGCGGGCATACGGATGCCAGCTTCCAGACAGACATGTATGATTCCAGGTCTCAGTCTGGATACGTGTTCACCTTGAATGCGGGGGGTGAAGTGAGTTGAAAAAGTTCCAAACAAGACACTGTAGCGGATTCTACCACTGAGGCAGAATACATTGCAGCTTCGGAAGCAGCAAAGGAAGCGGTTTGGATCAAGAAGTTCATTTATCAACTTGGTGTAATTCCAGCCATTGTTAAAGCAATACCGGTCTACTGCGACAACAATGGAACAATTGCACAGGCGAAAGAGCCAAGGTCTCATTAACGATCCAAACATGTGCTTCGCCGCTATCATCTTATCAGAGAGATCATCAGTAGGAAAGAAATAAAAATCGAGAAAATCCCCACTAAAAGGAACTTAGCGGATCCTTTGACTAAGGCATTACCTCAAAATAAGTTTGAGGGTCATGTTACAGCTTATGGTATTGGATACTGTAGCGATTGGCATTAGGCCAAGTGGGAGTCTGTTAGTAATATATGAGAGATTTCCTAAGGCAATCGCCTTATGTATGAACCATTTATATGATAAATGAAGATTCACTATTTGAGTATACATGGTTTCATGTATTTGATTGGATCTTAAACTCATTTACTGAATGTCTGTGATACGACTCACAGCATGAGAGAATTTGTGATTGGATCACAACTAGTGAGTATCTCTATATGTGTAATTGTGATGTATCGGAATTATCCCTAGTCGATGAATTAATGGATTTGGACACCATCGATTCTGTCGAGACTAGCACGAGGTATACTCCTTGGTGTATCCAAGCAGCTGATTCTCACTGGCTAGAGACATTGTGATGTCCGGAGTTAATCGTGGATGCTAGTTATTGTAACTAGTTCATTGGAGTGACCAACCGTAAGACTTCATATGGTTCTCTGCATATATAGATATGTCAATGAAGTTCTTACTGTAGCTTAAGTGCGATGTTCCTTTGAATTGCGGTATTCAAGTCATCTTGATCATAAAGACTTATGCTTTGACATCTTAAGAAAGCATCTCTGAGGAGATGTGGACCCGGGATGATTGGGTATAAGTCGAAGTGATTGAAGGTGTTTGAATAGCCTATAAAGGATTCACCACTCCTTGCGAGGAGATGTATACCCATGGCCTCTCGTCGGATTGTTACTAAAGTCTTTGGCCAAAGCATTACATGTTTAGAGTAAGGTACTCTTCGATACATGTGCAGTAACTAGAATCCGTAGGACGAGGAAATGATACTTGGGCTAGGTGTGACGTAGTCAGCCTAGTGGGGACTGACACTATAGTGTTGGGAGTATGGGGAATACAATCAAAGTCCCACATTGGTAAGACATGGAAAAGATCATGTGCTTATAAGAAAAAAAGATATCTCCATTGGTTTGAGGCCTTTTGGGTAAAGCCCAAAAATAAAACCATGAGGGCTTAGACCCAAAGTGGACAATATCATACCATTGTGGAGATATGTGGAGCTTATAAGCACTAACAATTGGTATCAGAGCCATGGTCCATGTCAAGCCATGAACCTCGAACGAAGGAAGTTGAGCTCCCACGTCCGGATCAAGAGAACCAGACATTAGGAAGGAAGTCTAGTTGGGTCGGGGGGACCGAACAACTGGCAGGAAGTCCTGGTGGGTTGAAGATCGGACATCAAGCAGAGAAAATCCTTCGAGGAGGGATAGGCTTGAGGGGGGGCCCAATGTGGTCCTTCGTTTGAGGGGGGGATTGTTGGGAGTATGGGGAATACAATCAAAGTCCCACATTGGTAAGACATGGAAAAGATCATGTGCTTATAAGAAAAAAGATATCTCCATTGGTTTGAGGCCTTTTGGGTAAAGCCCAAAAATAAAACCATGAGGGCTTAGACCCAAAGTGGACAATATCATACCATTGTGGAGATATGTGGAGCTTATAAGAACTAACATATAGACCATGTCCTGAACCAAGTGGGTATAAGATGAGTGAAGGGAATGGGGCACGATTCATTCGAGCTGCCGAAGGGTTTCAGAAATAGTTCTGGATCAACCGTTGATTTTTTCGGTTAATTGGGGATCTTGATGTACTACTAGGTGCCACTCATGATCGTTCTATAATTAATGATTAATTATAGACGGCCAACATAAACCAAGAACCTATTTGGTCACACACACAACGAGCGTAATCCGAAGGATTTAAAACGAGCTTGAGAATGAGATTCTCAGACCGAGAGAAACTGGGTTTGGTTGGACCAAACATGGAGCGAGCATGAAATCGTTTTAGTCGCAATGGATGCGTGGATGGGCCGTGTCTTATGAAGACATAATGGATGAACCAAAATGGTTTGGTTCTAATCCAATGGAGGAGAATAAACCAAAGGGTTTGGTTTATTTAAAACGAATGAACCAAAGTTGGTTCGGTTCATTTTAACTTAAAATAAACCATCATGGTTTGGTTTATTTTAACTTAAATTAATGGAGCGGGTTAACGGGCCTTATGGTTATGATCCAATAACCATTAAGAGAATTAGTTCTCTATAAAAGAGGGCTTAAGGGTTTGTTAAGCCCTAATCCAATTCCCTTAACCTAGAGTTGCCACCCACCTCCTCCCCTTTGAAGAAGTCGGCGCCAACCCTAGTGCCGCCGCTCACCTCCTCCAACTGGTGACCAGCTGCTGCCATCTTCTCCACTTGCCGGCGTCGAGCTGCTGCCGGAGGAGCTCCGGTGATCTCCCTTGGGTTTGGTAATAAGGTGAGCTTCCACCTTTCCTTTTTGGCTGGCCCTACTCCTCCACCAAAACTGTCCAGTTTTATGGACAGCTTGATTCCCTCTCGTCGGAGCATCGTTTGGACGACGTTTGGAGCTCCGACAACGGTAGCCTTGCTGGGGATTCGATCTCCGGTAATCCTCATAGGTGGAGGACGAAGGATTCGTCAAATGGTTGACGAATACCTCTCCGGAGAAGCGAGGTTTGAGGACTCGGTTTTGGATTCGAATTTAGATTCGGATCGTGATCTTCTCTCGATCACATTGTCTTCAACACGAGGCTAGTAACCCGTACGAAGACGAGGCTCGTGACTTGGTGAAGTCATCCCAAAGTTACTCGGCGTGGATACGGATAGAGACGATTCTAGTGTGGATCGTTCCGGTTGATGTCTTTCCCGCTACACGTGATACGTAAGGTATACGTAGTTAAATTTCCTTTTATTACAAAATTTAAATTTACGTTTATGTCTACACATATTGTACTATGCATGCGTGTGATGTGTGTGTTGTAATAAATGTAGATTTATTATTTTTATTTCTTCCGCTGTGCACATGTTTACGAAACAAGTTCGAACACACACTCGCCGCGGTGCCGGAAACCCAACAACTGGTGTCAGGTAAAACCTCAAACAAAGACTTGTTTGAGCGTCTGACAGTCGGGTAAACCACAAACACCAATGTTTGAGCATTCGACACTCGATCTCAACCACTTGGCTAAGCTCAACTCTCATCTCCCCATAGAGTCCCTCACCGAAGCTCTCTTCGTCCAACCACATCCCTCAGATGCACCAAGCGCATGACTTCGTAATGTCATCCTTCGCGTCTCGCCCTAAAGTCTGCTTCCTTTAGCTTCATTCCAATCGCTCCTCGTCCGGCGGTCCCTCGGATGCACCAAGCGCACGACTTCCACAATGCCATCTTTCACCGACTCAAGGACCCTGAGCCTACGAGACTAGTGACCTTGCCAAGTCCTCAAGACTTCTCATTGCCAACACCAAGCCCCATGCTTGGATTTTCCATGCCAAGGCTATAATCTTGGACTTTACCAACACCATGCCATATGCTTGTATTTTCCCAACACCAAGCCCCATGCTTGGACTTTTCATGCCAAGCCCCATGCTTAGACTTTCACCGCTAAGGCTACACACTTGGACTTACGTGGTAAACCCATGTTGAACTTTCCCAATGACAATAACATGTCATATGTTTTGTCTAACATCAAAATACTGCTTGAGTCAAACTCGAGTCCGGTCAATCGTGACCTGGGTCGATTGCACCAACAATCTCTTCCTTTTTGATGTTTGACAAAACCTCAAACTCAAGTCTACCAATTATCCCCAATTGGCAATTCTTACATCCCAATGAGAATTCCAACTAACCCCAATTGATAACTTCTTCCCCTTTTTGACATACATCAAAAAGGTTCTTAAGGGTGTCAATGTCTCATATCCCAATGAGATCTTACAATCTCCCCCTTGGTCTAAAAACACATTCATCATCCCAAGATGGATAACCTCCTCTAAAGGCTTGCTCCCCCTTGACCATTACACCAACAATGTCCTTGGAGAGTCCCTAAGCCAATAGGAACACTAAGCAATCGAAATTAAGGGCAAAGATTCAACATTGAACTTGCACCTCCCTTAATTCGATACACACCCTAAACACTTCTTCTAATCCATGTTCAATGGATTTTCACCCTTTCTAATGCTCTCCAAAGCATGTCCTAGGGTTAGGAGTAGTTAGGGAACCAAAACATAGCTGAACATGAGCCTAACAAACATTGTTTTCCCGAAATCAGCATTATCAGTCGACTACTTCAGTTACCAGTCGACTAATTTTGACTCCAGTCGACTGCCATTCATGGAAGTTGACTGATTTCTGCATTGTGCAGAAATCAGACTTCAGAAACGAAATTTTGAAATTCATAAGTAAAAATACGTAATTTGAAAAATCTTAAAAATTCATACATACATTACTTATAACAAACATTATGGGTGAAAAATATTAGAAAAATAAAATACCCATAAACTAGTGAGATTGATACAAAGTTCAAAAGTCTTGAAATTTTCAATGTTTGACCCTACTTTGTATCACCTCATTCAATGGTGATTGCTATCAAAAGATAGACTTCACCAAGGTTTTTCAAAATGATTTTTAAATTATTTTAAAACATTTAAATTTATTTTCCTAAATATCTCACTTATATCTAGGTGTATGAAACACATACAAGTTAAGTATTTTAGTGAGATGTGAGTTTTGGTTAATTAGGGTCTCATGCATATGCTAGACAACACTATTTGATTCCCTTATGCATGAGACTTCAAATTATGCCTTAGTCCTTAACTCAATTTTATTTAATGCAAGAATAATGATTATGGCATAAATGATAGCAAGAATAAAAGCATGTGCCAATAATCATGATGTCATGACATGTGATACAAGCTTAAGCATAATATGACATTTAGCTAACCCTAAGTATTATCATGACATTTTATATGATAAAAAAAAATATGATGTCATGACACGGCAAGACAAATAAAGCATGAAAAGTATAAAATACTAAATAAAATACCTAAATGTTAAGGTCAAATTGTCATTTCTAAGATTAAATTCATTTTGTCTTAATACTAACTATTCCCCTAGTGTGTCAAAAACCCAAAATGACACACCATAACTTCTAAGACCTAATTGTGCCAACTTAATCAATTTTCATCTTCTCAAACCACATTGGCACATCCTAAAGTGTCAACTCTACCATGGCTAGGTTAACTACTCATCCACTTAGGGTTGACACACTCTAACCCATCTAGCTTGAATCGATTACGCTCCTAGGAACCCAATACCTATTGGAGCTCTTTGGGTTAACAAGGTATTCGCTAGGGGTAACTTCCCTATATACCTTCCTAATGACCCTTTTTGGCTTTGAAGCCTTAGTCAATTGGGTCTTTCCTAGGTCAACTCTAGAGGTAACTCCCCCTTTGACATTCTTAGTGGCTACCTTAGATTTTCTTGAATTTTTAGCAACTGTACACACACCATGGCTAATCTTAGGGATAACTTCCCTATTAACTTTGGTTTTCCTAGACCTGTAAATAGTTCCATAATTGAATACAACATTATGATAGGTCTTCTTGGGGTTAGATTTGTGACCCAAACCTTTCTTACCCCTAGACTGTTCTTGCCTTCTAGGACCTAGATTTTGATCGTTTGACCCTTTAAATGAATTTTTCATAGTTGCTAGGGTCTTTTCAAGTTTCTCAAGCCTTGACCTCAAGGCTTGGTTTTCTAATTCTAGTCTTCCCAATTTTGATTTTTCATTCTTTCTTTGGGAATGACACTTCCTAGGCATATGCCTACCCTTCTTAGGGTTAATGCCTAGGTGATTTTCTACCTTCCTAATACTCTCCCTAAGTAAAATGGGTCTAGAATTGTTTGATCTAGATTTGTCCTTAGTTGTAAGTTCTTAGGATTTAGCTCCTAAGCAAACACATCTATTCCTATTAACATGCTTATGTTCATGGGCAATAGCAAGTGAATTAAAATGATTCCTAGCATGCTTTTTAATCCTAGAGTTAGAAGGCGCATTAAAGTATACCTTAGGGTTTGCTTTGGAAGCTCCCCCTATTTGTGTAGCTCCTTCTTGCCCCTTCTTCTTCCCCTTAGGGCATTGGCTTTGGTAGTGTCCCCTTTGGTTGTATTTGAAGCATACAATGTGCTCTTTGCTCTTCTTAGCGAGGACTTCGGCATCCTTTGACTTTTGGTGTCGGTGCTTTCTCCTTAGCCAATTTTGGCCATTTTTTCTTGTAATGCCTGGCTTCCCTACACTCAAAGTATATAATGTGAATTTTATTCTTAATTACAATGCTTGAGTTACCTAGGGAATTTTCTTTTTGTTCTTCACTTTTCCCGGATGTAGACGCTTCTACTTGTTCTTGCTCCGAGATGGAAGACCTCCCCTCCCCCTCAATGTTAGAGGTGGAGGTTTCCTCCAATTTCTCTACATCCTCGGATGTTGATGGACGTTCTTCCTTTGCCTCCTCCTTTACTTATGCCGGTTCAAAATTTTCATGGAATTTTATCACCTTATTCCGCAATTCCTTTGCGTTCCTATAATTTCCTAGTATAAACCAAATATTGTTAGGAATCAAATCACTAAGCATCTTGATTACCTTGATATTGGTCTTGAAGTCCTTGATTTGATCCTTGGTCCATCTTGACTTCTCTATCGACTTATTTTCTTTATCCCTAGGCATTTCGAAATCATTTTATAAAATTAACATTATATCAAAATCGGTTTCGAGATATACCTCCATTTTTCTTTTCCACCATTGAAAATCCCCTTCGAATTTTGGTGGTTGAAGGTTGATGTCGGCCATCTTGTTGATTGTCATGGCGGTGAGTCCGATGACAACCTCCTCGCTCTGATACCTCTTGTTGGAGGATCGGTGGTTAGCTAGAGGGGGGTGAATAGCCCAATTCGACATAGATGATGGAATTCATTCGATCGTCGTGTGCTTGTCTATAATATTTGTTAATACGTAGTGGAAATACAAATAACAAATACAAATGCAAGAGACACAAGCACAAATACAACACGATATACATGGCTCGGAATCTTAGGGTTCGTACTCCACGGGGTGAGCTCAACGAGCTCGAGTTATACGCACGACACTAACAAACTTCTTCTCGACAACAAGTCAGAGGTGGAGAAACCTCGTACAAGCAATTACAAAGTAATACAAAAACGTAAAAGCAAATACAAAGACAACAAATGAAATATGTAAAGAATACTTTACAACAAATGACTTTGAACTCTTACTTGTTACTTGCTTTGGTTTGCTCTTGAAGGTCTGGAATACAACAACAATTCCCCTCCAAAATCTCCCCAAAAATAGTTGCAAAATCCTCCATCTCGAGCTCCTTAAATAACCTGCATCGAGCTGATTTCGCGCCCAACAGTCGACTGCCATAAGGCCCAGTCAACTTCTCCTGCAGCCGTTGTGAGACAACGACCTAATCTACATTGGCATCTAGCCAACGGATACACTGGCAGTCGACTGCCCAATATCATCAGTCGACTACTTCCCTCATAGTCGACTGATCAATAGACTACCGAGCATTCTGTGCCCACGACCACCTTCATCAGTCGACTGATGGTCTAGCAGTCGACTGCCATCCCTTGGCAGGCAACTGATGGGCTAGAAACCACCAGTCACACACCAGTCGATTGCCATCGACTTGGATCAGTCGATTGCTACCTATAGCAGTCGACTGGTGTCAGGTAAAACCTCAAACAAACACTTGTTTGAGCGTCCGACAATCGGGTAAACCTCAAACACCAATGTTTGAGCATTCGACACTCGATCTCAACCACTTGGCCAAGCTCAACTCTCATCTCCCCATGGAGTCCCTCATCGAAGTTCTCTTCGTCTGACCACATCTTTCAGATGCACCAAGCGCACAACTTCGCAATGCCATCCTTCGCATCTCGCCTTGAAGTCTGCTTCCTTTGGTTTCACTCCAATCGCTCCTCATCCAGCGGTCCCTCGGATGCACCAAGCACACGACTTCTGCAATATCATCCTTCACCGACTCAAGGACCCTGAGCCTAGGAGACTAGTGACCTTGTCAAGTCCTCAAAACTTCTCATTGCCAACACCAAGCCCCATGCTTGGATTTTCCATGCCAAGGCTACACACTTGGACTTTACCAACACCATGCCCTATGCTTGTATTTTCCCAACACCAAGCCCCATGCTTGGACTTTTCATGCCAAGCCCCATGCTTGGACTTTCACCGCCAAGGCTACACACTTGGACTTACGTGGCTAACCCATGTTGGACTTTCCCAATGACAATCACATGTCATATGTTTTGTCTAACATCAAAATACTGCTCGAGTCAAACTCGAGTCCGGTCAATCGTGACCTGGGCAAATTGCACCAACAAAATTGACTAGTCCCTTGCAAAACAAGATTAACAAAACATACAATATGAAATGTAATAGCAGTAGTAATATTGCTCGATCTCAACTTCTTAGTCCCACTCGGACTATCTGTCGGATCGATGCCTAGCTTTGTCCCTACTTGAGGACTCGACATCACATCTTCACCCGAGGCTTATCTTCCGGCTGCCTAGTCGGACTTACCATGCCTGACATCCTATCTGACTCACCAGGACTTCTGCCAGCTATTCGGTCTCCCTAACCCAGCTGGTCTTCATGTCGATTGTCCGATCTCTTGACCCAATTGGTCTTCATGTTAGATGTCCGATCCACTCAACACATCTAGACATCATGCCTATAGGTGAACAATTGGCCGGCTAGAGGGGGGGTGAATAGCCCTTTGTCGTTGGATGGTGGAATTTGCTCATCTAGACAATTGTTAGCGCAAGCGGAATACTAATAAAGACAAGCAAATAAACAAAGAAGAATACAAACAATGCTAACACGAAATATAACGTGGTTCATGGCTACGCTGCTAATCCACGGTCCCCGATTCGTCCTCAGTGAATCACTCCGCAACCAAATCACTATCGGTCTCTCCTTTGCACTAAGCAAGGTGGAGGTAACCCTTACAACTCAAGAACACTCCTTCTTTTACAATAGATGTGAAAGAAATCTAGAAGAAGGAGTTTATCACTTGTGGAGCACTTGGATGATGGTTTGGAATGTAAGCATTAGCCATCCAAAAGCCCACACCCTCTCTTTTTATAGAGAGGGCTGATTTCTTCCCGTTGGCCGCCACCAGTCGACTGCTGCCCTTGGCAGTTGACTGCTGCCACTACAACGACCTCCAAATATGTCGGATCCCGACCATTGTAGTCCAACGGAACACTTGGCAGTCGACTGATGGATCCCATCGATCATTTGCTCCTCCGTAATCGTCGATCGGCTACGAGGCGTCTCTAGCCCAAACCCTCTTGACGATCATTGCGCCTTCAAGCGATCGGTGATGGTCGCGCCCACATATGGCGGTCGGTCACCCAAAATGACTCGATCGATACCCGGTCGAACCTATTCGAGACTCGGCGCGATCGACTACCCTTCTATGGCAGTCGACTGATGTCGGGAAAACTCATCCGACACTTAGCCATTCGGCCAAGTTCACCTAATGAGCTACTTACAATTCACTCATCCTCTCATCTCACTCGAAGTCCCTCACCGAAGCTCTCTTCATTCGTGGCCACGTCCCTCAGTAGCATCAGGTGCACGACTCTGCAATGCTCCTTCACGTCTCTTGCCTCCGAAGTCTGCTTCCTTGGCTTCGCTTCAAGTCATCTCGTCCGGCGGTCCCTCGACAACATCAAGCACACGGCTCTGCAATGCTCCTTCTCTGACTCAAATACGAGGTTCTGAGTGGTGAACCTGCCAAGGCTCCATGTGTGAATTACTAAGTTCTGCAAGACTCCAACGCACATATCAAACCATAATAACACCCTAACTTAAAATCTTTTGCCACACACATCAAAACCATATCACGGCAAGAGATTGCCTTAACAATCTCCCCCTTTTTGATGTGTGGCAATCCGTTTAAGTTAGGTAAAAACATTTGATAAACTATTAAGGAAAGAAAGCATGTAAGTAAACATGATTAGTAACTCTCCTCCTTAATACATGAAACTCCCCCTAGATATATTCCCCCTTACTTAAACATATACATTTCTCCCCCTTTGACACCATCAAAAATAATTAACAAGGTTTATATAACATGGCATCAAGTCTAGAGAGAAAGAAAAACCAAAATCAATCAAAAACCTGATGAAATCTGGTTATCAGACTGATAGCCCATCATTCTTGATCACAGTATGGCGATCGCACAAAGGAATCCGAATTTTTGATTTTCTGGATGAATTTCAGAAATGCATTATTAATTCCAGAAAATTCAAAAAATAGTGAAATTTGGGGAACACATTTCTTGTAAGTATATCTATCAATGAAAAATAATTTTCCATGAAAAATCATTATATTTTCAAGTATTTGCCAAAAATCCAAAAACTTTAAAAACCACTAGATTTTTCATCATGTTAGCATCCATTTTAACACCTAGTCTTGCTTTGGATTGTTTCAAAACATGAATACACAGATTTTAAAGTAAGAAATTATTTTGAAAACATATGAAATATCCAACCATGATCTTTGGGCAATATGTCTATGAATTAAACATAAGCCTTCCCCATGATTGGTCTATTATTGCTATTTTGATACCTTTAAATGACCATCTAAATGCCATAGGCATTAGTGGACATTTGTATCATCCTAACATCTCACCCATGCTATGTTTTCAATCATGGTAGCCTATGGTGAGTGTGAGATGTATCCTAAAGGTATTTGTATATACTTAACCATTATTTTCATGCAATTCTATCAAGGTTAAGTATCATCCTATCATTCCGCATGATCATAAAGATGTATATGAATTAATTTTACATTATGACCATGAAACAAATGTATTCATCAAATTGTGATCATGCATTAGGTATTACATCATGATAATAAAGCAAATCTCACCTAAAACATAATTTATCTACTTTTAGGTGCATTATCACCACCTAACACTATTTCAAAAATATTGTCCCGCCATCCTAAGTCAACCAAAAATATGATATAGGTAAAGTCCATATGGTTGACTATCCTAGGGTTTTCCTAACCCTTAAGGATGGATTTTGGAACCCAATATAAGTTCTTTCCTATGGGGTTCACTAAAAATTCTTTAGGGATCCATTTTCTAGCTATTACCTTCTTTTTATCTTGACCCCTAGCTATTAGATATTTATAGGCATTTTCATTTTTCTTTTCTTTATAACCTAGGCCTTTCTTATTGAAGCTAGCTCTTTGGCTCCCAATTATCATGTTAAGAGTGTTGGAGCCTATAGTAAATTTTTCTAGGGCTTTGGTCAAGTGGTCTACCTTTTCCCTTAAAGCCCTATTTTCTTCTATGCATGCATCATCAACATTGAAAGGCATATATTCATGTGAGCATGCATCATCATGACTAGAAGAAATATTTTCATTAATATTTAAACATGTTTTTTCTAATTTTTGTTCTAAATCATTAATTTGCTCAAGCATGCATTTATTCTTTTTCTTTGCTCTAAATAAATCCTTAGTAAGACTAGAAATCATAGAAACTATTTTACTAGGTGAAAGGTTAGTTACCATAGTTTCCATGTCCTCTTCTTCGGATGAGGAGGTAGAGGAGGCTTCCCCTTCACTTGAGCTCTCTCCACTTGAGTTAGATCCTTCATTTTAGGAGGAGGAGCAATCCAAGTCGTCAAATGCCATTAGTGCCAAATTTGTGACAAAAGCATTCTCCTCTTCCGATGATGATGAAGATGATGAGGAAGAAGGATCATCCCATGTCTTTGCTTTGAATGCCTTGGCCTTCCCTTTTTCTTTGGCCTTCTTTTCTTCTTCCTTTTTCTTCTTGCTCCCCTTCTTCTTCTTTTCTTCCTTCTTTCTCTTCTCCTCCTTGCTTTTGTTCAAGAGGGGACAATTATCCCTTATGTGTCCTCTCCTTGGCAATTGTAACAAATGACCTTTCCCCTTGGTCTTCTCCTCCTATCATTAGATTTATTAAATTGAAAACCTTTTAAAGCACGCCTTGCCCTCCTTACCATATAGGCTTCTTCCGTGCTATCCATGGAGGAAGAGGAGGACGCTTCATCGGAGGAGGAGGGGATCTCCATCTTCTTCTTCCCCTTGTTGGCCAAAAATGCTACTCCTCTTGAAGGTTGAATTCTAGGCTCTTCAACTATTCCTTCAAGCCTCGTTTCGTGGAGCTACATTGTTGAGAAGAACTCCTCCAAGGCGCTCACTTCTATGTTCTTGGAGATGTAAAACGAGTCCACCATGGAGCTCCATCTTGAGGACCAGGGAAAAGCATCTATGGCCTTCATTACCATATCCCGGTTGGAGAGCCTTTCACCTACACTTGTCAAGCCGGTTAGAATTTCCTTAAATCTAGAGTGTAGGGATTTTACCTTCTCTCCCTTTTCGAGTTTGATGTTGGATAATTGGGAGCGAAGAATATCTCTCCTTGATAGTTTCGCCTCGGATGTGCCTTCATGAATTTCTATTAATTTCTCCCACATTTCCTTGGCGCTAACACACTCCCCTATCCTATTTACTTCTTGTTGGGGGAGTACATTGTAGAGGTGATGCTTGGCCTTTGAATTCGCCAAGTACTCCTCTCTTTGTCTTTTACTCCATCTTAATTTTTCCAATAGCTCCCCTTCTTTATTCCTAGGCAATTCGAAACCGTTTTCCATAATCAAAAGAATTTCAAAATCGGTCTCGAAAAATACCTCCATTCTCTTTTTCCACCAAGAGAATTCCCCCTCGAACTTTGGCGGATGAATATTTGAGCCGACCATTCTTGAATGTGCTTGTTGTGGCGGTTAGTCCTCGACAAGCTTTCCTTGGCTCTGATACCACTTGTAGGTGAACGATCGGCCGGCTAGAAGGGGGGTGAATAGCCCTTTGTCGTTGGATGGTGGAATTTGCTCGTCTAGACAATTGTTAGCGCAAGCAGAATACTAATAAAGACAAGAAAATAAACAAAGAAGAATACAAACAATGCTAACATGAAATATAACGTGGTTCACGGCTACGCCGCTAATCCACGGTCCCCGATTCGTCCTCGGTGAATCACTCCGCAACCAAATCACTATTGGTCTCTCCTTTGCACTAAGCTAGGTGGAGGTAACCCTTACAACTCAAGAACACTCCTTTTACAATAGATGTGAAAGAGATCTAGAAGAAGGAGTTTATCACTTGTGGAGCACTTGGATGATGGTTTGGAATGTAAGCATTAGCCATCCAAAAGCCCACACCCTCTCTTTTTATAGAGAGGGCTGATTCTTCCCGTTGGCCACCACCAGTCGACTGCTGCCCTTGGCAGTCGACTGTCGCCACTACAACAGCCTCCGAACACGTCGGATCCCGACCGTTGTAGTCCAACGAAACCTTTGGCAGTAGACTGATGTATCCATCAGTCGATTGTTGCCTCCGTAGTCGACTGCCCAGTCGGCTATGAGCGGTTCTGTGGCCCAAACCCTCTTGACCAGTCGACTGATGGTCTTGGCAGTCGACTGCCAACATACGGCAGTTGACTGCTGGCCCTAAAATGACTCAGTCGAATTCCAGTCGAACCTATTTGACTCAGAGCAGTCGACTGCCCTTCCATGGCAGTCGACTGATGTCGGGAAAACTCAACCGACACTTAGCCATTCGGTCAAGTTCACCTAATGAGCTACTTACAATTCACTCATCCTCTCATCTCACTCGAAGTCCCTCGCCGAAGCTCTCTTCGTTCGCGGCCACGTCCCTCGGCAGCATCAGGTGCACGACTCTGCAATGCTCCTTCGCGTCTCTTGCCTTCGAAGTCTGCTTCCTTGGCTTCACTTCAAGTCATCTCGTCCGACGGTCCCTCGGCAGCATCAAGTGCACGACTCTGCAATGCTCCTTCTCCGACTCAAACACAAGGTTCTGAGTGGTGAACCCGCCAAGGCTCCATGTGCGAATTACTAAGTCCTGCAAGACTCCAACGCACATATCAAACCATAATAACAGCCTAACTTAAAACCTTTTGCCATACACATCAAAACCATATCACGGCAAGAGATTGCCCTAACAATGCCTAGTGTTCGGTCCTCCTGATATGTCAAGGTTTCTGCCTAGTATCTAGTAAACACGACCTACTAAGACTTTTCATGCTTTGCCTAGTATCCGGTCTACCTGACCTACTAGTGCTTTCCTGTTAAGCCTGCACACTAAACACCCATATCAAAACAAAAATAAATCCTAACTTTAACTTATGGTTCATACATCAAAACTAAGGAGTGATGCTCCCTGCATCAACAATCTTTCCCTTTTTGATGTATGACAATACATCGGTTAAAGTTAGGTGATTCAAATTGCAATGTATTAAATTCATCATATAAAAGTAATGCATCTAACTAAATATATAACATTTAGGTTCATATCCATGATGTATAACATTTAAGTTCATATGCATGTAATGCTCATATGCATGAAATGTAAATGTTTCCTTTAAATACTAACTTTAAACCTCTCTCTCCCCCTTTGACATACATCAAAAAACTATTATTTTTCAAATGCCAAAATTCTAGGGTTGAGAATTTCATTAGTCAATTAGCTTTCCAAATAAGGAATAAATTTATGAATTAAATATTTTTCTTCATAAACATTTCAAAATAGTTAAGCATGACTAATCGCTTCAAAGTACTTAAGCTTTTCAACACACTTAGGCTTTCCAAAATAAGCTAAGTCATATAAGATTATTAACTTAAGCTTTTGAAAATGTACTTTTTCAAAGTATATAAGTATTTCAAAATTATAAATTATAATAAGATTTCTAAAATTTTGAAAATACCTTATAGAAAATTTTCTCCCCCTTAATTCAAGGCTTTCTCAAAACTCTATTTTCGAAAATTATTTAACTTTATCAACACTCCCCCTCAAGTTATTCAAAAGTACTTAAATGTTTCAAAATAGTTTTTTTTATTTATTAAAACAAGTATTAAAAATCTCAAAATTTTGAAAGAACCAAAACGTTTAAAATTTTCTTCCCACTCAATAAAAACTAGAGTTCTTGAAAATATTTAAAACTCACCCTTAAATAAGGCTAAAATATTTGAAAACATTTAAGGCTCCTTGATACTTCTGTAACCTGATTCGGAAGTTGGATATCGAAATAATGACCGTTGAGATGAGAGATGTAGTGTGTGATATGTTTCCTGGACCAGCTAGACCTGACCAAGGGAAGTAGACCGAGTTGATGAGGTAGAGACATAGAATAGGACAGAGAAGTTTGAGGGCCAAAAGGAAATAGGATAGATAACCCGGGATGTGAGTCGGGAGGCGACTCGGGAAGTGAGTCGGGAATTGACTCGGGGAGTTAGGGGAAGTGTCAATGAATGGGCCTTATGGTCGGAGTGTTAGTTATATATAAGAGGTGTCATAAGACAATCGCCTTATGGTTGTACCATTTATTTGATAAATGAAGATTCACTATTTTAGTATATATGTTTTCATGTATTTGATTGGATCTTAAACTCATTTACTGAATGTCCGCAATACAATTCACAACATAAGAGAATTTGTGATTGGATCACAACTAGTGAGTATCTTTACATGTGTAATTGTGATGTATTGGAATTATCTCTAGTCGATGAATTGATGTATTCGGACATCATCAATTCTGTTGAGACTAGCACGAGTTATACTCTTTGTTTTATCTAAACAGTTATTTCTCACTGGCTGGAGACATTGGGATGTCCGGAGTTAACCGTGAATGTTAGTTATGGTAACTAGTTCATTGGAGTGATTAGCTGTAAGACTTCATATGGTTCTCTGCATATACAGATATGTCAATGAAGTCCTTATTGCAGCTTAAGTGTGATGTTCCTTCGACTTGCGGTATTCGAGTCATCTTGGCCATATAGACTTATGCTTTGACATCTTAAGCAAGCATCTCCGAGGAGATGTGGATCCGGGATGATTGGGTATAAGTCAAAGTGGTCAAAGGTGTTTGAATATCCTATAGAGGATTCACCATTCCTTGCGAGGTGATGTATACCCTATGGCCTCTGGTCAGATTGTTACTAAAGTTTTTGGCCAAAGCATTACATGTTTAGAGTATGATACTCTTGGATACATGTGCAATAACTAGAATCCGTAGGACGAGAAAGTAATACTTAGGCTAGGTGTGACGTACTCAGCCTAGTGGGGACTGATACAATAGACCATGTCCTGAACCAAGTAGGTATAAGATGAGTGAAGGGAACAAGACACGTCTCACTGTAGCTGCTGAAAGGTTTCAGAAGTTGTTCTGGGGTCAACCGTTGATTTTTTGGTTAATTGGAGATCATGATATACTACTAGGTGCCACTCATGATCGTTCTATAATTAATGGTTAATTATAGACGACCAACATAAACTGAAAACCTATTTGATCATATGCGAGTGTTATCGGAAGAATTTAAAACTAGTTTAAGAATGGTATTCTCAGATCGAGAGAGACTTGGTTTGGTTGGACCAAACAAGGAGCGAGCATGAAATTGTTTCAGTCACATCGAAAGCATGGATGGGCCTAGTCTTTTGAAAACATGATGGATGAACCAAATTGGTTTGGTTATAATCCAATGGTGGAAAATAAACTAAAGGGGTTTGGTTTGTTTTAAATGAATGAACCAAAATTGGTTTGGTTTATTTTAACTTAAAAT
This sequence comes from Wurfbainia villosa, assembly GCA_025175895.1. Lineage (NCBI taxonomy): Eukaryota > Viridiplantae > Streptophyta > Magnoliopsida > Zingiberales > Zingiberaceae > Wurfbainia > Wurfbainia villosa. The sequence continues at coordinate 73,646,574 of CM045991.1, read as the reverse complement.
AGACCAACACAGTTTGGTTTATTTTAACTTAAATTAATGGAGCGGGTTAACGAGTTTTGGTTGTGAACCAATAACCCTTGAGAAAAGGTCTCTTAATGGTTAAGAAACACGTTCTCTATAAATAACAGGGTTGAGAGATATTTCGTAGACGAATTAGGTTTTGTGAAACCCTTGTCGTTTTTCTCTTCTCCTCTCCTTGCTTGTGTGCCGCCCAACCTAGTTGCTGCCGCCCAAGCTTAGTCCCCCCTCCTCCTCCTCCAGTCGCCAACCATCGATCCACCATCTTTCGACCAGCCAGACTCCCAGGTCCTTGAAGTCGGCCCTGAAAGTGCGCCACCAACTTGTTCGTCGACAACTCCTCCACCGCCCCACCTTCTTTTGGACAACCCTTTGTCCATTGTGAGGAGAGCTCGCTTGGTTGGCATTTGGAACTCAGGCAGTGATCTCTTTGCCAGGGATTGGACCTCCGAAAATTCTCTTCGATAGAGGACAAAGGATTTTGTCAATTGTTGACAAAACCACTTCCGAAGAAATGAGTTCGTGGAACTTGTTTTGTGATCGTCTCTCAGATTACAACGTCTTTGATGTGAGACTAGTATCTCTCATGAAGATGGGGCTCGTAGCTAGAGAAGCTATCCCGACAATACTCGGCGTGGACTCGGATAGAGGCAAAACTTACAAGGGTTGCTAAGGTTGATGTCCTTTCCGCTACATGTTATTCGTCAGATATACCTAGTATAATTTCCTTTATTGTAAAAATTTAAATGTACAATTATGTCTACACTGTTGTATCCTGTATGCGTGTGGTGTGTGTACTATAATAAAATAGTTTATTATCGATTTTATTTGCTTTCGCTATGCATGTTTATGAAACATGTTCGAACACACGCCCACGTCGGTGCCCCAGAAACCCAACATGGAGTGGGTCTAAATATGAATCCAGCAAGACGAGTTGAGTAATGTATGCCCTGGTTTAAATGAACCAAAAGGGTACAGTCGGGAATGGAACCGAGTCAGTGTCGGAGTCAGAGGAGATGGTTAGGGGAAAAAAAGGCCTTCATGGGAGAAAGAGAGGGTAAAGAAGAGGGGTGTAACGTTCCTTGATACGCTGGCTTATAAGGATTTATTACATGATGTAACAAACTAGGACCCCAAATAATATTCCCAAGAGTCTCCCTTCCTTATACTTCTAACAGAATTATTCCTCAAGTAAAGAGGGCCCTCCACGTGGACGACGATCCTGATGGTTTTGTTACATCTTAACTGACCCCAGGGGAACCAGTATAAAGGGGGAGAACGAAGGAAGGAGAGGGGGATATAATCCGAATCATTTTCTTCCAGCCAGAAGCCAACCAACTACGAGATCATCATCGAAGGAGACTAGCCGACGGAGGAAGGAGGCAATAGCCAGTAAAGGGTAGAAGAAGGCAGAGAGCCAGTTGAATTCCACTCATCTCTTTACCTTGTACACATCTAGACTTGTAAGAGGTTTTCTCCATCTGGAAATACTTCCAAGAAGGAGAGATTTCATAGTGAAGGTGTTTTGGCACCGTAGCTCGCTCTGGAGCTCACTCTGTGGAGTAAGAATTGAAATTTTGAATCACATTAAATCTTGTGTCATTATTCTCTATGATTTACTTCACCATTTATCAATCTTTTCACTATTGCGGTCGAAGAGAATCCTAAGCCTCCGTGACGTCATCGTCTTCCTCTCAAGGAGGTGAAAAATCTAGACCCGCATCACTCCCCTTAATTCAAGCTTTAAAAACTTCTCCTAAATTTAAGCATTTAAAATTTCAAATTTTAAGGTAATGCAAATGAGATAAGAGATGCTCAAGCATGAATTCCTATAATAAAATATATTGAAAATAAACATCTAAAAATTGTCCTTAAAGCTAATGCAAGTTATTGTCATCCAGGTTAGGATGTTATTTTCATCTAGACCTATCTTAGCTAATGTAAATTATCTAGAACCTATCATGACATACTCAAAGATTTATTTGACGTTACCTGTGGTAACATCAAAGCCTAATGTAGCTAGTAAAGATATGGCAATAGGGCAGATGTGCCCTTCTACTAGTAACTACCATAGAGTGATGAATAATAGAATGAAACATTTGTAAACTAATATCTAAGTCTAATCTAGGACTAGTGCATAAAGTAAAAATGAATGATAGAGACTCATTATGGCGATGTCCCTAGTGCTGAGTGTCAAAATACAGTTCACTATGACTCTGTACAGGGCATAGTCCTGTACTCTAAGTCTAGTGGAACTAAAGATACTCACAGATGGAGTCCTCTCCTCACCAAAGAGATGCAAATGTATCATATCTAATGTGATGTGAGAGTATGGACACTTGAATTATAGCTTCAGTCTGGGCGGACACATCGTGGGATCGGGAAGTTTGACCTTGTTGTATAACCCTTGACATGTCCACCACATCCTGACGCATTGAAACTGAAATCCTCTCCACTGCCTCAATATAAGTCCTGGTGCGAGCATTCTCATTCCTCAGTTGCTGCAAAGAGATATCTTGCCTGCGTATTTCAGAGTGAGCTCGAGCTCTGTCTGATATCAGAATTGAATTTTGACAGATCTCCTTGCTTAATCGGGTTTGGAGGGTGGCCATAGTGCTCTCATCTTTTTGCTTCTCATGCCGAAGGGTAGTTATGGTCTCGACATCTCTCTGTTGGTGGGTTGAAGAGTGGATATAGTTTCTGTATCCCTCCATTGTTGGCATTGAAGGGTCGCTATGGTTGCAGCATCCTCTTGCCTTTGGCGTTGGGCTTCCGATAGTTGGTTCTGGCATTGTGCTAATTCTTGCAGCAGGGAGTTCTCTCTGTCTAGGGAGGCAGTGTGGTCCACAATTTACTATAGGGTTTGTTGTTGCAGTTGGGCTCGGTAGTGTGAGAAGGAACAATCCATCTCCTGATAATTCACCATCACATGAAGACGAAAAATTGAGAAGAAGATTATTGTTGAGAATATAAGCAGAAGTAACAAAGAAAGCTTACCTGCTCCAGGGTGTGGTGCAGACTTTCCATCCACGGGATGAGTTCCTCCAAATTGAGGATCCGCGAATCTCTAGCAGACAGAGAAGATGGAGTAGAAGCAACTAAGGGGGTGGGTTCACTTAAGATGGGCAAAATGGGGATGACACAGAAGACTATGCCATTAGCCCAAGAAGAGGAGGAGGAAGGGCTCCATAAGAGAAGGAAGGAATATACGTGAAAAGGGGGGATATGGAAGCTGTGGGGAAGAGATCCACCGCTAAGGGGCTTATGGAGGTAGGAGATGAGAGGGGAAGGCTCAATGGTGGTCGAAGAATGTCCGAAACTACTCGTTGAATGATGGAAGAAGGGGAACCCTCTGGAGACGAGAAGGAGGAGAGAATAGGAGGATTGGGTAATTTAGGTGACATGGAGATCAGAGTGGGAACTGAAGTTGAAGGTGTGCGAGCAGTCGAGGGGGACATGACCATCGACGGCTCTTCGCTAGCAAGGGGAAGGGTGCCGGAGTCAAATTTTGAACTAGGCCGCAGAGAGAGGCCTTCAGAAGCCAGAGTATGTATGGGAGAAGATAGGGGTGTTTGTGGAGTTGGTGAAGTCGAAGACAAAGGAAGCTTGAATGGGGTCGACTCCAGGTCCAAGCGAAGCACAGAGGAAGAAGAAGAATCGAGGGAAGAAGTTTCTTCTCCCTGTATCCATTGGCATGCCACTCCCCACAATTTAGTTTGTGTATACAAAAAGGAGGGGGCAGCCTAGGGCTACGCAAAAATGAAGGTGAAGAGGAAGGAGGGCTAGGGTTTGATGACAATGTTAGAGAGGAAAGAGGAGAGGATGATACCAACCGGGGGCTTGCAGTAGATGACGGTAGAATGATAGGGGATGAAGTTGTTGCTGAACATGGAGGAGAGGTAGTTGGAGAAGCAGCGACGGAAGGCCCAACAGGCACTGGAGCAGGAGGTGGTGATGTAAGTGCGGCAGGCGGTTGACTCTCGCTCCTCACGGTCTCACGACGATACTCGGAGAGTGCTTGTTAAAAGAGATCCTTCATCTCGTCACAAATAATGGGAAAGGAGGAAGATGCTTGAAGGAAGAAAGAGAACTTTCGAAATGCAAGGAGGTGGGGAGAGGAGCCAAAGACAGAAGGAGTAGAGGATGAAGAAGGGGGAGGCGAAGAGTCGTGTATAAAGGGAAGAAATATATTTGTGGTAGGCGAAGCAATTGTGCCTTGGAGCAAGGGTGTGGGTCCCAGAAGGAGATTAAGGCATGATGCAATAGAAGGTTAAACCTTGATTTGCCTATTTTATGGCTCGATGTTCACCGAAGCCATCATCCCTATGCGGTGGTGGAACGAAGGAGTAGGGTTTAAGGTAAAAACTGTTGGTGCAATCGGCCCAGGTCACGATTGACCAGGACTCGAGCTTGACTCGAGAGATGGTTTGATGTTCGACAAAAACATATGACAATGTGATTGTCATGGGAAAGTCCAAGTCTTGGGTACTTGGCATGGAAAGTCCAAGTGGGACACTTGGCATTTGGGAAAGACCAAGCATGGGTCTTGGCAATGGAAAGTCCAACATGGGTTGGCAAGGAAAGTCCAAGCATGGGTCTTGGCATGGAAAGTCCAACATGGGTTGGCAAGGGAAAGTCCAAGCATGGGTTTTGGCATGGAAAGTCCAACATGTGTTGACAAGGAAATGTCCAAGCATGGGTCTTGGCATGGAAAGTCCAACATGGGTTGGCAAGGGAAAGTCCAAGCTTGAGTCTTGGCATTTGAGAAGTCCAAGAGGTTTGATATTGGCAGCGTAAAGTCCAAGCGAGAGTCTTGGCAGCATAAGTCCAATGGCTGGCGGCGTAAAGTCCAAGCGGAGTCTTGGCAGCGTAAGTCCAATGTACCTTAGCGGTGTAGACACCGTTAGCGTGACATAGCCGATGTAAGTACCTGAAGGCTAGCGCAATGGATGAACAAGTCATGGATGACTTGGAGGGATCCGAGAGGCACGAGGCTGACGGAGGTGGCTAGAAGGCTTAGGTCTAGGCTAAGGGTGGTCTAGCAAGTATGTGTTAGTAATATATGATAGATGTCCTAAGGCAATCGCCTTATGTTTGAACCATTTATATGATAAATGAAGATTAACTATTTGAGTATACATATTTTCATGTATTTGATTAGATCTTAAACTCATTTACTAAATGTCCACGATACGATTCACAGCATGAGAGAATTTGTGATTGGATCACAACTAGTGAGTATCTCTACATGTGTAATTGTGATGTATCGGAATTATCCCTAGTCGATGAATTGATGGATTTGGACACCATCGATTCTGTCGAGACTAACACGAGGTATACTCCTTGGTGTATCCAAGCAGTTCATTCTCACTGGCTGGAGACATTGTGATGTCCGGAGTTAATCATGGATGCTGGTTATGGTAACTAGTTCATTGGAGTGACCAGCCGTAAGACTTCATATGGTTCTCTGCATATATAGATATGTCAATGAAGTTCTTACTGCAGCTTAAGTGCGATGTTCCTTTGACTTGCGGTATTCAAGTCATCTTGATCATAAAGACTTATGCTTTGACATCTTAAGCAAGCATCTCTGAGGAGATGTGGACCCGGGATGATTGGGTATAAGTCGAAGTGATCGAAGGTGTTTGAATAGCCTATAAAGGATTCACCACTCCTTGCGAGGAGATGTATACCCATGGCCTCTCGTCGGATTGTTACTAAAGTCTTTGGCCAAAGCATTACATGTTAAGAGTAAGGTACTCTTGGATACATGTGCAGTAACTAGAATTCGTAGGACGAGGAAATGATACTTGGGCTAGGTGTGATGTAGTCAACCTAGTGGGGACTGACACTATAGACCATGTCCTGAACCAAGTGGGTATAAGATGAGTGAAGGGAATGGGGCACGATTCATTGTAGTTGCTGAAGGGTTTCAGAAATAGTTCTGGATCAACCGTTGATCTTTTCGGTTAATTGAGGATCATGATGTACTATTAGGTGCCACTCATGATCGTTCTATAATTAATGGTTAATTATAGACGACCAACATAAACCGAGAACCTATTTGTTCACACGCACAATGAGCATAATCCGAAGGATTTAAAACGAGCTTGAGAATGAGTTTCTTAGATCGAGAGAAACTAGGTTTGGTTGGACCAAACAAGGAGCGAGCATTAAATCGTTTCAGTCACAATGGAAGGGTAGATGGGTCGTGTCTTATGAACACATGATGGATGAACCAAATTGGTTTGGTTCTAATCCAATGGAGGAGAATAAACCAAAGGGTTTGGTTTGTTTTAAACGAATGAACCAAAGTTGGTTCGGTTTGTTTTAACTTAAAATAGACCAACATGGTTTTGTTTATTTTAACTTAAATTAATGGAGCGGGTAAACGGGCTTTTGGTTATGATCCGATAACCATTAGGAGAATTTGTTCTCTATAAAATAGGGCTTAAGAGTTTTGTTAAGCCCTAATCCAAGCAACCCTAATATTGCCGCCTACCTCCCTCTCTTCTCCAAGTCTTGCCGGTGCCCAACTCCTTGTCGCCGCCCAAGCTTCTCCAACCGGCGTCCAGCAGATGCCATCCTCCCCACTTGCCGGCGTCTATCTGTTGCCGGAGGAGCTCCGGTGATCTTCCTTGGCTCCGGGGACAAGGCGAACATGTAGGTTTCCTTATTTGGCCGGCGCAAGGTCTCCACCAAAGCTGTCCAGTTTTCTGGACAGCTTGTTTCCTTCTTATCGGAGTGTCATTTGGATGACGTTTGGAGCTCCGACAGTGGTAGCCTTGCTGGGGATTCGATCTCCGGCAATCTTCATAGGTGGAGGACGAAGGATTCGTCAAACGGTTGACGAATACCTCTCCGGAGAAGTGAGTTTTTGAGGACTCGTTTTGGATCCGAATTTTTGATTCGGATTGTGATCTTCTCTCGATCACATCGTCTTCAATACGAGGCTAGTAACTCGTACGAAGACGAGGCTCGTGACTTTGTGAAGTCATCCTGAAGATACTCAGTGTGGATACGGATACGGATACTCAGTGTTGATGCCTTTCCCGCTACACATGATACGTCAGGTATATTAAAGCCTACACCTTCCATTAATATGGTTAGAACCAGAGTTCCGTTTCTTGTTTTGGTTGTTGGACTCTCTCCAAGCCCGGCTCGTACCCGAACATGTTCAAACCATGGAATAGTTTAATACTAATATGGTAAGAGTCAGAGATCAATCGTTAGCTTTGGTTGTTGGACTCTCTCCAAGCCGGGCTAATTGGTTGAATGTACTTTAACCATATTAAAACTATTTCTCGATTAATGGGTTGACTTTAACCTGGAGCATCAGCTTGTTGGACTCTCTCCAAGGTCGATGTGAAGGGAGGTGAAGTTGGGTGTTATGCATATGATGCATACTTGTTAATGTGTTAACAACCCGATGTATGTGTGAACATTCAATTAGTTGATAGTACATTGTGATAGTTGCATATATATGATATGCAATCAGTATATTTGATACCTACCATCGTAGCTATGAATGGCTTGTTGGACTCTCTCTAAGGTTGTTCATATCTATGATGGATATCATCCCATTCGGAGATGGACCTACGATCTCCCGAAGCGATTTTAGGATTTTTTGAAATTTGAAAAAATGAATGAGATTTATGAATGTATATTGATGCATTTTAAATCATCTTTCTCATATATGCTCATTTTGTATTTCTAAGTTAATCTATTGATCATGATGTCTTTGAATTTGCGTTCCATTTTGGATTCGAATAAATTGACTAGGTCGAACTTCTTGGATTGGCTTAGAAACTTGAGAATTATTCTTAAGGTTGAAAAGATTGCAAATGTCCTTGAAGCGCCTCTTCCCGCCCGTCCTAGTGACAATGCAACTCTGGACCAATTGTTGGCCTATCAAGAACATGTGACTGATTCTGAAATGGCGAGTTGCATCTTGCTAGCCACGATGGTACCTGAGCTACGAAAGTAGCATGAGCATTTGGATGCTCAAACCATAGTCTTTCATCTTTATGAGTTGGTTGATGAGCAAGTGAGATTCGAAAGGTTCGAAGTCTCCAGGCTCCTCTTCACCTCTAAGATGCAAGAAGGTTCGTCTGTAGTGCAGTTTGTGCTAAAGATGAACGGGTACATCGAGCGACTGGCCACCCTCGGGTTTGTGATGGATCATGAATTAAGTATTGACTTAATTCTGCATTGTTTGCCCAAGAGTTTCTCACAATTTGTGATGAACTATCGGATGAACAAATTAGAATCCACTATTCCTGAGCTCCTCAATATGCTGAAGACTGTGGAGACTTCTGTGAAGCATGAGGAGAAGGCGGTTCTGTTAGTTGATTCCTCAAAGAAAGGTTCTAAGAGGAAGACAAAGAAACAGAAGAAAGGGAAGAACAAAAAGCCTAAAAAGGCAAAACCATCTCAAAAGGGCACTTGCCATCATTATGGCAAGGAGGGCCATTGGCGAAGAAATTGCAAGATTTATCTTGAGTTCGTGAAGAAGAATAAGGCATTGGATGCCCCATCTTCTTCAGATATCTTCGTTATTGATTGTCATTCTATTTCCTCAAACACTTGGGTATTGGATACTGGGTGTGGCTCACATATATGTAATGACATACATGGGCTAAGGAATAGAAGAAGACTCGTCAAGGGAGAGTCAAATTTATGTGTTGGGAATCGAGCAAAGGTTGCTGCACTCGCCATCGGAACGTATTTGTTGAAACTACCTGCAGGACTTGTCTTAGAACTGGACAATTGCTTTTATGTTTTTTCGTTGATAAAGAACATCATTTCTATTTCTTGTTTAAATAGAAATGGTTACCATTTGACTTTTAGTAACAATTGTTGTTACATAACTTTGAATGGAGTTCTTTATGGAACTGAACTTTGAGCAATGGTATTTATACGCTGGACGATCCAAAGGACATTTTCAATATCGGAGCAACAAGCGTGCTCGAAAGGATAATCAATTAGACTCCTACATGTGGCATTGTCATCTTGGCCATGCAAGTAAGAAACGCATGTCCGAATTACACCGATGTGGAATTCTGGAATCGTTTGAATTGGATTCATACGATACATGCGAATCATGCTTAAAAGGCAAGATGACTAAGTTACCTTTTACAGGAAAAGGTGAACGAGTGGGAGAGTTGCTAGGTCTAATACATACTGATGTATGTGGACCTATGTCAACTCAAGCTTTAGGAGGCTATAGCTACTTCATTACCTTCACCGATGATCACTCACAATTTGGGTATGTGTTCTTGATGAAACACAAGTCTGAAGCCTTTGAAAGGTTCAAAGAATTTAGAAATGAAGTAGAGAAACAACATGACAAGAGTATTAAAATACTTTGATCGGATCGAGGTGGTGAATACTTAAGTCAAGAGTTTCTTGATTATCTAAGAGACAATGGTATATTGTCTCAATGGACTCCGCCATATACACCACAACATAATGGTGTATCTGAGAGGCGTAACCGGACCTTGTTGGACATGGTCAGGTCAATGATGAATCATGCGAATCTTCTCAAGTCCTTTTGGGGCTATGCACTTCAGACAGCTGTTTACTTGTTAAACAGAATGCCAACCAAGGTAGTCTCTACTACTCCATATGAGATATGGAATAGTAAGAAACCTCATGTATCTTACTTGAAGATATGGGGTTGTCCTGCTTATGTGAAGCGGACAGTATTAGACAAATTGGATGCTAAGTCTGATAAATGTCTATTTATTGGATACCCTAAGGAAACAAGGGGTTACCAATTCTATCATCCTGTGGAACAAAAGGTGTTTGTTTCAAGGCATGCTGTATTTCTAGAGAAAGAGTTTCTCTTGCAAGAAAACAGTGGGAGTGTCGTCGAGCTTGAGGAGGCTAGAGAGACTCAAATAGATATTGAGGAGATACCTGGTGAAGCACAACAGCCGATAACTCATAGTGATGAGCAATCGACTGGACCTATTGAAACACCACATCTTCGTAGATCTGGTAGAACACGCAATATTCCTGAGAGATATGAATTTCTCGTAAGTGAATCGAACGACGTGTTACTCATTGACGATGAGGAGCCAACCAGTTATGAAGAAGTTCTGACAAGTTCAGAAAGGGATAAGTGGCTTGATGCCATGAAGTCGGAAATGGATTCCATGTATGAAAACCAAGTTTGGAACTTGGTTGACCCACCCGAAGGCATAAAGCCTATAGGGTGCAAGTGGGTTTTCAAGAAGAAAATCGACATGGATGGTAATGTGATTACCTATAAGGCTAGATTGGTGGCGAAAGGATATCATCAAAAGCAAGGTGTTGATTATGATGAAACCTATTCGCCTGTAGTTATGCTTAAATCCATTCGGATGCTCCTGGCCATAGCCGCTCATTATGATTATGAGATATGGCAAATGGATGTGAAAATAGCTTTCCTTAATGGAAACTTGCTCGAGGACGTGTATATGATACAACCTGAGGGTTTCACATCGGTTGATAAAACCAAGGTATGCAAATTGCGACGATCCATTTATGGATTGAAGCAAGCATCCAGAGTCGGAATATCCATTTTGATGAGACAATCAAAAGTTTGATTTCACAAATCGATTTAACCTTGTGTGTACAAGAAGGTTAGTGGGAGGCAATGTGTTCCTAGTATTGTATGTCGATGACATATTACTTATAGGAAATGATGTTTCAATCTTACACCGCTTAAGATTTGGTTGTCCAAGACATTCTCCATGAAAGACCCGGGAGAAGCAACCTACATCCTCGGATTAAGATCTATAGAGATAGATCGAAATGGTTGCTTGGTCTTTCGCACTATATATAGACCGAAAAGTGCAAAGAGGTTTAGCATGTCGGAATCCAAGAAAGGTTTCCTACCCATCAGGCATGGGATACACCTTTCGAAGTCTATGTGTCCGTGAATAAAAGACGAGAGGATTTGCATGAGTAAGATTCCCTATGCATCCGCAATAGGATCTATCATGTATGCTATGTTATGTACGAGGCCTGATGTTTCGTATACTCTGAGTGTCACGAGTAGATACCAGTCTGATCCAGGAATGGATCATTGGGCGACTGTTAAGACAATTCTTAAGTACTTGAGAAGCACTAAGGATGTGTTCCTAATATATAGAGAAGGGGAAATGGTGATACGCGGGTATACGGATGCCGCCTGCATGCATAAGGATGATTCTGGTCTTACCGATATGTGTTCACCTTGAATGGGGGGGGTGCAGTGAGTTGGAAAAGTTCCAAACAAGACACTGTAGCGGATTCTACCACTGAGGCAGAATACATTGCAGCTTTGGAAGCAGCAAAGGAAGCGGTTTGGATCAAGAAGTTCATCTCTGAACTTGATGTGGTCTCATCAATGATCCAAACATGTGTTTCGCTGCTATCATCTGATCAGAGAGATCATTAGTAGGAAGGAAATACAAATCGAGAAAATCCCCACTGAAAGGAACTTAGCGGATCCTTTGACTAAGGCATTACCTAAAAGTAAGTTTGAGGGTCATGTTAGAGCTTATGGTATTGGATACCGTAGCGATTGACATTAGGCCAAGTGGGAGTTTGTTAGTAATATATGAGAGATGTCCTAAGGCAATCGCCTTATGTTTGAACAATTTATATGATAAATGAAGATTCACTATTTGAGTATATATATTTTCATGTATTTGATTAGATATTAAACTCATTTACTGAATGTCCACGATATGATTCACAACATGAGAGAATTTGTGATTGGATCACAACTAATGAGTATCTCTACATGTGTAATTGTGATGTATCAAAATTATCCCTAGTCGATGAATTGATGGATTTTGACACCATCGATTCTGTCGAGACTAGCACGAGGTATACTCCTTGGTGTATCCAAGCACCGATTCTCACCGGGCCGAGACATTGTGATGTCCGAGTTAATCGTGGATGCTAGTTATGGTAACTAGTTCATTGAGTGACCACCGTAAGACTTCATATGGTTCTCTGATATATAGATATGTCAACGGCTCTACCGCGCCTTAAGTGCGATGTTCCTTTGACTTGCGGTATTCAAGTCATCTTGATCATAAAGACTTATGCTTTGACATCTTAAGCATGCATCTCTGAGGAGATGTGGACCCGGGATGATTGGGTATAAGTCGAAGTGATCGAAGGTGTTTGAATAGCCTATAAAGGATTCACCACTCCTTATGAGGAGATGTATACCCATGGCCTCTCGTCGGATTGTTACTAAAGTCTTTGGCCAAAGCATTACATGTTTAGAGTAAGGTACTCTTCGATACATGTGCAGTAACTAGAATCCGTAGGACGAGGAAATGATACTTGGCTAGGTGTGACGAGTCAACCTAGTGGGACGACACTATAGACCATGTCCTCAACCAAGTGGGTATAAGATGAGTGAAGGGAATGGGGCACGATTCATTGTAGCCACAAGGGTTTCAGAAATAGTTCTGGATCAACCGTTGATCTTTTCGGTTAATTGGGGATCATGATGTACTACTAGGTGCCACTCATGATCGTTCTATAATTAATGGTTAATTATAGACGACCAACATAAACCGAGAACCTATTTGGTCACACGCACAATGAGCGTAATCCGAAGGATTTAAAACGAGCTTGAGAATGAGATTCTCAGACCGAGAGAAACTAGGTTTGGTTGGACCAAACAAGGAGTGAGCATGAAATCGTTTTAGTTGCAATAGAAGCATAGATGGGTCGTGTCTTTTGAAGACATTATGGATGAACCAAATTGGTTTGGTTCTAATCCAATGGAGGAAAATAAACCAAAGGTGTTTGGTTTGTTTTAAACGAATGAACCAAAGTTGGTTCGGTTCATTTTAACTTAAAATAGACCAACATGGTTTGGTTTATTTTAACTTAATTAATGGAGCGGGTTAATGGGCTTTTGGTTATGATCCGATAACAATTAGGAGAATTTGTTCTCTATAAAATAGGGCTTAAGGGTTTTTTTAAGCCCTAATCCAAGCAACCCTAATATTGCCGCCCACCTCCCTCTCTTCTCCAAGTCTTGCCGTCGCCCAAGCTTCTCCAACCGGCGTCCAGAAGCTGCCGCCCTCCCCACTTGCCGGAATCTAGCTGTTGCCAGAGGAGCTCCAGTGATCTTCCTTGGCTCCGGCGACAAGGTGAGCATATAACTTTCCTTATTTGGCCGGCGCAAGGTCTCCACCAAAGCTGTCCAGTTTTTTGGACAGCTTGTTTCCTTCTTGTCGGAGCATCATTTGGATGATGTTTGGAGCTCCGACAAAGGTAGCCTTGCTGGGTATTCGATCTTCGATAATCCTCATAGGTGGAGGACGAAGGATTCGTCAAACGGTTGACGAATACCTCTCCGGAGAAGCGAGTTTTTGAGGACTCATTTTGGATCCGAATTTTTGATTCGGATTGTGATCTTCTCTCGATCACATCATCTTCAACATGAGGCTAGTAACTCATACGAAGACGAGGCTCATGACTTTGTGAAGTCATCCTGAAGATACTCGGCGTGGATACGGATAGAGGCGATTCTAGCGAGGATCGCTCCGGTTTATTCTTTCCCGCTACACGTGATACGTCAGGTATACGTAGTATAAATTTCCTTTTATTGCAAAATTTGAAATTGTGGTTATGTCTACACATTTTGTACTATGCATGCGCGTGGTGTGTGTGTTGTAATAAATTAGATTTATTATTTTTATTTCTTCCGCTGTGCACATATTTACGAAACATGTTCGAACACACACTCGCCTCGGTGCCGGAAACCCAACAGTATGGGGGCACCATACTTGGGTTAAAACCTCATGTTTGAGGTGTGCTAGTCGACTGGTGCCATATGACAGTCGTCTGGTGTGAGTCAACTAGGGTTTGACTGCGGGGAGTGTCCTAGCAGTCGACTACCAGAGGTGGGCAATCGACTGATTGGCCGAGCAGTCGACTGATCTTGTGATCAGTCGACTGGTGCTCGGTATTTCGGGCACAGAATGGAGTCTCACTTGACTTTTGGGGCTAGCAGTCGAGTGAAGGCTCGATCAGTCGACTGATGGACATGATCAGTCGAATGATGTCCTATCTGTTGGATTTTTTTAGTGTGGATTACACCGTTATCTCACAGCAACAGTGTCATCAGTCGACTGATGGTCTCGAGCAGTCGACTGATCGACAATTTCTAGCCCAGGCAAAAGCTTTAAATGGAGCTCGTGGAGGAAGAAATCAACAAGGTTCTTTGAGGTGTTTTGTGGCGAGTTGCTGCTGCAATTCAGGGTCTCCAAGTGCTACTCGATCAACCTAGCAAGTAAGCATTCAAAAGCTCGATGTAAAGTTTTCTTTACTTGTATTTTAGTGTAGTTTCTTGTATTCTTATTGTATTACTTTTGTAATCACTTGTAAGGGGTTTCTCCACTTCCGGATTGTTCCGAGAAGGAGTTGTTTGTGATTACTGGTTGCGTGTGCATCACTAGAGCTCTTTAGAGTTCGATCCATTGAGTAGGAACTGTTCAGTTCCGAACCACATTAAATACTTTTTGTAATTGCGTTTGTCGTATTTCGTTATTGCTATTTGTTTTATTTCTGCTGCACTAACAAGATTTGTAGACGAACGCAATCGAATTCCATCTCGCTACTAGCACGACGCTATTCACCCCCCTCTAGCGGTCAACATTTCCTCTACAATTGGTATCAGAGCCCGGGGCTCTTCTACGGACTAACTGTCGAGAGAAAAGACAAAGACGCTAGAGGGTGAAGATGGAAGAACAACTCGGTTGGGACATCAACACACCGGTGCCCTACACCCTATATGGACGAGAAGACTTCAATTCTTGAAAGAGAAGAATTGAAGATTTCATTATGATGAGAGACTTTGAGGAATGGTCTATTTTGATGAAACGATTTGAATATCCAAAAGGAACAAAGAGAGGATTCCTCAAGAAAAAGAGATGGAGTGAGGAACAACTCGAAAGATTCGAGAAAAATACCAAGGTAATAAAGTTCTTGATTGATTTAATACCTAACAATATCTTGTGTATGTTAGGTAATTATATAGATGCCAAGGAGCTATGAAGCCAAGTGGCTAAGCTCCATGAAGACCCATCATCGGCTCAAGAAGAGGAGGCCGAAGATGAATCCTCATCCTCACAAGCAAGTGAGGATTTGGAAGTTGATAGGGAGTCAACCTCCAAATCGGTGGAAGAAGAGGAAGAATTGGAGGAGACCTCCACCTCTAGTATTGAGGGGGAGGAGATTAGAGCATCCTCAACACCGGAACAACAAGAAGAACCATCTACATCCGGTCGAGAGGAAAAGCAAGCTCAAGAAACCCTCACCACCGAACTAGGTAACTCAAGCAATTTGGTTTTTGTTGGGTTTCCGGCACCGCGACGTGTGTGTGTTCGATCATGTTTCGTAAACATGAGCACAGCGGAAGCAATTAAAAATAATAAATCTATATTTATTACAACACACACAACACACGCATGCATATTACAACAAGTGTAGACATAACCGTAAATTAAAATTTGCAATAAAAGGAAATTAAACTACGTTATACCTTTCGTATGACGTGTAGCGGAACGGCATCAACCGGAGCGATTCTCGTAAGAATCGTCTCTATCCGTATCACGCCGAGCTCCTCGGGATGACCGCCAAACCCGAGCCGTCTTACGTGCAGGTTACTAGCCTCGTGTTGAAGGCGATGTGATCGAGATGATCACGGTCGAATCCAAATTCGGACCTAAAGACAAGTCCTCAAGACTTGCTTCTCCGGAGAGGTATTCGTCAACCGATTGACGAATCCGCCGTCCTCCACCTCAGAGGATTACGGAGATCAAATCCCGGTATGTTAGCCGCTGCCGGGCCTTAACCGTCGTCTAAGCGGCGCTCCGGCGAAGGAGAAGCTGTCCAGAAAACTGGACAGCTTGGTGGAGGAGATAGGCGCCGGCCAACAAAGGAAGCCAAGTGCTTACCTTGATGCCAAACCTCAGGAGGATCGCCGGAACTCTTCCGGCAGCAGCTCGACGCCGGCGAGGAGGAAGGACGCAACCTTCTGGACGCCGGGTGGAGGACCTTTGGGCTGGGCGGCAGCTGGAGTTAGGCGCGAATAGGAGAGGGAGGGGTTGGGCGGCCAAGTTTGATTAGGTTTAGGGTTAGGGTTTAATCCCTATTTTATAGAGAACTAATTCTCTTAGTGGTTAATGGATCATATCCATAAAGCCCGTTAACCCGCTCCATTAAGATAAGTTAAAATAAACCAAACCATGATGGTTTATTTTAAGTTAAAACGAACCGAACCAACCTTTGGTTCATTCGTTTAATATAAACCAAACCCTTTGGTTTATTCTCATCCATTGGATTAGGACCAAACCATTTTGGTCCATCCATTATGTCTTCATAAGACACGGCCCATCCATGCTTCCATTGCGACTGAAACAATTTCATGCTCGCTTTATGTTTGGTCCAACCAAACATAGTTTCTCTCGGTCTGAGAATCCCATTCTCAAGCTCGTTTTAAATCCTTTGGATTACACTCGTTGTGCGTGTGACCAAATAGGTTGTCGGTTTATGTTGGCCGTCTATAATTAACCATTAATTATAGAACGATCATGAGTGGCACCTAGTAGTACATCATGATCCCCAATTAACCGAAAAGATCAACGGTTGATCCAGAACTATTTCTGAAACCCTTGATGGCTTGAATGAATCGTGCCCCATTCCCTTCACTCATCTTATACCCACTTGGTTCAGGACATGGTCTATTGTGTCAGTCCCCACTAGGTTGACTACGTCACACCTAGCCCAAGTATCATTTCCTCATCCTACGGATTCTAGTTACTCCACATGTATCGAAGAGTACCTTACTCTAAACATGTAATGCTTTGGCCAAAGACTTTAGTAACAATCCGACGAGAGGCCATAGGTATACATCTCCTCGCAAGGAGTGGTGAATCCTTTATAGGCTATTCAAACACCTTCGATCACTTCGACTTATACCCAATCATCCCGGGTCCACATCTCCTTAGAGATGTTTGCTTAAGATGTCAAAGCATAAGTCTCTATGATCAAGATGATTTGAATACCGCAAGTCAAAGGAACATCGCACTTAAGCCACAGTAAGAACTTCATTGACATATCTATATATGCAGAGAACCATATGAAGTCTTACGGTTGGTCACTCCAATGAACTAGTTACCATAACTAGCATCCACGATTAACTCCGGACATCACTATGTCTCGGCCCGGTGAGAATCAGTGCTTGGATACACCAAGGAGTATACCTCGTGCTAGTCTCGGCGAATTGATGGTGTCCAAATCCATCAATTCATCGACTAGGGATAATTCCGATACATCACAATTACACATGTAGAGATACTCACTAGTTGTGATCCAATCACAAATTCTCTCATGCTGTGAATTGTATCGTGGACATTCAGTAAATGAGTTTAAGATCCAATCAAATACATAAAATATGTATACTCAAATAGTGAATCTTCATTTATCATATAAATGGTTCATACATAAGGCGATTGCCTTAGGACATCTCTCATATATTACTAACAGACTCCCACTTGGCCTAATGCCAATCGCTACGGTATCCAATACCATAGTCTCTAACATGACCCTCAAACTTGCTTTGAGGTAATGCTTTAGTCAAGGGATCCGCTAAGTTCCTTTCAGTGGGAATTTTCTCGATTTGTATTTCGTTCCTACTTATGATCTCTCTGATAAGATGATAGCGGCGAAGCACATGTTTGGATCATTGATGAGACCACATCAAGTTCAAAGATGAACTTCTTGATCCAAACCGCTTCCTTTGCTGCTTCCAAAGCTGCAATGTATTCTGCCTTAGTGGCAGAATCCGCTATAGTGTCAAGCTTGGAACCTTTCCAACTTATTGCGCCTCCATTCCAGGTGAATACATACCCAGACAAAGACATGGAATCATCCTTGTCTGTCTGGAGCTGGCATCCGTATACCCTCGTATCACCATGTACCCTTCTCCATATATTAGGAACACATCCTTAGTTCTTCTCAAGTACTTAAGGATCGTCTTATGAACCTATGATCCATTCTGGATCGGTGAGTATCTGCTCGTGACACTCAGAGCATACGATACATCGGGCCTCGTACATAACATAGCATACATGATAGATCCTATTGCGGATGCATAGGGAATCTTACTCATGCAAATCCTCTCGTCTTCTGTGCGCGGACACATAGACTTCGAAAGGTGTTCCCCATGCCTGATGGGTAGATAACCTTTCTTGGATTCCGACATGCTAAACCTCTTTGCTTTTCGGTCTATATATATGGCTCGAAAGACCAAGCAACCATTTGATCTATCTCTATAGATCTTAATCCCAGGATGTAGGTTGCTTCTCCCGTGTCTTTCATGGAGAATGTCTTGGATAACCAAACCTTAAGCGATCAGTAAGATTGACACATCGTTTCCTATAAGTAATATGTCATCGACATACAATACTAGGAACACATTGCCTCCCACTAACCTTCTTGTACACACAAGGTTAAATGCGGATTTTGTGAGAAATCAAACTTTTTGATCGTCTCATCAAAACGGATATTCCAGCTCCTGGATGCTTGCTTCAATCCATAAATGGATCGTCGCAATTTGCATACCTTGGTTTTATCAACCGATGTGAAACCCTCAGGGTGTATCATATACACGTCCTCGAGCAGGTTTCCATTAAGGAAAGCTGTTTTCACATCCATCTGCCATATCTCATAATCATAATGAGCCGCTATGGCCAGGAGCATCCGAATGGATTTAAGCATAGCTTCAGGCGAATACGTTTCGTCATAATCAACACCCTGTTTTTGACGATATCCTTTCGCCACCAATCTAGCCTTATAGGTAATCACATTACCATCCATGTCGGTTTTCTTCTTGAAAACCCACTTGCACCCAATAGGCTTTATCCCTTCAGGTGGGTCAACCAAGTTCCAAACTTGGTTTTCATACATGGAATCCATTTCCGACTTCATGGCACCAAGCCACTTATCCCTTTCTGAACTTGTCAGCACTTCTTCATAACTGGTAGCCTCCTGATCATCAATGAGTAACACGTCGTTCGATTCACTTACGAGAAATCCATATCTCTCGGGAATGTTGCGTGTTCTAACAGATCTACGAAGATGTGGTGTTACAATAGGTCCAGCCGATTGCTCATCACTATGAGTTGTGTGTTGTGCTTCACCGGTATCTCATCAATGTCTATTTGAGTCTCTCGAGCCTCCTCAAGCTCGACGGCGACACTCCCATTTGTTTTCTTGCAAGAGAAACTCTTTCTCTAGAAACCATGCCTTGAAACAAACACCTTTTGTTCCACAGGATGATAGAATTAGTAACCCCTTGTTTCCTTAGGGTTTCAATAAATAGACATTTATCGGACTTAGCATCCAGTTTTATGCAATCTGATCAGCTTCACATAAGCGGGACAACCCCATATCTTCAAGTAAGATACATGAGGTTTCTTACCATTCCATATCTCATAATGGAGTAGTTGAGACTACCTTGGTAGGCATTACATTTAACAAGTAAGCAAATGCAGTGCATAACCCCAAAGGACTTGGGAAGAGTTGCATGATTCATCATTGACTGACCATGTCCAACAAGGTCCGATTCGCCTCTCAGATACACCATTATGCTGTGGTGTATAGGGCGGAGTCCATTGAGACAATATGCCATTGTCTCTTAGATAATCAAGAAACTCTTGACTTAAGTATTCACCACCTCGATCCGATCGAAGTATTTTTAATACTTTTGTCATGTTGTTTCTCTACTTCATTTCTGAATTCTTTGAACCTTTCAAAGGCTTCAGACTTGTGTTTCATCAAGAACACATACCCAAACCGTGAGTGATCATCGGTGAAGGTAATGAAGTAGCTATAGCCTCCTAATGCTTGAGTTGACATAGGTCCACATACATCAGTATGTACTAAACCTAGTAACTCTCCCACTCGTTCACCTTTTCCAGTAAAAGGTAACTTAGTCATCTTGCCTTTTAAGCATGATTCGCATGTATCGTATGAATCCAATTCAAACGATTCGGAATTCCACATCGGTGTAATTCGGACATGCGTTTCTTGCTTATATGGCCAACGACAATGCCACATATAAGTCTATGTGATTATCCTTTCGAGCAGCGTGTTGCTCGCCGATATTGAAAATGTCCTTTGGATATCGTCCAGCGTATAAATGTCATTACTCAAAGTTCCAGTTCCATAAAGTCGCCATTCAAAGTTATATAACAACAATTGTTACTAAGCGTTAAATGGAAACCATTTCTATTTAAGCGAGAAATAGAAACAATGTTCTTTATTAGAGAAGGAACATAATAGCAATTGTCCGATTCTAAGACTAGTCCACTAGGAGCTTCAAATAAGTTTCGATGATGGCGACGGCAACCTTTGCTCCATTGCCAACTCGCAAATTTGACTCCCCTTTACCAAGTCTTCTTCTATTCCTTAGCCCCTGTATGTCATTACATATATGTGAGCCACACCCAGTATCAATACCCAAGTGTCTAAGGAAATAGAATGACAATCAATAACGAAGATACCTGAAGAGGATGGGGCATCGGATGCCTTCTTCTTCTTCATGGACTCAAGATAAATCTTGCAGTTTCTTAGCATGGCCTTCCTTGCCATGATGATGGCAAGTGCCCTTTGTGCTAGTTCCGCCTTCTTTGCCTTTTTCTTTCCTTTCTTACATTCTTTTGCCTTCCTCTTAGAACCTTTCTTTGAGAATCAACTATGAAACCGCCTTCTCCTCATGCTTCACAGCAGCATATTGAGGAGCTCGGGAATGGTGGATTCCAATTTGTTCATCGATAGTTCATCACAAATTGCGAGAAACTCTTGGGCAAACAATGCAGAATTAAGTCAATACTTAACTCATGATCCATCACAAAACCGAGGGTAGCTAGCGCTCGATGTACCCGTTCATCTTTAGCACAAGCGCACTCTGAAGAACCTTCTTGCATCTTCGTGGTGAAGAGGAGCCTAGAGACCTCGAACCTTTTGGATCTCGCTTGCTCATCGAACAACTCATGAAGATGGAAGACCATAGTGTTAGCATCCATATGCTCATGCGCTGCGGCTCGGGTACCATCGCGCTAGCATGATGCAACTCGCCCGGCTCGAGAATCGCCCACATGCTTACGATAGACCAACATTTGAGTGCAGGTTGCATCGTCCTTAGGGCCCAGTCGGGAAGAGGCTCTTCAAGGACATATGCAAGCTTTTCCGCCTTGAGAACAATTCTCGAGTTTCTAAGCGATCCGAAGTTAGGCCCGATCGGTTTGTTCGAATCCAAAATAGTGCGCAAATTCAAAGGCGTCATGATCAATTTATTGACCTAGAAATACAAAGCGAGCATATATGAGAAAATGATTTTAAAATGCATCAATATACATTTATAAATCCCATTCATTTTTGAATTTCAAAACCTCAAAATCACTTGAGATTGTAGGTTCATCTCCGAATGGGTTGATATCCATCATAGTTATGAATAACCTTGGAGAGAGTCCAACAAGCCATTCATAGCTACGACGGTAGGTATCATCTATACCGATTGCATATCACGTATATGCAACTATCACAATGTGCTATCAACTAATTGAATGTTCACACATACATTGGGTTGTTAACACATTAACAAGTATGCATCATATGCATAGCACCCAACTTCACCTCCCTTCACATCGGCCTTGGAGAGAGTCCAACAAGACGATGCTCCAGGTTAAAGCCAACCCATTAATCAAGAATAGTTTTAATATGGTTAGAGCGCATTCAACCAATTAGCCCAGCTTGGAGAGAGTCCAACAACCAAAGCTAACGATTGACCTCTGACTCTTACCATATTAGTATTAAACTATTCCATGGTTTGAACATGTTCGGGTTCGAGCCGGGCTTGGAGAGAGTCCAACAACCCAAACAAGAAACGGAACTCTGGTTCAAACCATATTAATGGAAGGTGTAGGCTTTAATATTGTTTAAAGGTTTTTATGTCTCATCCTCTTTGCATGCAAATAACTATTATCTACATGGCATGGCATACATGGCATACATCTACATGTCACGACACGCATGGCATTATGTTATGCATCTAATGCAACTACATGTCATACAATTATGTCATGTACAATATTTCCTTATATGTCATAACTATTTATGGAAATAAAATATGTTTAAGATTTGATTCTCCAAATCAAATCATAATTAAATTAGGAAACAAATTTCCAAATCTAATCACATATTTTATTCATGGAATTATTTGATTAAGAAAAATCTATTTAGGAAACCAATTTCCTAAATCTTCAAAACTACTTATGGAAATAAAATATTTTAAAGATTTGATTTCCCAAATCAAATCAAGATTAAATTAGGAAACAAATTTCCAGAATCTAATCAAATATTTTATTTATGGAAAATATCAATTTCCATAAATACTTCCAACTTTCCAAAATTAAAAAATTTCCATAAATACTTCTAAATTTCCAAAATTTAGAAAATTTCCAGAAATACATTATGACTATCGCAAAACCAATTTTACGATTATGTCGAAACACAACCTGGGCTCTGATACCACTGTTGGGTTTCCGGCACCGCGGCGTGTGTGTGTTCGATCATGTTTCGTAAACATGAGCACAGCGGAAGCAATAAAAATAATAAATCTATATTTATTACAACACACACAACACACGCATGCATATTACAACAAGTGTAGACATAACCGTAAATTAAAATTGCAATAAAAGGAAATTAAACTACGTTATACCTTTCGTATGACGTGTAGCGGGAACGGCATCAACCGGAACGATTCTCGTAAGAATCGTCTCTATCCGTATCCACGCCGAGCTCCTCGGGATGACTTCGCCAAGCCACGAGCTTCGTCTTCGTACGGGTTACTAGCCTCGTGTTGAAGACGATGTGATCGAGAGATGATCACGGTCCGAATCCAAATTCGGACCTAAAGACAAGTCCTCAAGACTTGCTTCTCCGGAGAGGTATTCGTCAACCGATTGACGAATCCTTCGTCCTCCACCTCAGAGGATTACCGGAGATCAAATCCCCGGTATGTTAGCGCTGTCGGGCCCTAACCGTCGTCTAAGCGATGCTCCGACGAGGAGAAGAAGCTGTCCAGAAAACTGGACAGCTTGGTGGAGGAGTAGGCGCCGGCCAAAACCAAGGAAGCAAAGTGCTCACCTTGATGCCAAACCTAAGGAGGATGACCGGAACTCTTCCGGCAGCAGCTCGACGCCGGCGAGGAGGAAGGAAGCAACCTTCTGGACGCCGGTTGGAGGACCTTTGGGTGGGCGGCGCAGCTGGAGTTGGGCGCCGAATAGGAGAGGGAGGGGTTGGGCGGCCAAGTTTGATTAGGTTTAGGGTTAGGGTTTAATCCCTATTTTATAGAGAACTAATTCTCTTAGTGGTTAATGGATCATATCCATAAAGCCCGTTAACCCGCTCCATTAAGATAAGTTAAAATAAACCAAACCATGATGGTTTATTTTAAGTTAAAACGAACCGAACCAACCTTTGGTTCATTCGTTTAATATAAACCAAACCCTTTGGTTTATTCTCATCCATTGGATTAGGACCAAACCATTTTGGTCCATCCATTATGTCTTCATAAGACACGGCCCATCCACGCTTCCATTGCGACTGAAACAATTTCATGCTCGCTTTATGTTTGGTCCAACCAAACATAGTTTCTCTCGGTCTGAGAATCACATTCTCAAGCTCGTTTTAAATCCTTTGGATTACACTCGTTGTGCGTGTGACCAAATAGGTTCTCGGTTTATGTTGGCCGTCTATAATTAACCATTAATTATAGAACGATCATGAGTGGCACCTAGTAGTACATCATGATCCCCAATTAACCGAAAAGATCAACGGTTGATCCAGAACTATTTCTGAAACCCTTCAGTAGCTTGAATGATCGTGCCCCATTCCCTTCACTCATCTTATACCCACTTGGTTCAGGACATGGTCTATTGTGTCAGTCCCCACTAGGCTGACTACGTCACACCTAGCCCAAGTATCATTTACTCGTCCTACGGATTCTAGTTACTCCACATGTATCGAAGAGTACCTTACTCTAAACATGTAATGCTTTGGCCAAAGACTTTAGTAACAATCCGACGAGAGGCCATAGGTATACATCTCCTCGCAAGGAGTGGTGAATCCTTTATAGGCTATTCAAACACCTTCGATCACTTCGACTTATACCCAATCATCCCGGGTCCTCATCTCCTTAGAGATGTTTGCTTAAGATGTCAAAGCATAAGTCTCTATGATCAAGATGACTTGAATACCGCAAGTCAAAGGAACATCGCACTTAAGCCACAGTAAGAACTTCATTGACATATCTATATATGCAGAAAACCATATGAAGTCTTACGGTTGGTCACTCCAATGAACTAGTTACCATAACTAGCATCCACGATTAACTCCGGACATCACTATGTCTCCAGCCAGTGAGAATCAGCTGCTTGGATACACCAAGGAGTATACCTCGTGCTAGTCTCGACAGAATTGATGGTGTCCAAATCCATCAATTCATTGACTAGGGATAATTCCGATACATCACAATTACACATGTAGAGATACTCACTAGTTGTGATCCAATCACAAATTCTCTCATGCTGTGAATTGTATCGTGGACATTCAGTAAATGAGTTTAAGATCTAATCAAATACATAAAATATGTATACTCAAATAGTGAATCTTCATTTATCATATAAATGGTTCATACATAAGGCGATTGCCTTAGGACATCTCTCATATATTACTAACAGTTTTAAATAAAAAATATATAATTTGCTTTGAGTGTAGGGAAAGTGGGCATTACAAGAGCAAGTGCCCAAAGAGAGTAAGAAAAGCTCCACCGACACCTAAAAATCAAGAAAAGTCAAAGGATGTCGGTTCCCCAACCATCAAAAGCAAGGAGCATATTATATGCTTCAAATGTAGTCAAAGAGGGCATTATAGGAATCAATGCCCTAGGGGGAGCAAAAAGACTCAAGAAGGAGCAGCACAAGTAGGGGGAGTTTCAAAAGCTAACCCTAAGGTATATTTTAATAATGCACCTTCTAAGTTTAAAAGTCAAAAGCATGCTTTTAATTCTCTTGCTCTCTCTCATGAAAAGCATGTTAGAAATAACAAATATTTTTGTTTAGGAGCTAAAAATATCCACTTAGGAAATAAGGATAAATTTAGGACTAATGTCCCTAGAAAAACCTTACCTAGAGAATCTATTAGGAAAATAGAGGATCATCTAGGCTTTAATCCCAAATGGACTAGGCATATGCCTGGGAAGAACCATGCCCAAGGATTAAATCAAAATTCTAAAATTGGGCAATTAGAGGTTGAAAATCAAGCCTTGAGGTCATGACTTGAAAAACTTGAAAAGACCCTTAGAATTATGCAAAATCAAGTTAAAGGGTCAAATGGTCAAAGTCAAGAGTCTAGGAACAAGAGTCAACACCTAGGACTTAAGAGACAAAAGTCAACAAAGGGCAAGAAGGGTTTGGGTCACAAACCTAAGCCTAAGGCGGCTTATCATTTGATTATGGAACACAAACTAGGTCTAGGAAGACCAAGGTCAATAGGGAAGTCATCCCTAGAGTTGACCATGGTGTGTGCATAGTGGCTAGGGTTTCAAGGAAACCTAGGGAGGCCACTAAGAAGGTTGCAAGGGGAGTTACCCCTAGAGTCAACCTAGGTAAGACCCAAATGACCAAGGCTAACAAGCCTAGAAAGGTCATTATGAAGGTATCTAGGGAGGTTATCCCTAAGAAATACCTAATTAACCCTAGGAGCTCAAATAGGTTTTGGGTTCCTAAGAGCGTGATTGATTCACGGTAGATGGGTTTAGGGTGTGCCAACTTTAAATGGAAGGGTAGTTAACCTAACCATGGTAAAGGTGGCACCTTAGGTAATTTTCAAGGTTATGGATACCTTGGAAATAGATGTGATCTTATGATCTTAAAAGATTTTAGGATGTACCAATACATTTTTAGAATTATGAAAAATCAATTAAATTGGCACAATTTAGGATTAGAGGTCATAGTGTGTCATTTTGGGTTTTTGGCACACTTGGGAGATTAGTGACAATGTGACAAAATATACTTAATTATATTAAATGACAATTAACATTAAAATTTAGGTATTATTATACATATACACTTTATATGCCATGCTTTGTTTGCCATATAACATGTCATGACATCATATCTATTTTTAACTATTTAATATGTCATGATCATGCTTTTAGGCTTAGGTTTAATGTCATGTGTTTTTAGATTCCATCTTATGCCATGACATCATGATTATGAGCATGTGTTTATTTATACCATCATTAATGCCATAATCATTCATGCATCTAAATTGATTAAAATTGAGTTAAGTACTTTTGGCATGACTTGAAGTTCCATTTATAAGGGAATCAAGTAGGGTTGCCTTAGAAAAATGCATGAAACCCTAGATTAGAAGAACAAAACCCACATCTCACATCACATTGGCATGTATGTGTATTTATATACCTTAGATACATGTGAGATGCTAGGATATGAGTTATGTTTAAGGTGCATAGTTTTTGCATCTAGATGAACTAAAACTCATCTTATCATATTGGTGGATCATTAGAAAAGCTTGTGTGCAAGTCATGTATATTGAGCCCAAGGAATATGATCCAATATAGATTTTTAAAAACATTTTAAAATCATTTTAGAAAACCTTGGTGAAGTCTATCTTTTGATAGCAATCACCATTGATGAAGTTGATACAAAGTAGGGCCAAAACATTAAAAATTTCAATGGTTTTGAACTTTGTGTCAATTTCACTATTTTATGGGTAAAATAATTTTCAAATATTTTTCACCCATTTGTATTGGTCATAAGTAGTATACGTATGAATTTTCACGATTTTTTGAATTACGTATAATTATTTATGAATTTTTAAATTCCATTTCTGATAACTGAAATTTAGAAATTTCAGTTAACGATCAGCCTTCTTGGTGGCGGATCGTGATAGTGTGATCGATCTCGATAGAGTCATTGCCAATCTTATTCGAGTAAACAAGGATGTTTAGCCCATGTTTCAGCTAGGGTAAGGTTCCCTAACCACTTTTAACCCTAGGATATGCTTTGGGAAGCATTAGAAAGGGTAAAAATCTATTGGATATGGATTAGGAGAGTTGTTTAGGGTTTGTATCAATTTTAAGGTGAGGAAAAGGTCAATGTTGAACTTTAGACCTTAATCTTGATGGTTTAGAGTTCCTATTGGCTTAGGGACTTCCCAAGGACATTGTTGGTGCAATGGTCAAGGGGAAGCAAGCCTTTAGGGGGAGGTCCATCATGGGATGATGGATGGTATTTTTTCCTCATGAGGGGAAAAATGGGATTTTGAGATACCCAATTTGGAAATTGGAGGAGTATATAGGATTGCCTCTCTTGAGTGATATGAGACTTATCACTAAGAAGATGGTAGGCATCATAGGTATTTTTGGACCAAGGGGGAGATTGTAAGATCTCATTGGGACATGAGACATTGACCTCCTTGGAGAGAACCTTTTTGATGTTAGTCAAAAAGGGGGAGAACATATTGGGAGAATGACATCAATTTGGAAAATTGATGGGGATGATTGGTTTGAGTTAGATGGTCTAACTCAATGATTTGTTTGGTTTTTGTCAAACATCAAAAAGAGAGAGATTGTTTGTAAGATACCAAAAAAAAAAATCCCTTGCTAAGTAGGGATTGTCTTGGGGGAATTTTTCGGGAGTTTTAGAAATTTTTCAGGATTTAAAATGAACTTAAATCTGAGTCGATGGGGTAAATTAAATTCGAGATGGATGGTTAGGGATTAATTTAAACCTAACCTAAGTTTAAATCGTATGGAATAATTTAATGGATATAGGGTTAATGGCTTATAGGGTGTTAAAGCCCAACCCATTAATGGATCCATTTTATATTTTTGTCGACCCATTTACCCACTCCATTATCTCCCCGTCGCGTTCATTAGTTGCGCCGATCCATTCCCAAACATTCGACTTTTCTTTTCCAAAATGGGCGACACTCCGTCTCTTCTTCTCGCGATCTCTGCAACAACCCTTTGTTGATCGCCGAGATCTTGGCCTCGCCGGAGCGCGGAGGAGAGCCGACGGGGGGCTGGACGATGACTTGGAGCAAAGAATTTCATCCTCCCGCTGTGCCTTGCTCATGTTTCGGCGCCGGAGCTGCTGCCCTCTTGATGGAGCATGGTACCTATCATCGCTCTTTTCCACCCGAACTCTACCGGCCGATCCCTCTTCTCCCTTCCACCGTAGGTGCCAACGCACGCGACGGTGAGCGCCCATAGCCGTGCCGATGTGTCCTTCCCGGCGAACAGGACCGAATTGAGGATTTGCTGCCGGGGAGTTTTCTAGGGATGGTGAGCGTGATCTACCTTTCCCTTCAATTGTTGTTGTTTGATGTTGTTTATCTGTCGGGGAGTCTTGGCTGTGATGGGTTATTGGGAATTCTCGGCTGTGATTGGAGTTCGGGTTTTCTTTATCCGATCGTGAAAAAAAATGGTTACCTTCTTCTTACTTGCATTGACAGGAATTCCCATTTGGTTCCAGTGATTGAAGCGTCCAGATGTGGAGAAATCCAGATGTGGGTAGGCTGTGAGAGGTAAATGCCGATTGGGATGTTTGTGAAGGGGAGGAATAATTTGAATGAGTCTGTGGAAGCTTGAGAAATAGGTAAGTGTTTGATCCATTTCTAGATCCGAGAAGTTGATTGGGAGTTTTGTTGTTAGCTGTGTAACTTAGATAAATTAGTTGACAGGTTGTTGCTATAGGGGAGGAGGCTCTATAGAAGATGGAAATTTGTCTGGCTTCAATGAAATTGAAGATCATATCTCTTCATCGCCGTGAGCAACAAAATTTTGGCAGTTTGCATTTAATAAGTCTCCTAGCTCAGGTAATCTCTTAAGTCTTGTTGTGTTTCATGAACTGTGGATGCAAGGGGAGATTTCAGTGTGGGTTTGTGATGGATTTTGTTAATGAAGATAAAATGAGTAAGGATTCAACTTATCTATCTAATTGTTATAGATTGCTACTTCAAAGGTGGATCAAGACACTATGGTTGATTGCAACGATTGAAAGGACCTGAATTCAGGACGGTCTTTTGGATGTGGAGATTCCTCGATAAGTCTTCGAAACAAGTGGGTAATTTCCTACCTGGTCCAGTAGATGTAATTGCATTCAGATTTAGACATAGATATGAGCATGTTATATGTTCATATTATCTTGACCACTCTTATTATCCTTATGCGATATTTTAGTTGGCTATTCCATTCTTTTGCTCATTTTACCATGATTAGGAGTTATATATATATAGGTGATGTAAGTAACTTAGAATTTGTTTAAGTTAAGTGCAAATAGTAAAGTCCGGATGACAACCTGATTGTACATTGGGCAAAAAGGTCATCCGTAGGTAGATAATGTCTTAAACCTAGGGTTAGTTCTAGTACCCTTAGGTTGCATGTTACCACTGACCATGTATTGAGTAAATGGTCAGGGGAATGATACTTAGTGTGTCACTACGGACCGGTGGTCCTAGCTTGTTATAATCAGATGAGTACGACTCTCTACAAGATAGAGAGTGCGTCCATCAGTTGAGTACGACTCTCTACAGGATAGAGAGTGCGTCGATTAGATTGGTATGACTCTCTACAGGATAGAGAGTATTATGATCAGTTGAGTATGACTCTCTGTAGGATAGAGAGTGCGTTGATCTGGTTAGTATGATTCTCTGTAGAGAGTCTATGGTGGATGTCTGTATGTGAGACATTGCATTCATGTCATTTGCATGCATGCTGGCGACGAGGTCTCCCTTGTGGTTGAGAGTGTCGCCAGTCATCCTGCCTCCACGGTTACTCATAGGAGGAGTAACCAGTGTGAGGGCAGAGCATTGTGGTGCCGCACTCTATCACTATAGACGGTGATAGTTGGATTTGCATGCCGTAGTCCTGCGTGTGTGGTACTCGACCACTCATGGGTAGTGACTGTCAGAGTGGCCAACAGTAGGGACCCCCATCGTGTAGCTTTCTCTTTACGCTTATATGCTACTCGATCATACTGGCCACTCGGCCACTCGGCCACTCGGCCACTCGGCCACTCGAGAGTAGTGGTTCGTGTTGAGTTGGGACAGTTGTCATGCTCGAGCCACCGAGGCCACACTGGGGTCGTGGTAGCTTTAGGGTGAGCCGACATAACCATGCATGCTGCATTGCCGACTTATGGCATTTTTGCATATTGCCATATATATACATATATGCATGTATATATATATATATATATATATATATATATATATATATATATATATATATATATATGGGTGATTGTGATTAGTAACCATATATAGATGCAGTCTATATATATATGCTTATTGTGATGATGCATTTGATTGTATTATGATATATATATATATGGGTGATTGTGATTAGTAACCATATATAGATGCAGTCTATATATATATGCATATTGTGATGATGCATTTGATTGTATTATGCTTGCTGCACTTGTTTGTACATCATATTCATGCATGATTCTTGCATATGTTATACGGTTGTGTCGGATATTGGTATATGTGTTGGACAAACCATTAGATACCTTGACCTGTAGCATGAGTAGATTATGAGTTGGTATTACTCTTCCTGTTATATATATGTTGGATATATGTTCAGGTTGGATCAGAGTAGCGTAGCAGACTTCAGGTATGTCTGCATTTTATGTTATTCATTTGGTTAGACGGTATATGCTTGTAGTTATATACTATGCTGATATACCTATTGTACATCTAGATTATGTCGTTGAAATACATGTGATATTACATATATACATGTTTTCTATTACCTGCTGAGTTTTACTCACCACCCCAACGGACCCTGGGTTTTTCTGTCGCCCAGGTAACAGGTAGAAGTCTTCGTGACGGCTTGGAGCACCGCCGATTGACATCGTCTCATCTCACCTCCGAGGCTTCCGTATTTGTTTTGGATTTTTCGTATGTCTTGTTATGTATTCGGAGTTTTCGTGATGTTATGTATTATGTGATGTACGCACATGTTGGTGCGGGTTTTGACGAGGTTTTCTTTACATTCTGTTGTTAGTCATACCGGTATGCATGTGTGTGGGTTGGGATGTTATTGTATCATGTTTCCGCTGTGTTTTGTGTAGTTGTTGTTTTCATATATATATATTATTGTTATTGTGGGCCTACGGGCCTTGTAATAACCCGAAATGTTGCCACGTACAGGGGAGGTGCTGTCCGTTTGATTTTCGGCTCGGCATGCTCTCGGGGCGTGACAACTTTAGTGGTATTAGAGCCCTAGGTTCTGCGATGCCATACAATATTGTTTTTTCGTCGAATCTTGGATTCTCGGGAGTCGATTTATTCGGTTTTGGTTTTCTAAGATGAGATGGACAGTGGCCTGAGCTCCAAGCAGCACGAGGTAAGAATTCCTAATAACTTATGGTTTAGTAGATATTTATCTAAACTGGATCAGTAGGTGTATACAATAGAGTTATAACACCTGTGCAGACTTGTAGTAGGGGTCGTCCACCGAGGTGACCAACCGGAGTGACCTTTAGGGTTTATACTCCCGGTTATGTTGGCTATGCATTGAGATGCTTATACCAGGGAATAACCTATAGTGTGTTGGTTATTATTCGTAACCGTGGTATGAGTTGACCACGGGAACGATCTGTTGAGTCTGTGAGTCTTGAACCTCTGTCGAGGAGGTGATTTACCTCTGAGAGCCGATTGATACCGAGTCAAAAAACAGGGGCCAAGTCATCACATTTATTATGGAAATCAGAGACTATAGTCTTAGAGATTTCCACTAACTGTGCTAGTCAGATCATTACCTGTGGGTAATGAACAGACTTGTAGACTATTGTGATGCAGATAGCGGAAGGCTAGGTTACGGTGTTTCATAGGGATTTTATCCCTGAGTTGTTCGCACTGAGATGTATAATTTTGAGAGTACTTTTGAGTACTTAACTCATGTTATACCGAGAAAGAAGAGTTGTTTGCATACCATTATCGGGATCAAGTCGGTATTTGGTGATAAATGCAGAAAATAATCTTCGGGAAATAATATATCACTTGATCATGGATTAGTGATGTTGAAAGAGTGTATTTCCCCGTGTCACTTTTAGTGACACATGGTAAGGAATTCTTGAGCTTCAAGAAAGGGTGCTCGGTTAGTAATAGTGTACTGTGCAGAGTTGTGAGACTTGCGGAGGTTACGACCACCTAATAGCTCAAGAAGAAGAATGGATGATTTAAGCCACCCAGAGTTATTGGCTTATAGTTGGATAAGGATGTCGGGATCTTCTACCAGATCCTGTCGGAAGACATTGGATTAAGACAGGAGTTTAGAAATGACTCCATACAAGGGTTTAAGAGTTGGAGACCGGTAAACAAATATTGCAGGTCAACTTAATAGAGTCAGAAGTCTCCGACTGTTGGATAAAGGAGCAAGATCAGAGTCATAGGCTTTGAGCTATTTTCTAATTATAGAAGACCAACCGCAGATCATCAGGATGTTCTCGTGGATATCAGCAAAATTAGAACAAAGACTTCGAAGGGATTGTGTGCGTGCAGTGCAGATCACGAAGACACGTGAAGTCAGATAATCCATTGGATCAGTTCATCTATTGCTATTGTGAGCAACCAGTACATTTGACGAGGTATACTTTGAAGACTAAGTTGAAGACTACCAATAGTGTTCCGGGAGGATGATGCTCTATCTCGACAGCAGAGATCAACATAGAAGATGTGGGTTACCTACATCAACCTACTACTTCAGGCGTGGTTGGAGTTCCTTGATATTACCCTTCAGTAGAGATCAGCACAGAAGCAACATCAGTAGAAGACATCTTAGAAGACTCATGCAGACAACAACAGTTACCTCCAGATGTGATTTGATTTGTACAGAGGAGAGAGTATACGACGATGGTCGTATCCATTTTGTATTCTACAGTTGCATCTCGTAGGATTAAGTGATGGAGATCAGATGATCTTGGAAAATCCTCGGATTATTCGTCGCAGAAATGCGATCGCTTTGTCGTGAACAGTTGGATTTGATTTTTCCTCTTCGGAGAAAGGCTGAGACCTGCGGGGAGCCTTTGGATCGAATCGACAGATAATTGATTTTTTTTTAGGGTATGACTTTAGTTTACCCTCAAGGTTAATATATTGAGAGATACTTGTAGTTTACGAGTATCTTTGTCTGGAACATTCCTAGTTCGGATTAGAAGGGTTCCTATACATCGACTTGTGGGTCGGTGGTATCTCTACCATCAGGAGAGATGTGGACCAACAATTAAGAAGTTAAAGGATGTCCTTAGACTTTGATAGACATACTTTTACTGTGGACATATCCTTATGGATGGTCAAATTGTTGGAAGTATGGTACGATATGCTCTAGGATGTGCGTATAATCTGAGAGTATTCGGATGTAGTTTCGGATGAACTCCAAGGTTTGCCGTTGCATAGGCAAGTGGAGTAGGCGATCGAAATGATTGCGGAAATAGTTCTGGTATCGAAGATCACATATCGAGTGATAGTTTTGTTGGTATCAGTGTTGCTAAACACTATAGAAATGGGAAAGAAAGATGTGAGTTGCGATTATAGGAGAAGTTAGAGGGGATATTTATCTATCCCAGTATCCCTCCTTCAGAAGGATCCAGAACTCTTTGTTAAAGAGAGATGGACCTTTGAAATTATGCATCGATTAGCGATGATGGAATGCGATAGTTGTTGAAAGTAAATATCATTCGTTGTAGATAGATGATCTATTTAGATCAGCCAAAGACACCTGTGTATACTCTAAGGTTGGTTTACGACTGGAGTATGGATATCATAGTGACATGATGTCATACAATTATCAGTGTCGTGATGATTAAAATATATCATCAGTGTAGAGTAAAGAGAATGCAGGTGTGTAAAGACGACAATTTCATACTTGGTATGAATTGTTATGAGTTGTGATTAAGTTGTTAGGCTAATTAATGATTTAGTCGCCACTGGATTTGAGAATCGTGTATCCTGGACACAATTGGATCAGTTCATGGTTGTTGGAGTTGTGTAACTTGGCCATTGTTGATTGTGGTAGATGGAGTTACGCACTCGACCATCGTAGATGGTGGTTTTCCTTGCATGGTTTGGTTAGTACTGAAGATGTGGATAGAATGTTTGACATTACTATACCACGGACTTGTTTGACAAAGGTAATGATGGAAATCATTTAGTCGGAAGCTGGTGAAACCAGTTTATAGGACCTTGATGGCGGTTAACTTTTACGCCAATATTAGTTAATCCTTCCGAAGTGGATAAAAGGATGATGTACGCAGATGCGTCATTTCAGGGATCGGAACGATTCTGATGCAGTTGAATGAGGCATATCTTATGTCTACGTCAGTTAAGAAACTACGAGATAGTCTGTCATATACATGATGTGACTTTAGTAGTTGTTATCTGGATTTGTAGTTGTATGGAGCAGAAGTGCTCATGGAGTTTTGACTAGCTATTGGGTAGCTACTATATAGTTGCTGGAGCACGAACAGTTGTAACTTGAGAGATTGATCGCTATAGTCTTCCATGCACTTACAGAGTGTGTGGTAGAGTGGATTTTGAATGGTTGGTGGACTCCTCTTTTTAGAAAACAATTCCCCATCTCTAGTAGGGATAGTGTGTTCCGGACATGCATCTAGTTAAGGAAGAGTTGCTACTGAAAGCACATCATTCGAGACGTGTTATATACCTTGGTGGTACTCAGATGTACCGAGAGTTGAAACGTTTATACTGGTGAAATGGTATAAAGAGAGTTGTAGCAGATTTTACTGCTCGATGTTTAGTATGCCAGTAGGTGAAAGCTGAACATTAGAAACTCGCTAGATTGCTCTAGAAAATTCTGATTCCGGAATGGAAGTGGGAGCATATCACGATTGATTGCGTTACAGGATTGCCTAGAACCCGTAAAGGACGTGATGCGATTTGGGTGATTGTGGATCGACTGACCAAATCAGCTCATTTCCTTTCTATTCGTGGGTTGTACTCGTTGGACCATCCGACAGCATTGTATTACCGAAAGATTATCGGATTGCGTGGGGGTACTTTTAAGTACCATATCGGATAGAGACCCACGTTTTACCTTGCAATTTTGACAGAGTCTGCATCAGACTTTGGGCATAGAGCTTCGGCTCAGTACAATATTTCATCCGCGGACTGATGGACTGTCTGCGCGTACAATTCAGACATTGGAGGATCTATTAAGATCTTGTGTCATGAATTATGGAGGTAGTTGGGAGAATCACATTCCTTTAGTGGAATTTAACTATGAGGACAGTTATCACTCCTCCATTCAGATGAATCCTTCTGAGACCCTATACGTTAGACTCTGAAAATCTCCCATGTTGTGGGAGGAAGTCGGGGAAATGACAGCTATTGGGGGTCACAGAGTATCCAACATGATGCAGAGTTAGTGGGCGTCATGGGAGGATGGTTATAAGAGACACATGGTCGACAAAAGAGTTATGCAAACCAGAGGCGAAGGCCTTTAGAAATGCTCAGTTGGGGAATAAGTATTTCTGCGTGTTTCACCTTAGAAAGGGGTGAAACGATTTGGGTCACAAGGAGCGACAGTAGCGGAACAAGACCATCCGACTCATAAAGATTGGATGATAGTATCCGAATAATGAGGAGGCTACATGGGAGCTGGAAGATACTATCCGAGCTCGATATTCTCATTTGTTCACTTGAGACATGTAGTAGTTTAAGAAATTTCTTGAGTTGATTCTCGTATGTTAGTATGAAATTTGGGGACCAAATTTTTATTAGTGGGAGAGAATGTAAGATACCGAAAAAAAATCCCTTGCTAAGTAGGGATTGTCTTGGGGGAATTTTTTGGGAGTTTTAGAAATTTTTCAGGATTTAAAATGAACTTAAATCCGAGTCGATGGGGTAAATTAAATTCGAGATGGATGGTTAGGGATTAATTTAAACCTAACCTAAGTTTAAATCATATGGAATAATTTAATGGATATAGGGTTAATGGCTTATAGGGTGTTAAAGCCCAACCCATTAATGGATCCGTTTTATATTTTTGTCGACCCGTTTACCCACTCCATTATCTCCCCGTCGCCTTCATTAGCTGCGCCGATCCATTCCCAAATGTCCGACTTTTCTTTTCCAGAATGGGTGACACTCCGTCTCTTCTTCTCGCAATCTCTGCAGCAATCCTCTGTTGATCGCCGAGATCTTGGCCTCGCCGGAGCGCGGAGGAGAGCCGACGGAGGGCTGGACGACGACTTGGAGCAAAGAATTTCATCCTCTCGCTGTGCCCTGCTCATGTTCCGGCGCTGGAGTTGCTGCCCTCTTGATGGAGCATGGTACCTGTCGTTGCTCTTTTCCACCCGAACTCTACCAGCCGATCCCTCTTCTCCCTTCCACCGTAGGTGCCATCGCCTGTGACGGTGGCGCCACTGGCCGATGCGTCGTCCTTCCCGTGAGCAGGACTGAATTGGGGATTTGCTACTGGGGAGTTTTCTAGGGATGGTGAGCGTGATCTACCTTTCCCTTCAATTGTTGTTGTTTGATGTTGTTTATCTGTCGGGGAGTCTTGGCTGTGATGGGTTATTGGGAATTCTCGGCTGTGATTGGAGTTCGGGTTTTCTTTATCCGATCGTGAAAAATAATGGTTACCTTCTTCTTACTTGCATTGGCAGGAATTCCCATTTGGTTCCAGTGATTGAAGCATCCAGATGTGGAGAAATCCAGATGTGGGTAGGCTGTGAGAGGTAAATGCCGATTGGGATGTTTGTGAAGGGGAGGAATAATTTGAATGAGTCTGTGGAAGCTTGAGAAATAGGTAAGTGTTTGATCCATTTCTAGATCCGAGAAGTTGATTGGGAGTTTTGTTGTTAGCTGTGTAACTTAGATAAATTAGTTGACAGGTTGTTGCTATAAGGGAGGAGGCTCTATAGAAGTTGGAAATTTGTCTGGCTTCAATGAAATTGAAGATCATATCTCTTCATTGCCGTGAGCAACAAAATTTTGGCAGTTTGCATTTAATAAGTCTCCTAGCTCAGGTAATCTCTTAAGTCTTGTTGTGTTTCATGAACTGTGGATGCAAGGGGAGATTTCAGTGTGGGTTTGTGATGGATTTTGTTGATGAAGATAAAATGAGTAAGGATTCAACTTATCTATCTAATTGCTATAGATTGCTACTTCAAAGGTAGATCAAGACACTGTGGTTGATAGTAACGATTGAAAGGACCTGAATTCAGGACGGTCTTTTGGATGTGGAGATTCCTCGATAAGTCTTCGAAACAAGTGGGTAATTTCCTACCTGGTCCGGTAGATATAATTGCATTCAGATTTAGACATAGATATGAGCATGTTATATGTTCATATTATCTTGACCCTGCTTTTATTATCCTGCGCTTGATACTTTATCGTTGGCTATTAACTCC
Organism: Wurfbainia villosa; assembly: GCA_025175895.1. Classification (NCBI taxonomy): domain Eukaryota; kingdom Viridiplantae; phylum Streptophyta; class Magnoliopsida; order Zingiberales; family Zingiberaceae; genus Wurfbainia; species Wurfbainia villosa. Next base: position 73,609,012 of record CM045991.1, on the reverse strand, counting down.
ATTGCTGCTATCATGTTTATTTTACCATGATTAGGAGTTATATATATATAGGTGATGTAAGTAACTTAGAATTTGTTTAAGTTAAGTACAAATAGTAATGTCCGGATGACAACCTGATTGTACATTGGGCAAAAAGGTCATCCGTAGGTAGATAATGTCTTAAACCTATGATGAGTTCTAGTACCCTTAGGTTGCATGTTACCACCGACCATGTGTTGTGTAAATGGTCAGGGGAATGATACTTAGTGTGTGTTGTACATCTAGATTATGTCGTTGAAATACATGTGATATTACATATATACATGTTTTCTATTACCTGCTGAGTTTTACTCACCGCCCCAATGGACCCTGGGTTTTTCTGTCGCCCAGGTAACAGGTAGAAGTCTTTGTGACGACTTGGAGCACCGCTGACTGACATCGTCTCATCTCACCTCTGAGGCTTCCATGTTTGTTTTTGATTTTTTGTATGTCTTGTTATGTATTCGGAGTTTTCGTGATGTTATGTATTATGTGATCTGCGCACATGTTGGTGCGGGTTTTGACGAGGTTTTCTTTACGTTCTATTGTTAGTCATACCGGTATGCATGTGTGTGGGTTGGGATGTTATTGTATCATGTTTCCACTGTGTTTTGTGTAGTTGTTGTTTTCATATATATATATATATTATTGTTATTGTGGGCCTACGGGCCTTGTATTAACCTGAAATGTTACCATGTACAGGGGAGGTGTTGTCCGTTTGATTTTCGGCTCGGCATGCTCTCGGGGCATGACATTGTTGGTGCAATCGACCCAGCTTACGATTGACCAGGACTCAAGCTTGACTTAAGAGATGTTTTGATGTTCAACAAAAACATATGACAATGTGATTGTCATGGGAAAGTCCAAGTCTTGGGTACTTGGCATGGAAAGTCCAAGTGGGACACTTGGCATTTGGGAAAGTCCAAGCATGGGTCTTGGCAATGGAAAGTCCAACATGGGTTTGCAAGGGAAGTCCAAGCATGGGTCTTGGCATGGAAAGTCCAACATGGGTTGGCAAGGAAAAGTCCAAGCATGGGTTTTGGCATAGAAAGTCCAACATGGGTTGGCAAGGGAAAGTCCAAGCATGGGTCTTGGCATGAAAAGTCCAACATGGGTTGGCAAGGGAAAGTCCAAGCTTGAGTCTTGGCATTTGATAAGTCCAAGGGGTTTGATATAGGCGGCGTAAAGTCCAAGCGGGAGTCTTGGCAGCATAAGTCCAATGATTGGCGGCGTAAAGTCCAAGCGGAGTCTTGACATTACAAGTCTAATGTGCCTTGGCGGTGTAGACACCGTTAGCATGACATAGCCGATGGAAGCACCTGAAGGCTAGCGCAATGGATGAACAAGTCATGGATGACTTGGAGGGATCCGAGAGGCGCGAGGCTGACAGAGGTGGCTAGAAGGCTTAGGTCTAGGCTAAGGGTGATCTAGCAAGTATGGGGGCACCATACTTGGGGTCAAAACCTCATGTTTGAGGTGTGCCAGTCGACTGGTGCCATATGACAGTCGCCTGGTGTGAGTCAACTAGGGTTTGACTCAGGGAGTGCCCTAGCAGTCAACTGCCAGAGGTGGACAGTGGACTGATTGGCCGAGCAATCGACTGATCTTGTGATCAGTCGACTGGTACTCAGTATTTTGGGCATAGAATGGAGTCTCACTTGATTGTTAGGGCTAGCAGTCGAGTGAAGGCTTGATCAGTCGACTGATGAACATGATCAGTCGACTGATGTCCTATCCGTTGGATTTTTTCAGTGTGGATTACATCGTTTTCTCACAGCAACAGTGTCATCAATCGACTGATGGTCCCGAGCAGTCGACTGAGCGGCGATTTCCAGCCCAGGCAGAAGCTTTAAATGGAGCTCATGGAGGAGGAAATCAACAAGGTTCTTTGAGGTGATTTGGGGTGATTTGCTGCTGCAATTCAAGGTCTCCAAGTGCTACTCGATCAACCTAGCAAGCAAGCATTCAAAAGCTCAGTGTAAAGTTTTCTTTACTTGAATTTTAGTGTAGTTGCTTGTATTCTTATTGTATTACTTTTGTAATCACTTGTAAGGGGTTTGTCCACCTCTGGATTGTTCTGAGAAGGAGTTGTTTGTGATTAGTGGTTGCGTGTGCATCACTAGAGCTCTTTAGAGCACCATCCGTGGAGTAGGAATCGTTCAGTTCCGAACCACGTTAAATACTTGTGTAATTGTGTTTGTCGTATTTCATTATTGCTATTTGTTTTATTTCCGCTGTGCTAACGAGATTTGTAGACGAATGCAATCGAATTCTATCTCGCCACTAGCACGACGCTATTCACCTCCCTCTAGCGGTCAACATTTCCTCTACAAAAACACATATGAAGAACGACAGAGTAAAAAATTTCATTTCGACCAGATGGGGTAAAGCCCTAGATAAGGTCATCACATTTTTATAGCTCGGTGTTCACCAAAGCCATTATCCCCGTGTGGTTGTGGAACGGAGGAGTAGGGTTTAAGGTAAATACACCTGTGAAGAACGGTGGAGTAAAAAAATTCATTCCGACCAGATGGGGCAAAATCCTAGATCAGGTTGATACATTTTTACGGCTCGGTGTTCACCAAAGCCATTATCCCCATGCGGTTGCAGAACGGAGAGTAGGGTTTAACGTAAATACGCCTGTGAAGAACGACGGAGTAAAAAAATTCATTCTAACCTGATGGAGCAATGCTCTAGATCAAGTCGTCACACTTTTTTACAGCTTGATGTTAACCGAAGCCATTATCCCCGTGCAGTTGCGGAACGGAGGAGTAGGGATTAAGGTAAATACACCTGTGAAGAACGATAGAGTAAAAAATTCATTCTGACTTGATGGGGCATCTCTCTAGATCAGGTCGTCACACTTTTTATGGCTCGGTGTTAACCAAAGCCATTATCCCCTTGCGGTTGTGGAACGGAGGAGTATGGTTTGAGGTAAATACACTTGTGAAGAATAACGGAGTAAAAACTTCATTCCGACCTGATGGGGAAATGCTCTAGATCAGGTCGTCACACTTTTTACGGCTCGGTGTTAATCGAAGCCATTATCCCCGTGCGATTGTGGAACGGAGGAGTAGGGTTAAATGTAAATACACCTATGAAGAATGGTGGAGTAAAAACTTCATTCCGACCTGATGGGGCAACACTCTAGATCAGGTCGTCACACTTTTTATGGTTCAATGTTAACCGAATCCATTATTCCCGTGCGGTTGCAGAATGGAGGAGTAGGATTTAAGGTAATACACCTATGAAGAATGGCGGAGTAAAAAATTTATTTCGACCTGATGAGTCAACGCTCTGGATTAGGTCATCATACTTTTTATGGCTCAGTGTTAACCGAAGCTATTATCCCCGTGTGGTGGCGGAATGGAGGAGTTAGGTTCAAGGTAAATACACCTATGAAGAGCGGCAGAGTAAAACATTATTTCGACTTAACCAGATGAAGCCCTGTGCCAAGTCATCACTACTTTTCATCTTGTCTTCAAGCCAAGATACTATCCTCGTGTGGTGGTGGAACGGAGGAGTTTGGTTCAAGGTAAATATATTGATGAAGAGCGGCAGAGTAAAAAATTATTCCGACTTGACCAGGTGAAGCCCTGGGTCAAGTCATCACTATTTTTCAGCTTGCCTTCAAGCCAAGCTATTATCCTTGTGTGGTAGCGGAACGGAGGATTTGGGTTCAAGGTAAATGCACTGATGAAGAGTGGCGGAGTAAAAAATTATTCAAACTTGACCAGGCGAAGCCCTGGGTCAAGTCGTCACTAATTTTTAGCTTGCCTTCAAGCCATCCCCATGTGGTAGTAGAATGAAGGAGTTGGGTTCAAGATAGATGGATTGATGAAGAGTGGCAGAGTAAAATATTATTCTGACTTGACCAGGCAAAGCCCTGGGTCAAGTCGTCACTACTTTTTAACTTGCCTTCAAGCCAAGCTACTATCCCCGTGTGTTGGTGGAATAGAGGAGTTGGGTTCAAGGTAGATACACTGATGAAGAGCGATGAAGTAAAAAATTATTCCGACTTGACCAGGCGAAGCCCTGGGTCAAGTCATCACTATTTTCAGCTTGCCTTCAAGCCAAGCTATTATCCCCATGTGGTGGCGGAATGGAGGACGTAGATTCAAGGTAGATGAACTGATGAAGAGTGACGGAGTAAAAAATTATTCTGACTTGACCAGGCGAAGTCCTGGGTCAAGTCTTCACTACTTTTCAGCTTGCCTTCAAGCCAAGCTACTATCCCCGTGTGGTGGTGGAACGGAGGAATTAGGTTCAAGGTAGATACACTGATGAAGAGCGACGGAGTAAAAAATTATTATTCCGACTTGATCAGATGAAGCCCGGGGTCAAGTCGTCACTACTTTTTAGCTGGCTTTCAAGCCAAGCTATTATCCTCGTGTGGTGGCGGAATGGAGGAGTTGGGGTTCAAGTAGATGCACTGATGAAGAGCGGCGGAGTAAAAAATTATTTTGACTTGACCAGGCGAAGCCCGGGGTCAAGTCGCCACTATTTTTCAGCTGGCTTTCAAGCCAAGATATTATCCCCATGTGGTGGCAGAACGGAGGAGTTGGATTCAAGGAAGATGCACTTATGAAGAGCGGCAGAGTAAAAAATTATTCCAACTTGACCAGGCGAAGCCCTGGGTCAAGTCGTCACTATTTTTCAGCTTGCCTTCAAGCCAAGATACTATTCTCGTGTGGTGGTGAATTGGAGGAGTTGGGTTTAAGGTAGATATACTGATGAAGAGCAGTGAAGTAAAAATTATTATTCCGACTTGACCAGGCGAAGCCCTGGGTCAAGTCGTCACTATTTTTTAGCTGGCTTTCAAGCCATGTTATTATCCTCGTGTGGTGGCGGAACAGAGGAGTTGGGTTCAAGGTAGATGCACTGATGAAGAGCGGTCGAGTAAAAAATTATTATTTTGACTTGACCAGGAGAAGCCCTGAGTCAAGTCACCACTATTCTTATAGCTCACCTTCAAGCAAAGCTATTATCCCTGTGTTGTGGCGGAATGGAGGAGTCGGGTTCAAAGTGGAGACAATGATGAAGAGGTGCAAAATAAAGTATTGTTTCAATCTGACCCGGTTAAATCTTGGATCAAGTCATCTTTATTTTTCCTACTTGTTTCTAAGTCAAGCTGGTATTCGCACAGGTTGATGAACTAGCAGAGTTGGGTGTAAGAAAGAAGCATTACCGAAAGGTGATGGAAGTCGTAATTCTTGTTTCGACTTGTACGGAAGGAGCCAAAGGTAAGATTTTTTTTGTCTGTTATAACTGAATTTCATCCCTACATGGGGTTATATCTGAGATAAGGAGCGGTTGATGTGATGGACTGATGCTAAAAAATCGAAGGGGCGGGGGCATGTGGTTGATGAATACTTGTGTTGACCTATGATACAAAGATATTTCATTCATTTTGGAAGAATCAACGTGCAATAAGGAAAGACACATACAAAATTGACAGAATAAGGGTTTTTTTTTTATTACTATACAGAAGGATTACATGAGTAAAAGTAAAACGAAGGCATCCTAGCCTAAGAAGAACTATGGGACTTCACGGATGACCCTCTCCGGAGGTAACACCGTGTTGGGTTTCCCCAGAACCGCGACGAGTGTGTGTTCGAACATGTTTCGTAAACATGCACACAGCGGAAGCAATAAAATCAATAAATCTAATTTATTACAACACACACATCACACACATGCAGAATACAACATGTGTAGACATAATCGCTATTTAAAATTTTACAATAAAAGAAAACTTATACTAGGTATATCTGACGTATTACGTGTAGCAGGAATGACATCAACTGTAGCAACCCTCGCTAGAATCTCCTCTATCCATATCGACGCCGAGTATCATCGGGATAGCTTCACAAAGCCACGAGCCTCGTCTTCGCAAAAGTCACTAGCCTTGTGTCGAAGATGATGTGATCCGAGAGACGATCACATTCCGAAATAAATTCGGATCCTAAAAATGAGTTTCACAAACTCACTTGTCGGAAGCGGTTTTCGTCAACCATTTGATGAAAACTTAACCCTCCACCTATAAGGATTGCCGGAGATCCAATCCCCGACAAGTAGACCTTTGTCCGAGCACAAAATACTAACCAAACGGCCTCTCCACGCGAAGGAGATCAAGACAGCTTGTTGTGGAGGATTAAGGGGCTGGCCAAAGGCTTGGTCGGTTACTCCTTAGTCACCGGTGGCCAAGGGAGGTTGGCCGGCGGCTGAGGGTGGCCCAATGGATGCCGACAGCTAGTGGATGGCTGGCGGCGAGGAGAGGCAGCAGTTCCTTTGGGCAGCGGTGGCACAAAGCTGGGCGGCAGCAACACCTTGGGCGGCGCCAAGGAGAAGAGGAGGAGAAGGAAAGGAGGCTAGTGTTGGAGCTGATACTCCAAGATATGTTTTGGTGTTTGACAAATATTTAAGTTTAGAGCGAAGAGCTGCCATGGCAGTTTGTAGAGCTGCCATGGTAGTTAATTCAGAGCGAAGAGCTGCCAGGGCAGTTTGAAGAGTTGCCAGGGCAGTTTGGTGAGTTCGCCAGGGCAGTTCACGAGGGCATTATTCGGTGAGTTGCCAGGGCAGTTCACTAGGGAAGTTTGATTGCCAGGGCAGTTTGATTGCCAGGGCAGTTTGATTGCTAGGGCAGTTCACTAGGACAGTTTGCTAGGGTAGTTTAATTTACGCTTGATTGCGAGCGGTTTCGCTTTAAAGCTTCCAAAGCGCTTCGTTCCAGGTTCGAAGCGATTTGACCTTTGCTCTAGAGCTTCCAAGGCGGTTTTTTTTACAGAGCAGTTGGTGCAATCTACCGAACAATCCTGGTATTAACAAAATTCTTTTTGGTATGCGGTAAACTAAGGGGAATAAAGTACCCTGAAAAGACCAAGATGTTTAATTTCTTGGCGACTAGAGAAATCCAAGGGTGGAACCTTGGTGAAAAGTCTAAGATGGATAATTCCTTGGCAGACGAAAAATCCAAGGGTGGAACCTTGGTGAAAAGTCCAAGAAGGGTAAATTCCTTGGCAGAAAGTCCTTGCAGAAGTGACAAGGTGAAAAGTCCAAGAGGATAAATTCCTTGGCAGAAAGTCCTTGCAAAAGTGGCAAGGTGAAAAGTCCAAGAAAGACTGAAGGCTGACGTCTTGGCAAGTAAAGGGTCTCTGGATAGAGTTTTTACTAGGCATGTTTCAGAGTTAGAGCTGACTGAAACAATGGGTCTTAAGGACAACAATGAGCTGACAACTCAACTGTTGCCCTTACCGCATACATTAGTTGACGAGGTTGCCGACACCAAGGAACAGTCAAGTCAATGCCTCAACTAGCCTTGTTTCAGTCGAGGCAATGACTCGACTGATTACAGCTTATAACCAGCGTGAACAGATGACACTCAAAAAGCTGCTGAAGGAGTAGCAATTGAGGCAGCGCATCGACTGACACTAGGCTGAACGAGCGAAGCAAGGCGATGACTCAGGATTTTTATTTGCACCGATCAAGGCGGCCTCGGTAGCCTCTGGCGAGTTCGGCGATCCGCAGGCGGACTCGCGGATTTAGCTTGAGGCGATTGAACCAACGCCTCGGTGAGTCGTTAGCGATCGATCAGATGCAAGGGGGACTCAACTGCACAAGAGGAAATCTCGAGTTGACTTGAGTAGTTGGGTCGGTGCCTCGACTGAACTACAGAAATAGTGCTCAGATGCAAGGGAGGCTCGACTGGTGCCTTAACTGATGGGAATCGAAATTGCAGTTTCGGTGAGAAATTATCTCTGTTTCGACGCGTGGACGAGCTCCAACGGCAGGAATTCAAATTCCAATGATCGACTAGAGATTTTGCTGTAGAAATGGACGTCCAAGCTTACGCATGGTCGGTCAAGAGAATGCTTCGGATGGGCGGTGATCTTTAAAACTCACGCGACAATGCAAACGTGATGAAGTAATTTTTCTGATCTCTCTGCACTGCGCTTAAACAACCTTGATCTTGCTCTTCTCTCTCACTCCGTGCATCCGCTGCAAGCTTCTTCTCCCTGTGCACCTTGCTCTCGCCACAATGATGGATTCGTCTTCCTGCGCTGCAACCTGATCACTACAACTGGGTGATTGCTGCTCCCTGTGTGCCACTTCATCCCTGTTCTTGGTGCCACAATTCTGTCATGGAAGATCTCTTCCTGTCAAAGCCACTCCGACCTAACCAAAGACAAAAGCTAGCATTCAGTATTACTGTAAAATTCATTGGCAAATTTCTTTACGGTTCATATTTCCTATACATAAACTTGTAATCCTTTGAATCTGTGGACTATAAAAGCTTTAAGAGGTTTCTCCACCCTCAAAGCATAGCTTCGAAAAGGAGAAAGTTAGTGGTAGGCCTTGGACTAGCAGTTCTATGAGAGAGTTGTGAACCAATTAAAAATCGACTGCGTCTTTCTTTCTTTCTCTCTGCTTTATATTCTTCCCTATGGTAGTTTTTTTTTTCGTTCTCATATTCGTCACTTTTTGTCAAAACTGCATTCTTTGTGTTTTTACATTGAACTAACTTTCGCAAGTTAAATTTCCGCTGCGTCTTCTGATTTTTCATAAAAAAGGGTACCCCCCTTCTTGCATACACAGTCCTTTCAAGTGGTATCAGAGCCAGGGCTCTAATTACCCGATTTAACAACCATAGAGTCTAACTATGCAAGAGGGTTACAATACAAACCGACCTCCATTTTTTGATGGAACGAATTTCCAATACTGGAAAAGTCGGATGGAGTACTATCTCATGATTGAGAAAGAAATGTGGTTCTCCGTTACGGAGGGTTTCATTACTCCAGTGGATGAAGTAGGTAAGGTCTTAGGGTCTGATCTTTGGAAAAATGAGCAAAAGCACAAGGCACAGGCTAATGCTAAAGCAACTATAACATTACAGTGCAGCCTGGCAAAGAAACAACTTAATAAAGTTGGGCCTTTCAGCAGTGTGCAAGACCTGTGGAATAAGTTGCTTGAGATGCATGAGGGTACTAGAGACTCTCGTATAACCAAGAGAGACTTATTCCTAAGGCAACTCCAGAATTTCACTATGAAGGACACTGAGACTGTCAGTGAACTTCATGGGAGATTCAAGGAGTTGCTGAATGGTCTCCACTCTATTGGAGAGAGTGTTGAGAACCGTGATTTAATCAGATATGTACTCAAGTCATTTCCCAGAAATGTCTTATGGTCATCCATGGTGGATGTCTATAAGGTATCAAGGGATCTATCAACTGTTAAAATAGATGAATTGTTCTGTGAAATGGAATTGCATGAACAGACTAACAAAGGTCAAAAAGAGAAGGGTATGTCTTTGCTTGCAGGTGATCAAAGAAAGGAGGGAAAGAAAAATAAGGAGAAGAAGGAGCTGTCTTCATCCTCGGGCATGGAGTCAGATGGAGATGACGAGTCCTCCTCCAGCGAGATGGCCAACTTCGTGAGGAAGATGATGAGGAGAAGTAGGAGATTCAGCAAAAAGAAAGGTAAGCAAGTTGATAATGGAATTGATAAATCTAATATAGTGTGTTGTGAATGCAGCAAGAAATGACACTTCAAGAATGAGTGTCCTCGTCTCAAGAAGGAGGAGGAAAAGAGGAGAAGACGAAAGGCGTTGAGAGCAACATGGGATGAGTCATCCTCCGAATTATCGGAAGAAGACAAGGAGGACAAGGTCGGATGACACACTGCACTAATGGTGCTGGAGGACTCTGGGACAGATTCAAATTCAGAGGAGGAATCATCATCAATGGATGATGATCAGGTAAACTCAGAACTGGAAGACTGTTATAAAACCATTGCCTATTTAAATGGTATGTTAGATAAATCTAAATGTAAAATAAAATGTTTAAAAACTGAATTAGCACATTTCAAAAATCGTAAGGAGCATGCGGTAGAATTTAGTGATGATACTTTCAAAATTAAGGATGAAAACAGAATCTTGAGAGCACGGGTGAATGATCTCAAGTGTACTCTTGAGAAGTTCAGTTCTAGCTCTCGAACGCTGAACATGATTCTAGAATCTCAGCGGGATGTTTACAATAAAGATGGAATAGGTTATCGACCTAAGCAGCAAGAACATAGCTTTATTTCTTTAGTTTCTAGAATTCATGGTAGCAAGAAAATGTCTAAGGCCTGGATTCCGAGGAAATACATTTTGGAAGCTAAAGGACCCAATATTTGGGTTCCGAAATGTTCTATTTTTTGTGTTTAGCAGGTATCAATTAAGGGGGAGTGTCCATCGACCTGGTTTGTAGACAGTGGATGCTCCAAACATATGACCGGTGACACATCGCTATTCTCCACGCTGGAAAATAAAAGTAGAGGTACAGTTTCATTTGGAAATAGCAGTAGATTAAAAGTTGTAGGTATAGGAGATATTCATGTTTCAGAGGCTTTCATGATTAGAAATGTATTGTTAGTTAAGAACATGTCATTTAATTTATTAAGTGTGAGTCAGTTGTGTGATGCTGGATATAGAGTTGAATTTAATTTGACTCAATGTCTAGTAAAACACAACAGCTCAGATAGTACCATGTTAGTAGGGATTCGAAAGGAAAACATATATCAAGTGTCCTTTGATAATGCTACTAATCTTTCTGCCAAGTGTTTTGTATCTAGAATAGATGAGTCATGGCTATGGCATAGAAGGCTCGCGCATGTCAAACTAAAGAACCTAAGAAGACTAGCTGGGAAAGAGCTGGTGAGAGGACTGTCGCTGCTCAAGTTTCAAAAAGACAGGTTATGTGATGCCTGTCAAAAAGGTAAGCAGAAGAGGGCCTCACACAAGCTCAAAATCATTGTGAGTACCTCTAAAGCTTTAGATTTACTGCATTTAGATCTGTTTAATTGTAGTACTATTAAATCTTTTAATGGTAGCAGATACTGTTTAGTAATTGTTGATGATTACACTAGATATACTTGGACGTTTTTCTTGAAACATAAAAATGAAACTTTTGATATTTTTATCTCTTTTAGTAAAATAATCGAAAATGAGAAAAACACAACCGTTAAAACCCTTAGGAGTGATCATGGAGGGGAATTTGAAAACACCCGGTTTAAGGATTATTGTTTAGAAAAAGGGTATAGGCACAAATTTTCAGTTCCAAGAGCACCCCAACAGAATGGTGTTGTGGAAAGGAAAAATCGAGCCTTACAAGAAGCTGATAGGAGCATGCTCAATGAGTTTGCTCTTCCAAGCTACTTGTGGGCCGAAGCCATTAACACAGCCTGTTATGTTCAGAACAGGGTGCTAATACATAGGTTTCTAGGCAAAACCTCGCATGAACTCTGGTTTGGAAAACCACCTACAGTTAAGCATCTTAGGGTGTTTGGCTGCAAGGTGTTTATTCTAAATACCAGAGATCATCTAGGAAAATTCACAGCTAAAGCTGATGAAGGGATTCTTGTTGGATACTCTTCTGTTAGTAAAGCATATAAAATCTATAATAAAAAATCAAAATTAGTTGAAGAGTCATCTGATGTTGTCTTTGAAGAGGGTAATAAATTTGATGATACCCAAAGAATTAGTGAAGAAATTGATTTTGGAATGGAGAAGATCAAATTAAGAGAAAACAACGAAGTAGGGGGAGTTAAAGTCGAATATGATGATGAAAAGCCTAAGTTACAAGGGTCATTACTTGAAGATGTATCAAACGACCAAATACTTGAAACATCTCAAGCACCAAGATCCAGTAGGGCAAGCATCAGTCATCCCCATTATCAGATTATTGGGGAACTTCAACAAGGGGTGAGGACCAGATCATCCTTTAGGAATGAAGGGGTTGAAGTTGCACTCATCTCAGAAATTGAACCTAAGGTAGTGGAAGAAGCCTTGCTCGATCCTGATTGGATCTTAGCAATGCAAGATGAGATAGGACAATTCAAAAGAAACCAAGTATGGGACTTAGTTCTAAGACGGAAGAAGTCTATATAATTGGTACAAAATGGGTGTTTAGAAACAAAATGAATAATAAGGAGAAATAATAAGAAACAAAGCAAGGTTAGTTGCTAAAGGCTATAACCAAATTGAAGGTTTAGATTATGAAGAGACATACGCCCCAGTAGCACGTCTAGAGTCCATAAGGCTTATGCTAGCATTTGCTGCATATAAAGGCTTCAAATTATACCAAATGGATGTGAAGTCTGCCTTCCTAAATGGGGTAATTAAGGAAGAAGTGTACGTTGAACAACCACCGGGGTTTGAAAGTATAGACTTTCTAGACCACATATTTAAATTGAAAAAGCCCTTTATGGGCTAAAACAAGCACCTCGTGCTTGGTATGAAAGGTTGTCCACATTTCTAATAGAGAAAGGGTTGAAGAGAGGTCAGATAGATTCTACACTATTTTTGAAAAGAGATGGTGAAAATATTTTTGTAACCCAGGTTTATGTTGATGACATAATCTGTGGCTCAAATAATAAGAACTATCTGAACGAGTTTATAGGACACATGGAGAGCGAGTTTGAGATGAGTCTTGTGGGAGAACTAACTTTCTTCCTCGGACTTGATATCAAACAAACAAAGGAAGGTATATATGTCCATCAGTCTAGGTATGCCATGAATCTGCTAAAGAAGTTCAATATGAAGAATTCAAAGGAAATATCCACTCCTATGACACAAAGTACAAATCTAGGAAATGATGATGGAGGGAAACCGATGGATCTAAAATGTTATAGGATCATGATTGGTAGTTTACTGTATCTCATAGAAAGTCAACCTGATATTTTATATGTTGTAGGGGTATGTGCTAGATATCAGTCATGTGCCAAATAATCTCACCTAAGTGCTGTAAAGAGGATAATGAGATATCTTAAGGGCACTATTAAGGTTGGGTTATGGTATCCTCGTACTGAGTCATTTGATTTAGTTGGCTACACTGACTCTGACTATGCTGGGTGCATGTTAGACAGAAAAAGCACAAGTGGAGGGTGCCAGTTCTTAGAGTCATCGCTAGTAAGCTGGTCGAGTTGAATGTAACATTGTGTTGCTCTTTCCACTACTGAGGCTGAGTCATCATGGGAGAGAGCGTGTCACAGCTGTTGTGGATGACTCACACGCTAGAGGACTATGGGTTGTCATACAAAAGTGTGCAAGTACTATGTGACAATATAAGCACAATCAATTTGACAAAAAATCCTGTCCACCACTCTAGAACGAAGCATATTGAAGTGAGATATCACTTCATTAGAGATCATGTAGCTAGGGGAGATGTTGTTCTCAATTATGTTGAGTCCAAGTCAAACCTAGCAGACATCTTCACTAAACCCCTTCCGAAAAAAGAGTTTAGCCATCTAAGAAGGGAGTTAGGCATGTGTGTTACTGAGTGACAAATTAGGATCTCTCCATGATCATAAGGACTAATTCACCATAACAAGAAGAAATTATAGAAATTATGGGAACCTTGGGGAAGCATCTCACACTAACTATAAGGTTAACAAAATTGTTTTTGTATTTCTAGTTGAAGGGGTGAGATGTTTAGTGTTAGTTATAGCCCTAGAACCAATCATGTAATGGTTGAATAGGGAACATTTTGTATCATATTCTATAAAGGCAAAGGATTGGTTATTATATATTTACGTCTTGCTTGTGCCAGCTAAATTAAATATATAATAATGCCCTAGAAAATTAGGTTCTTATCTACAGCACATCAATTGGCAGAATTGATTATGAGAGGCTGTAGAGAACACTTTCCTAAATGTTCCTAGTCAAGTATTAATATGCAAGGGCAATATTAATACATAAAGACTAGCATGTAGGTCGATTGATGACTTGATCTCACAAGTCATGGATATATGATATCAAGTTGACACATGGGTATATATTAGAGAATATATACTGAACTGACCCGTCATGAGAAAGTTTCATGGATCGTCATATGAGTGTCATAAACTTTCTCATGTGACTATTGGTATGAATAGTCCTTAAACCTGAAGTCACTACGGTTCCCTACATAAGGAGTTATGTACTTTGGTATCGTCAAACGCGTTACGTATAGGTGGACCATAAAGGCGATTACTGGGTATATAACAAATTATACGGAGGGATGTGAGTGATGTAGATGGGATCTATCCCTCCCATATGACGGGAGTGATATCTGTGGGCCCCTTGATTGAGTAGAACTACTAAAACGCATGGCCATGCTCGAATGAGTCAATATGAGATATTGAGCTCATTTGTTTGAGTTAGTTTACTCAGGGATCAAGAAACACATAGATTGATCGAGGATGACACGGTCTATGCCTCATTGGTCAATCTGATATCAAGGATAGAAGGACACGGTCATACATTATAGTAGTCACGGAAAGGTTAGTCGGATCTTGACTTATTTCGTAACTTGGGTAGCAATGATGTATTCTAGATGCCGCTCATTGCTTGTGTATCTAAAAGAGTTTAGATCCACTGCCAACGTTATGAGAGCCTATAGGGTCACACACAAGGAGCATGATGATTAGAAGAATTAGTGCATTCAAGTTTGACTAGAATAATTTGGGAATAAGCTTAAGTACAAAATGGTTTTTGGACTTTAAGATTAATGAGAATTTTAGCTTATTGATTTAATGAGATTAATTCAATATGCTAAGCTTAATTGATTTAATAAGATTAACTCAATATGTTACCTTATTGATTTAATGAGATTAATTCAATATGATAACATAAGCTTATTGAATTAATAAGATTAATTCAACATCCATGAATGCCACATAAGCATGCCACCTAAGCATGCCACATAAGCATGCCACCTAAGCTTGATGAGGTGGAAGGAGACAAAGGGTTTTGACCTTTGGATTTCCCCCACATGTGGCCGGCCAAACAAGGAGTGTTTGATTATATTTCAATGCAATTGATTGCATTAAATGTGATAGGAGGTGAAAGGTTTTTCAATCCTATAAAACACCCCATGGGGTGGCCGGCCAAGCTTGGTGGATTGGTTGAAGCTTGAGGCTTGGAGAGAGCTTGGTGGTGAGAGCATTTGGTTGTGTGGTTTTTGTGAGTGTAGCAAGAAGAGTAGTCTTCTTCTTCCTTTCTCTTTTTCCCTACTTTCCTCTCCTTTAGGGACTTCTCTAGCAAGAAGTAAAGGAGAGCTCTTCTAGTTTCTTTTGTGAGACAAGAGCTTGCTCGTGTGGATACATATAGAGGCACGGACATTTGAACGTGCTAAAAGATCCAACAAACCCAAGGAGAAGCGGGATTACAAAGGGCACGAAACAAAGGTAATATTCTCCTACAAGATAGGTTTTGAGAAATTTATTTTTGTACGAGGTTTTCTTTCGCAAGGATCACTTGGAAGGGATCCTAATTTTCCGTTACGCATATGCTATTTTGCATATGAGATCCCAACATTTAGTTATAACCAACTTACCCAAAATGTTCATTGCATCCCTTGGGCAAGGTGGTTATCGAGACATCAATCATTAATTTGACCAATTATGGGGAGGACCTTTGCATAATTCACGTGCATTTGGTCTGAAGATCATAGTTGGACATTCCAACCAAGTAAAATTGGTTGGACCACTTAAGACAAATGCGAACCTAAATAAGTGTCTTAAAATGTTTTAAAAGGATGCTATCTTCATGGTGATCAATCACGTGTTGGTGTATGGATAACCTTTGAAGTTAGTGATACTATTGGAACTCAAGAAAAGCAAATTTTCAGGTTTTTGAAAATTGTATCAACCTGTGAAAATATTAGGCCCTATATTTTTCACAAATTTTTCTATGGAAGATCATGACTTTAGAATTCTGTACGTAAAATTTCAAGATTTTTTGGAATCTCTGGAATTATCTATGAATTTCTGAAGTTCATTTGAAAACTGAGCAAATCAGTTATCAGAAACCAGTCGAGGCAGTCCCTCGACTATCCATGGTTTAACTCGAATTTGCTCTCGATCAAGGGCTCAACCGCACTGTCAGTCGAGGCACCAACTCGACTGACACTCTCAACAACAACCACCAACGAACAGATTCGTGGCGCGCTCGACCAGCCCCTCGACTGCCAAAATTAACCCACTAGTAGAACCTAGGTGCGCTCAACCAGCACCTCGACTGGACAAGTTTGCGAAGACATAGAGGCGAGGCGAACTCGACTCACGCCTCGACTAACTTATTAGTCGAAGAATTTTACTTATCGCCTCGACTGATGAACGTGGATATATATAAGAAAATCCCTCTCTGTGCTTGACTCATTCGCGATTTCTTCCTTTGCTTCCGTCGCTCTCGCCGTCGCCATCGCCGCACGTACTACGACCAACCTCCGACGCCGACCACACCAACCCTACCTCTTTAGGACCCAAGCCAAGCTAGGGTTAGGGTTTACATAGCCATTTCCATCTCTAGTTGGCATTCTAACCCTAAAAATCATCGGTGTCGCCATCTAGGGTTTACCGGATCTCTGGTTCTCGCCGGAAAAGCCAGATTCTGATGAAAGGAGTTCAAAACTAAGGTTCCTTCAGCTCGAATTTACTTGGACCAAGATCAATGTCGCCCAAGTATAATTCTTTCTCCCTTCTTCACTTTCCTTCATGATTATTAATTTACTGATTAGCAACTAATTATTGAGTTATCCCTGTCATTCATCATATAACATCATATCACATTCATTCGACATTCTTGCATATAATTTCTACATTTCTAGACAAAAACGAAAGCAATCTGAAGTTACTAGGAGGGATACTTCGAGGGAAAACCCCTCTACTGATCCACAATTTCCCTCCGAATTGCATCAACATACATATAGGACTTATAACTTCCAGAAGATACCCACACGCTCTTTAGACAAAGACTTCTTCAAGGACTTTGCTCCTGAAGTTAAGGGTGTCATAGAGCATTACCAACTTGAGAAACTAGTCTACTACGACCATAATATAAATATGGACTTAGTTTTTTAGTTTTTTAATAACTTACAACCTACTGGAGATCGACTCATTTATAGTAGTAGAGTAGCAAGAAAAGACATTTCCTTTACTCCTGATATCCTTAGAGCACTTTTAGGTTTTAAAGAGTCCACGTCAACTTTAGAATTCTATCCCAGTATCCAAGAACCTATTGAAGGGGTCTCTCTAAACAAAATTCATGAACAATTATTTAGGAGACCAAGGCAACCTCAAGTCAACCTCAAGTCAACCTAGCTCCAGCCATGGCATTATCAACCCCTGACAATATCCTATATAAGGTCATTATAGGGTGCATTCTTCTGATAGTGTCAAGAGGGAAAGCTAAGGTGCGACCACATCATCTACTAGCCCTCCATTTCATGAAGAATCATTTAGATTTCAATGTTGCTTTGAATATGTTTCTATGCATCGTTCACTTCATAGTCCCTATTTAAAAAAAATCCACATGCCATTTTTCCATATCATTACATCCTGGTTAGAAGAAATAGGCATAAACACTACAAGGGGCAGAGTGAAGCAGATGTCAGAGTTCGATTTTATCAAATGGAGGAATTTTGCCTTGGCTGGCATGGTTCGGGACAAAAAGACTGTAAAATGGGCTGATGGACGCCAAGCTGGCGAAAGATGGGATATGGGGGCACGAGACGAAGACGAAGACGAAGACGAAGAAGAACAATTGGCCCTTACCGATGAGCCCTATGAGTCTGTATCCAAGCAGCTGGACAACCTACGCCGTGACTATGTCAAGTTCACCGAGACGGTGGGCACACGACTCCTAGGTCTAGAGATGACCATAGAGACACGTTTCTTGGAAGTCACAACTCAACAAACGAAAATTCTGGATCAGCAGGCTGAAATACTAAGACTTCTACGTTCCTTGATGGCTGACTTGTCAAACCCATCGTCATCGACATTTTAGCTTTAATAGACTCTTGTCAGTAAAGGATAGTAGAACTGATCTTGTTCGTCTAGATGGGATTGTGCAAACTAAAACAAAGTGTATAGATTAACTTGGCGTTGTATTGGCTGAGCAACTTTCTTGAACTTGTTTTGTTTTTTAATTGCTTGCATATTTGCATAGTTTTGTTTGATGAGATTTAGTCCTTATATGATTATGATAGGATGTTAGAACAGGTTTCTCACAAATATTTTTAGGGAAAACTCTGTCAAAATTTTCTATGAAAATCATTACTTGTTTCTCACATGTTACGAATATGCATTGTTGATATGGATAACTGAGAGTAAGGATTCAGTGGGAGGATACTTTAATCCTTGCATGGTTATTTCATTTCTCATACTCTTAGTACCCCTATGATCCCTTTTTTGGTGTTTGCCAAAGGGTGGAGGATAGAGTTTAGGTGTTTACTAGTTTCACGTTACAGATCAAGTACTATTACTTGACTTGATCTGATTAACCTAGAAAGGAGAACCTAAACTTTAATGGGTTGTCAAGAGAACCTAAACTTAAACGGGCTGTCAAAAGAACCTAAACTTAAACGGGTTGTCAAACATCAAAAATGGGGAGACTATTGGAGCTGATACTCCAAGATATGTTTTGGTGTTTGAAAAATGTTTAAGTTCAGAGCAAAGAGCTGCCAGGCATTTGAAGAGCGCCAAGCGATTAGTTCAAGGCGAGAGTTGCGAAGCGATTTGGTGAGTTGCGAAGCGATTCGCCGAATGTTCGGTGAGTTGCCAAAGCGATTCACTGAGAAGTTTGATTGCCAGGCGGTTTGCGAGCGGTTTGATTGCGGAAGTTCACCGGGACGATTTGCTACGGCAGTTTGATTGTCGAGCCGCTTGCGGCGATTCACTAGGGCGATTTGGCGAGGCGGTTTAATTGCGAGGCGCTTAACTACATTAGAGCTTCCAGAGCAGTTCAGTTCCAGGGCAGTTTGACACTGCTCTAGAGCTTCCAGGGCAGTTTTGTTTACAGAGCAGTTGGTGTAATCTGCCGAACAATCCCTGTATTGACAGGATGCTTTTTGGTATGCGGTAAACTAAGGGGAAAAGGAGTACCCTAAAAAGACCAAGATGTTTAATTCCTTGGCAACTGGAGAAATCCAAGGGTGGAACCTTGGTGAAAAGTCCAAGATGGATAATTCCTTGGTAGACGAAAAATCCAAGGGTGGAACCTTGGTGAAAAGTCTAAGAAGGGTAAATTCCTTGGCAGAAAGTCCTTGCGGAAGTGGCAAGGTGAAAAGTCCAAGAGGGTAAATTCCTTAGCAGAAAGTCCTTGCGAAAGTGGCAAGGTGAAAAGTCCAAGAAAGGTTGAAGGCCGAAGTCTTGGCAAGTAAAGGGTCTCTAGGTAGAGTCTTTACTAGGTGTGTTTCAGACTTAGAGCTGACTGAAACAACGGGTCTTAAGGACAACAATGAGTTGATAACTCAACTATTGCCCTTACCGCATACATTAGTCGACGAGGTTGCCAACACCAAGGAACAGTCAAGTCAACGCCTCAACTTGCCTTGTTTCAATTGAGGCAGTGACTCGAATGATTATAGCCTACATCCAATGTGAACAGATGACACTCAAAAAGCTGTTGAAGGAGTAGCAGTCGAGGCAGCGCATCGACTGACCCTAGGCTGAAGCGAATAGACCCCAGTCGACTGACCCCGGGTGATTACTGCTCCCTGTGCACCACTTCATCCCTATTCTTGGTGCCATGATTCTGTCTTGGAAGATCTCTTCCTGTCAAATCCACTCCGACCTAACCAAAGACAAAAGCCAACATTCGGTATTACTGTAAAATTCATTGGCAAATTTCTTTATGGTTCATATTTCCTATACATAAAGTTGTAATCCTTTGAATCTGTGGACTGTAAAAGCTTTAATAGGTTTCTCCACCCTCGAAGCTTAGCTTTGAAAAGGAGAAAGTTAGTGGTAGGCCTTGGACTAGCAACTCTATGAGAGAGCTATGAACCAAGTAAAAAATCGACTGCGTCTTTCTTTCTTTCTCTCCGCTTTATATTCTATCCTGTGGTAGTTTTTTTTTGTGTTCATATTCGTCACTTTTTGTCAAAACTGCATTCTTTGTGTTTTTACGTTCAACTAACTTTCGCAAGTTAAATTTCCGCTACATCTTCTGATTTTTCATAAAAAGGGTACCCCCCTTCTTGCATACACGGTCCTTTTAGCTAGGTTTCCAAATCCCTTGAACCAATTAATTCTCTTCAAAAAACCCTTAAGCCTTGTTTTTATAGAGAATAAATTCTCCTAACGGTTATTGGTTCATAACCGAAATTCGTTAACCCGCTCCAATAACTTAAGTTAAAATAAACCAAACCGCGTTGGTCTATTTTAAGTTAAAATGAACCGAACCAACTTTGGTTCATTTTCCACCATTGGATTAGAACCAAACCAATTTGGTTCATCCATCATGTCTTCACAAGACTCGGCCCATCTGTGCTTCCGATGCGACTGAAATCATTTCATACTTGCTCTTTGTTTAGCCCAACCAAACCTAATCTCTCTCGATATGAGAATCCTATTCTTAAACTCGTTTTAAATCCTTCAGATTATGCTCGTTGTGCGTGTGACCAAATAGGTTTCCAATTTATGTTGGCCATCTATAATTAACCATTAATTATAGAACGATCATGAGTGACACCTAGTAGTACATCATGATCCCCAATTAACCAGAAAATCAACGGTTGATCCTAGAACCTTTTCTGAAATCCTTCAGCAGCTATAATAAATCGTGCCCCATTCCCTTCACTCATCTTATACCCATTTGGTTCAGGACATGGTCTATTGTGTCAGTCCCCACTAGGCTGACTACATCACACCTAGCCCAATTATTACTTCCTCGTCCTTCGAATTCTAGTTACTGCACATGTATTCAAGAGTACCATACTCCAAACATGCAACGCTTTGGCCAACGACTTTAGTAACAATCCGACTGGAGGCCATGGGTATACATCTCCTCGCAAGGAGTGGTAAATTTTTTGTAGGGTATTCAAACACCTTCGGCTACTTCGACTTATACCCAATCATCCCGGGTCCACATCTCCTTGGAGATGCTTACTTAAGATGTCAAAGCATAAGTCTTCATGACCAAGATGACTTGAATACCGCAAGTTGAAGGAACACCGCACTTAAGCTGTTGTAAGAACTTCATTGACATATCCATATATACAGAGAACCATATGAAGTCTTACAACTAGTCACTCCAATGAACTAGTTTCCATAACTAGCATCCACGATCAACTCTGGACATCCCAATGTCACCAGTCAGTGAGAAATAACTGCTTGGATAAACCAAAGAGTATACCTCATCCTAGTCTCAACAGAATCGATGACGTCCAAATCCATCAATTCATCGACTAGGGATAATTCCAATACATCACAATTACACATGTAGAGATTCTCACTAGTTGTGATTCAATCACAAATTCTCTCATGCTGTGAATCATATTACGGATATTTAGTAAATGATTTTAAGGTCCAATCAAATACATGAAAAACATGTATACTCAAATAGTGAATCTTCATTTATCAAATAAATGGTACAACCATAAGCGATTGCCTTAGGATACCTCTCATATATTACTAACAAACTCCCACTTGGCCTAATGCCAATCGCCACAGCATCCAATACCATAAGCTCTAACATGACACTCAAACTTACTTTGAGGTAAGACCTTAGTTCAAGGGTCCGCTAAGTTCCTTTCAGTGGGAATCTTATCGATTTGTATTTATTTCCTACTTATGATCTCTCTGATCAAAAGATAGTGGTGAATCACATGTTTAGATCGTTGATGAGACCACATCAAGTTCAGAGATGAACTTATTTATCTAAACCGCTTCCTTTACTGCTTCCGAAGTTGCAATGTATTCTTCCTCAGTGGCAGAATCTGCTATGGTGTCTTACTTGGAACTTTTCCAACTTATTGCGCCTCCATTCAAGGTAAATACGTAACTAGACTGAGACCTGGAATCATCATTGTCTGTTTGGAAGCTGGCATCCGGATACCCGCGTATTACCATATCACCTTCTCCATATATTAGAAACACATCCTTATTTCTTCTTAAGTACTTCTTAACATCCACCCAATAATCCATTCCTGGATCAGACTGGTATCTGGTTGTGACACTCAGATCATACAATACATCGAGCCTTATAAATAACATAGCATACGTGATAGATCATATTACGAATGCATAGGGAATCTTACTAACGCCCGTAAAATTTCTAGCAATTTTACGAGAATTTTGGCTTTATGATGATAGGCTTTATGTGGGCCTTTTTTGAAAAATAAAAGAAAATAAGCCAAAAAAAAAAAAAGGAGATGCAAAGCCTAGGAATTGAACCCCAAACCTCTAGAGATAGCCAAGCCCTATAGATGCACCCACTAACCATAAGCCCAATAGAATTATATCATTAGAGGAAGAGGGGAATTTATAGATAAGTGGAAGGAGGGTAAGTGAAGAGGCATGACAAAGAAAAGAGAAACTTCTCTTCCTCCCTTTATAAAGAAGAAGGAAGTTTCCATTTGGCCATTTTCTTCCTCTCCTCTTCATCCTCACCGAAACCAATCTCCCTCTTCATCCTTTGGCCGAGACCCCCTTTCAAGCTAGGAGAAAGCTAGGTGACTTCCATTAGGTCATCTCTCAAGCAAAGCGAAGGATGTAAGATTTCCCTCACCTGCAGTGTATTAGTTTCGTAGGTTAAATTTCATGAAAGAAAGATGAAGTTGTAGCCCTTGTAGGTTTCGGCCAATCAAGTTTTCTTGGGCTAAGATTCATGAAAATGATTCTAGGGAACTTCTATAGGTTGTATGCTCACTATAGGAACTTTTAGGGGACAAAGATTCTAACTTGGTGCCCTTATAGGTTTCGGCCACCAAGGCTTTTTAGGGTTAGGGTTTTTATGACAACTCCCTCTTATGAGGTTAGGCCATGATAATGCTTTATGAATGAATTCTAGGGGACAAAACCTAAGTTTGAACCCATTCCATGTTTCGGCCAACCCATATAATTAGGGTTAGGGTTGCATGAAAATGTTCCTAATGACACTAGGTTAAGTAATAATGCTTTATGAATGAACTTTAGGGGACAAAACCTAAGCTTTAACCCCCACATGTTTCGGCCAATCAAGACCCTTAGAGTGAGGGTTTCATGAAAATACCCTCTTATGAAGTTAGGTTATGATATAGGCCTACATGAATAGATTTAGGGGACAAAAGTCCAAAGATCTAACCTTACAAGATTCGGCCAACCAATGAAAGTAGGGTTAGGGTTGCATGAAAATATCTCTAATGATACTATGATCAGTTATAGGGCTTCATGAATGAACTTTAGGGGACAAAACCCAAGCTTGAGCCCTTACAAGATTCGCCAACCCATGGTTTTAGGGTTAGGGTTTCATGAAAACACCCCACATGTAGTTGTGCTAAGGGTATGGTTTTTGTTTATATGTCATGAACTATGCGTGTGTGATGAATATGTTTATGATTCAATGCAATATGAAATAAGCTTATGTGATGAACATGTTTATGCCATGAAACATACCTAGATGTGGAACATGTTTTGTGATTCAATATGCCATGAATATGCCTAGGAAATATGCTTCATGTCTATGATGTAAGGTACCATGAAATATACCTAGAGGTGGAACATGTTTTGTGATTTAATATGCCATGAATATGCATAGGAAATATGCTTCATGTTTATGATATAATGTGCCATGAAATATTCTTGGGTGATGAACATGTTTATGCTTAGGACCCCTTTAGGGTACTCTTATGTTATGAATGCATGTGTCCTTATGAAATGACTGAGATGGAGATGCTTCCCTTTCATGTAGGGATCAAGAGCTCTCCTTATGACAAGATAAGATGGAGATGCTTCCCTTTCAAGTAGGGATCAAGAGCTCTCCCTATGATAAGATAAGATGGAGATGCTTCCCTTTCAAGTAGGGATCAAGAGCTCTCTTCATGACAAGATGAGATTAAGATGCTTCCCTTTTATGTTGGGGATCAAGAGCATTCTTTATATTATGACAAGAAAAGAAAAGAATTAAGTATTTTACTTTGCAAGAGGTTAAGTACCCGACCCGTCAGGTGGTCGTTAATCAAATCCATAGGGACATAAGAAGACGTAAGAGGTCTTGCCCTGGTAAGACGTAAGAGGTCTTGCTCTAGTAGGACTGGTGGCTCGCTACCCCAGCCTATTAGGGAACGCGCATTATGTGATACTTAACCTGGGGCCCCCCAAACAAGTTATGATGATATTGAAGTATCTATAAGTATATGTTTTGAAAAGAAAAGACTTTTATGATTATTGTGTATGCTCATGTTAAATACTCTGAATGCTTACGAACTATGTTCTTTATGCATGCTAGATGTTATGAAGTTATGATGATATTGAAGTATCTATAAGTATATGTTTTGAAAAGAAAAGACTTTTATGATATTGTGTATGCTTATGTTAAATACTCTGAATGCTTACGAACTATGTTCTTTATGCATGCTAGATGTTATGAGGTTATGATGATATTGAAGTATCTATAAGTATATGTTTTGAAAAGAAAAGACTTTTATGATATTGTGTATGCTTATGTTAAATACCCTGAATGCTTGCGAACTATGTTCTTTATGCATGCTAGATGTTATGAAGTTATGATGATATTGAAGTATCTATAAGTATATGTTTTGAAAAGAAAAGACTTTTATGATATTGTGTATGCTTATGTTAAATACCCTGAATGCTTGCAAACTATGTTCTTTATGCATGCTAGATGTTATGAAGTTATGATGTTTAGAGTTAAGTTTAAGAATGTTGCGACTATGTACCTTATGCTAGTTTAGAATTTATGATGTGGTGAATGTTATGGTTAAGTTTATGAATACTTGCGATTATGTTCCTTCTGCAGGTTTAGGATTTATGTTATTACAAATGTTTATGTTCAAGTTAAACAAATGCTTATGATTATGTCCTTTATGCATGTTTGGATTTCCTGATGAAGGGTTATGGTTAAGTTGGAGAATGTTTGTGCCTATGTACTTTATGTAGGTTTAAGATGTATGATGTTACGGATGCTTAGGTTAGGAATGCTTATTGTTAAGTTTTAAAACGCTTATGAATATGTCTTTCATGCATGCTTAGTTTTATGTAGTTATAATGCTTATGTTCAAATTATGCCCTGCTTAGATTAATTATGCTTAACTGGCTCATGAACAATTCTATGCCATGCTTAGTTTTTTTTATTACATGGATATGTTGTTGATTAGTGTTGCTATGAAATACTTAGTTCCTTTATGCTAGTATGCTCATGTTCTAATTGCTTGATGAAGTTTGTGGCTTTTGTGAGTAGGCAAGGATCTTACTAAGCTATATGCTTATAGTTCATGTTGTCCATATACTACAGATAAAGGAAGTCTGCGCTAGAGGAAGTAGCAGGAGGGGCCAAGTGTGTGTGATAGTGGCATGGTGGAAGAAGACCCTATACTATCTGCTTGTATTTATATGCTCTAAGAACAACTTAAGACATTGCTTCCGCTTATAAGACTTGTGTTTAATGAGTATCATCTACTTAAGAAGGTTGGAAATGTTAGAACTCATGAACGAATCTTTATGTATGCATGTTATGAAAGATATGTTAACATGCTAATGATGAATATGATATGTGATGCATGTGCAAAAGAAGGTTTAAGTTATGATGACATGTTAAAATCGTAGGTTGTGAGAGGATCCATATGTAGTATGTTTTAAAAAAAAAAGAGTAGATGCGCCATACAGGCAGATAAGGCGGGCGTTACAGTGTATCGAGCGGAGTTCACCTTTCCACTATCACACATCAAGCCTCCATCCCGCTATTTCCAAGTAAGTAATTTTATGCATACTTAATATTTCCTTTATAATGAAGAATGTCTTCTATTTAGAATGAAAAAAAAAAAATATAACTAATCATTTTTTAGTATAATGTACTCAAAATCATGACTTAGATAGAAATAATACCTCGTGTTTAGTATAATGGAACCATACTTATGACTTAGATAGTATACCTTACCTGTATATGATGGGAACAGGTCTCTAACCTAGAAATATCCCTAGAAAGGACACCTTACCTTGTTTATGATATGGGATGTTAGATGCCTGTATAGGAATAGAAATTATAATAACACCTTAATTAAATTATTTATTTATCACTTAGATAACATGAACGGGAGACGTAGTGCTAGAGGGAATGACTCAGCACCCCCACCAGATTTGATGCATGTGGTTACCGAGCTACAGCGTCAGGTCGCAGAACAACAGCTGGTTATCAATGCTCTCACGAATCAACAAGGGAACCCTAGCACCACGCCAGGGGCTCAAAACGTAACTCCCAACATGACCACTATGGTGCAAACACCGCTAATCAACGCTGCCCCCGGGGCCCGGCCCGAAGCCTATCTGATTCAGTGGCAGAGGCTGAAACCAGAAGGTTTCACTGGTGTCGGCGAACCATGGGATGCCCAAGCTTGGTTCAAAACAGTTGAGAGCATCGTGGAGCTGTTGGCCCGAGCACAAAAGATAAAATGTGCCTCGCTCGTTCTTAGGGATGCAAGGATGTGGTGGGAGAGAGTCAAAGCAAAGAGACAAGTAAATCAAATGAGGTTGACAGATTTCGAAGCAGAGTTCTTCGAGGAGTTCTTTCAGAGACGGATCACAAATAAGCACTATGATGAGTTCATTGCATGGGATGTGTAGGGTATAGTTGAACTATGCTGGGGTAGACGGAACATACGAATAAGGAGGGGAAACGAAATTGCCGCTTTGATGTCCTTATCGATGCTATCTCAACCCCTGAAAAGGGAAGTAAGGAATTACGGGATAGAAACTATTTCTGGACAACTTTCCACCATGACTATAACGCCGACGCTGTTCGACGATATAAAGGGAAAGCAAGATGGTGATTCAGACATCTAGAAGATCAAACAAGAAGTACTGGAAGGAAGGGATAATGGATTCCGCATTTTCAACGGCGGACTATTATACCTCCGGGACCGACTATGTATTCCGGACGATCCGGAATTACGGAAGAAGATACTCGAGGAATCCCATGGAACACCTTATACCATGCATCCTGGATCTAATAAAATGTATCAGGACTTAAGGGATAAATTTTGGTGGTCCGGCATGAAAAGGGATGTGGCTCAGTACGTCAACACCTGTCTGACTGTAAGGTGAAGGCGAACACCGAAACCCGGGATTACTGCGCAATGATGCCGATTCCGAAATTGGAAGAACTATCTATTGATTTCATCTAGGGATTACCCAGAACAAAAAATGGTTACGATGCTATATGGATAATCATAGACCGGTTGTGAAAGCATTTCTGGCAATTAAGATGACCTATTCTGTTGAGCAGCTATCAAAATTATATGTCAAGGAAATTATAAAATTACATGGAGTGACTAAGGCTATTATTTCTGAACGGTATGGCCGTTTTAACTCCCATTACTGGGAATGTGTTCAGAAGGCTCTTGGCACTAAGTTGAGATTCAGCACTGCGTTTCATCCTCAGACCGATGGTCAGACGGAAAGAGTGAACCAGGTGCTGGAAGATATGCTGCGGGCTTGTGCTCTAGACTTTAAGGGGAGCTAGTGTCGATATTTGTGCCTGGCAGAATTTGCTTACAACAACAGTTACCAGGCTACCATTGGAATGGCACCCTATGAAGCTCTATACGGGAGAAGATGCAGGTCTCCTATCTGTTGGTACGAGGGTGGTGAAAGGAGGGAAATGGGTCTTCGGTGATATTATTGACAATACCACCCGCTTATCAGACTATCCGTCGAGAATCAAACCGCCAGAGTGACAAAAGAGCTATGCGGATATCGGCGTGACAGTTAGAATTTGAAGTCGGGACCGTATTCTCAAAGTGACCCTATGAAGGGAGTGATGAGATTCGGAAGGAAGGGTAAACTGAATCCACGCTACGTGGGACCGTATCCGATATCGCAGAGGGTGGGCAAGGTAGCGTACAGGCTGGAGCTGCCTCAAGAGATGTCGGCTATACACAACGTGTTCCATGTCTCTATGCTCAAGAAATGCGTATCCAGTGCGGACCAAGTGATCGAGCCACAAACAGTACACGTTCAAGAGGACCTGAGTGTTGAAAGTCGACCTATCCAAATATTAAACCGAGATGTCAAAAGGCTAAGGAACAAAGAGGTGCCCTTGGTAAAGGTCCTGTGGCGACTCGCAATGAGGAAGCTACCTAGGAACGAGAGGAGGACATGAGGCAGAAGTACCCAGAATTGTTTTAAGTTTCGAGGACGAAACTTTTACAAGGTATGAGGGATTGTAACGCCCGTAAAATTTCTAGCAATTTTACGAGAATTTTGGCTTTATGATGATAGGCTTTATGTGGGCCTTTTTGGAAAAATAAAAGAAAATAAGCCAAAAAAAAAAAAAGGAGATGCAAAGCCTAGGAATTGAACCCCAAACCTCTAGAGATAGCCAAGCCCTATAGATGCACCCACTAACCATAAGCCCAATAGAATTATATCATTAGAGGAAGAGGGGAATTTATAGATAAGTGGAAGGAGGGTAAGTGAAGAGGCATGACAAAGAAAAGAGAAACTTCTCTTCCTCCCTTTATAAAGAAGAAGGAAGTTTCCATTTGGCCATTTTCTTCCTCTCCTCTTCATCCTCATCGAAACCAATCTCCCTCTTCATCCTTTGGCCGAGACCCCCTTTCAAGCTAGAAGAAAGCTAGGTGACTTCCATTAGGTCATCTCTCAAGCAAAGCGAAGGATGTAAGATTTCCCTCACCTGCAGTGTATTAGTTTCGTAGGTTAAATTTCATGAAAGAAAGATGAAGTTGTAGCCCTTGTAGGTTTCGGCCAATCAAGTTTTCTTGGGCTAAGATTCATGAAAATGATTCTAGGGAACTTCTATAGGTTGTATGCTCACTATAGGAACTTTTAGGGGACAAAGATTCTAACTTGGTGCCCTTATAGGTTTCGGCCACCAAGGCTTTTTAGGGTTAGGGTTTTTATGACAACTCCCTCTTATGAGGTTAGGCCATGATAATGCTTTATGAATGAATTCTAGGGGACAAAACCTAAGTTTGAACCCATTCCATGTTTCGGCCAACCCATATAATTAGGGTTAGGGTTGCATGAAAATGTTCCTAATGACACTAGGTTAAGTAATAATGCTTTATGAATGAACTTTAGGGACAAAACCTAAGCTTGAACCCCACATGTTTGCCAATCAAGACCCTTAGAGTGAGGGTTTCATGAAAATACCCTCTTATGAAGTTAGGTTATGATATAGGCCTACATGAATAGATTTAGGGGACAAAAGTCCAAAGATCTAACCTTACAAGATTCGGCCAACAAATGAAAGTAGGGTTAGGGTTGCATGAAAATATCTCTAATGATACTATTATCAGTTATAGGGCTTCATGAATGAACTTTAGGGGACAAAACCCAACATTGATCCCCTAACAAGATTCGGCCAACCACTTGTTTTAGCGTTAGGCTTTCATGAAAACACCCCCACATGTAGTTGTGCTAAGGGTATGGTTTTTTGTTTATATGTCATGAACTATGCTTGTGTGATGAATATGTTTATGATTCAATGCAATATGAAATAAGCTTATGTGATGAACATGTTTATGCCATGAAACATACCTAGATGTGGAACATGTTTTGTGATTCAATATGCCATGAATATGCCTAGGAAATATGCTTCATGTCTATGATGTAAGGTACCATGAAATATACCTAGAGGTGGAACATGTTTTGTGATTTAATATGCCATGAATATGCATAGAAAATATGCTTCATGTTTATGATATAATGTGCCATGAAATATGCTTGGGTGATGAACATGTTTATGCTTAGGACCCCTTTAGGGTACTCTTATGTTATGAATGCATGTGTCCTTATGAAATGACTGAGATGGAGATGCTTCCCTTTCAAGTAGGGATCAAGAGCTCTCCTTATGACAAGATAAGATGGAGATGCTTCCCTTTCAAGTAGGGATCAAGAGCTCTCCCTATGATAAGATAAGATGGAGATGCTTCCCTTTCAAGTAGGGATCAAGAGCTCTCTTCATGACAAGATGAGATTAAGATGCTTCCCTTTTTATGTTGGGGATCAAGAGCATTCTTTATATTATGACAAGAAAAGAAAAGAATTAAGTATTTTACTTTGCAAGAGGTTAAGTACACGACCGTCGGTGGTGGTTAATCAAATCCATAGGGACATAAGAAGACGTAGAGGTCTTGCCACGGTAAGACGTAAGAGGTCTTGCTCTAGTAGGATCGGTGGCTCGCTACTGACCTATTAGGGAGCAGCGCATTATGTGGTACTTAACCTGGGGCCCCCCAAACAAGTTATGATGATATTGAAGTATCTATAAGTATATGTTTTGAAAAGAAAAGACTTTTATGATTATTGTGTATGCTCATGTTAAATACTCTGAATGCTTACGAACTATGTTCTTTATGCATGCTAGATGTTATGAAGTTATGATGATATTGAAGTATCTATAAGTATATGTTTTGAAAAGAAAAGACTTTTATGATATTGTGTATGCTTATGTTAAATACTCTGAATGCTTACGAACTATGTTCTTTATGCATGCTAGATGTTATGAGGTTATGATGATATTGAAGTATCTATAAGTATATGTTTTGAAAAGAAAAGACTTTTATGATATTGTGTATGCTTATGTTAAATACCCTGAATGCTTGCGAACTATGTTCTTTATGCATGCTAGATGTTATGAAGTTATGATGATATTGAAGTATCTATAAGTATATGTTTTGAAAAGAAAAGACTTTTATGATATTGTGTATGCTTATGTTAAATACCCTGAATGCTTGCGAACTATGTTCTTTATGCATGCTAGATGTTATGAAGTTATGATGTTTAGAGTTAAGTTTAAGAATGTTGCGACTATGTACCTTATGCTAGTTTAGAATTTATGATGTGGTGAATGTTATGGTTAAGTTTATGAATACTTGCGATTATGTTCCTTCTGCAGGTTTAGGATTTATGTTATTACAAATGTTTATGTTCAAGTTAAACAAATGCTTATGATTATGTCCTTATGCATGTTTGGATTTCCTGATGAAGGGTTATGGTTAAGTTGGAGAATGTTTGTGCCTATGTACTTTATGTAGGTTTAAGATGTATGATGTTACGGATGCTTAGGTTAGGAATGCTTATTGTTAAGTTTTAAAACGCTTATGAATATGTCTTTCATGCATGCTTAGTTTTATGTAGTTATAATGCTTATGTTCAAATTATGCCCTGCTTAGATTAATTATGCTTAACTGGCTCATGAACAATTCTATGCCATGCTTAGTTTTTTTTATTACATGGATATGTTGTTGATTAGTGTTGCTATGAAATACTTAGGTCCTTTATGCTAGTATGCTCATGTTCTAATTGCTTGATGAAGTTTGTGGCTTTTGTGAGTAGGCAAGGATCTTACTAAGCTATATGCTTATAGTTCATGTTGTCCATATACTGCAGATAAAGGAAGTCTGCGCTAGAGGAAGTAGCAGGAGGGGCCAAGTGTGTGTGATAGTGGCATGGTGGAAGAAGACCCTATACTATCTGCTTGTATTTATATGCTCTAAGAATAACTTAAGACATTGCTTCCGCTTATAAGACTTGTGTTTAATGAGTATCATCTACTTAAGAAGGTTGGAAATGTTAGAACTCATGAACGAATCTTTATGTATGCATGTTATGAAAGATATGTTAACATGCTAATGATGAATATGATATGTGATGCATGTGCAAAAGAAGGTTTAAGTTATGATGACCTGTTAAAGTACGTAGGTTGTGAGAGGATCCATATGTAGTATGTTTAAAAAAAAAAAAAAAGGAGTAACAGTAGCGCTGCCCTGAGAGCAGATAAGGGCGGGCGTTACATCTTACTCATGCAAATCCTCTCGCCTTTTGTGCGTGGACACATAGACTTCAAAAGGTGTATTCCATGCCTGATGGGTAGGAAGCCTTTCTTGGATTCCGACATGCTAAACCTCTTTGACACTCGATTTATATATGTAGACTGTGAAATACCAAGCAACCTATTCGATCTATCCTGATAGATCTTAATCCCAAGGATGTAGGTTGCTTCTCCCAGATCTTTCATGGAGAATGTCTTGGATAGCCAAATTTTAACTGACTGTAAGACAGATATATCGTTTCCTATAAGTA
This sequence comes from Wurfbainia villosa, assembly GCA_025175895.1. Classification (NCBI taxonomy): domain Eukaryota; kingdom Viridiplantae; phylum Streptophyta; class Magnoliopsida; order Zingiberales; family Zingiberaceae; genus Wurfbainia; species Wurfbainia villosa. Next base: position 73,576,933 of record CM045991.1, on the reverse strand, counting down.
ATATGTCATCGACATACAACACTAGGAACACGACTGTACTCCTACTAACCTTCTTGTACACACAAGGTTCATTCGAATTTTATGAGAAATCAAACCTTTTGATTACCTCATAAAAATGGATATTCCAGGTCCTTGATGCTTGCTTCAGTCCATATATGGACCATAGAAGCTTGCATAGCTTAGTTTTATCAATCAATGTGAAACCCTTGGGCTGTATCATATACACGTCCTCGAGTAAGTTTCCGTATTCACATTCATCTGCCATATCTCATAATCATAATGAGCGACTATGGCCAGGAGCATTCGAATGGATTTAAGCATAGCAACTGGTGAATAGGTCTCGTCATAATCAACACCTTATTTTTGACGATAGCCTTTCGCCACTAATCTAGCCTTATAGGTAATCACATTACCATCCATGTCAGTTTTCTTCTTGAAAACCCACTTGCACCCTATAGGCTTAATACCTTCAGGTGGGTCCACCAAGTTCCAAACTTGGTTTTCATACATGTAATCCATTTTCGACTTCATGTCTTCAAGCCATTTGTCCCTTTCTGAACTTTTTAGAACTTCTTCATAACTGGTAGGCTCCTCATCGTCAATGAGTAACACGTCGTTCGATTAACTTAAGAGAAATCTATATCTCTCGAGAATGTTGCATGTTCTACCAGATCTACGAAGATGAGGTGTCACAATAGGTTCAGCCGATGTCTCATCACTATGAGTTATCGGTTAAGGTGCTTGACTAGGTATCTCATCAATGTCTATTGGAGTCTCTTGAACCTCTTCAAGTTCAACAACACTCCCACTCTTTTCTTGCAAGAGAAACTCTTTTTCTAGAAACACATCATGCCTTGAAACAAACACCTTTTGTTCCATAGAATGATAGAATTGGTAACCCCTCATTTCTTTAGGGTATCCAATAAATAGACATTTATTAGACTTAGCATCCAGTTTATCTAATACAGTCCACTTCACATAAGCAGGACAACCCCATATCTTCAAGTAAGATAAATGAGGTTTCTTACTATTCCATATCTCATATGGAGTAGTAGAGACTACCTTGGTCGGAATTCTGTTTAGAAAGTAAATAGTCGTCTGAAGTGCATAGCCCCAAAAGGACTTGGAAAGATTCGCATGATTCATCATTGACCTGACCATGTCTAACAAGGTCCGGTTTCGCCTCTCAGATATACCATTAAGCTGTGGTGTATACGACGGAGTCCATTGAGACAATATACTTTTGGTTCAATCGGTCCAGGTCACGATTGACCAGACTCGATTTTGACTCGAGTAGTGTTTTGATGTTTGACATTGATGTCTGACAATGTGTTGGGGAGATTGTTGGTGTAATAGACCCAGGTCATACTTGATGTTTGACGATGGTTTGACCATTGTCATGGGAAAAATCCAAGTCTTATGTACTTGACATGAAAAGTCCAAGCTTGAGTCTTGACATTTTAAAAGTCCAAGGAGAATATTGGCAGTGTAAAGTCTAAGTGGGAGTCTTGGTGGCATAAGTCCAATGGTTGGTGCCGTAAAGTCCAACTTGGCGGTGTAGACACCGTTAGCATGATAATAGCCGATGGAAGCACCTGAAGGCTAACGTATGAATGAACAAGTCATGGATAACTTGGAGGGATCCGATAGGCACAAGGTTGACGGAGGTGGCTAGAAGGCTTAGGTCTAGGCTACGGGTGGTCTAACAAGTATGGGGGCATCATACTTGGGTTAAAACCTCATGTTTGAGGTGTATCAGGACAATGGTCGGTCACGACCGATGTGAATCAACTAGGGTTTGATCGGGGAAGATAGCCGAGCGATGATTGCTCAATGCTTGCAGTTGACCGATGGCCTTAGTAGTCGACTGATCTGAAGATTAGTCGACTGATCGTCGGGATGTCAAGCACAGGATGCTCTTTAGTCGAGTGATTGGCGCGAGCAATCAACTGATTGAACCATCAGTCGACTGATGGGTATAATTAGTCGACTGATGGTGTATTCGTTGGACTTATCCGACATGGTTCATGCCATTGTGAGACAACGGCTACAGGGGCAGTTGACTAATGGTCCTGATTAGTCGACTTCTAGGCAAAAAATCAGTCCGAATGCAGGTTATAAAAGCAGCTCGGAAGGAGGGTTTTTTCCACTGGTTCTTGAACGTGTTTGGGGCGATTTGTTGCTACAAATCAGGGTCTCCAAGTGCAATTCAAGCAACCAAAGATCAAGCAATCAAAAGAGCATTTGTAAAATATTTTTCCTGTACTTGTAGTGTATTTCATATTTGTATTTGCTTGTATCTACTCGTTTACTATTGTAATCACTGGTACGAGGTTTCTCCACCTTCAGATTGTTCCGAGAAAGAGTTTATTTGATTAGTGGTGTTGTACGCATCGCTAGAGCTCGTTTGAGCTCGATCCGTGAAGTAGGAACCATTTGGTTCTGAACCACATTATATCTTCGTGTTGTGATCGTGTTTGTGTATTTACATTGTATTATTTCTATTTCCATTGCATACTAATACATTTGTAGCAAGCACGATCGAATTCCATCATCCTTCGACGAATGCGCTATTCACCCCCACTCTAGCAGTCACGAACGTTCCTAAAATTGGTATCAGAGCGAGGCTGCTCTTTTATGGATTACAACCAAGAGAGCACCGCTAGAGGGAAAGATGGAGTTTGAAGAATAATTAGGATGAGACATCAACACACCGGTCCCATATGCGCTTTATGGACGAGAAGGTTTCAATTCATGGAAGAGAAGAATTGAAGACTTCATCATGATGAAGTATTTTGAAGAATGGTCCATTTTGATGGAGGGATTTAACTATCTAAGAAGACCAAAGGGAGACTTCCTCAAGATGAAGAGATGGACCGAGGAGTAACTCCAAGGGTTTGATAAAAATAAGAAGGTAGTCAAATTTATTTTTGATTTGATTCCTAATGACATCTTGTGTAGCCTAGGGGATTACATGGATGCCAAGGAGCTTTGGAGCGAATTGGAAAAATATCACGAAAATCCATCACTGGTCCAAGAAGAAGAAGAAGAAGAAGAAGAGTGTTCATTCTCTCAAGCTCAAGAAGAAGCAAGCACATCTTCATTCCAAGAGCTTGAGGATTCGGATGTTGATAGGGAATCAACATCCGGATCGAAAGAGGAAGAAGAGATGGAAGAAGCGTCCACTTCAAGGTTTGAGGGGGAGGAGAGACCGTCTACTCCGGAACAAGGGCAAGAGCAAGGAGAGCCATCTACTTCGGGGAGAAGTGATGTACAAGCTCAAGAGACCCTCACCACCACCCTAGGTAACTCAAACACTTTAATTCAAAATAAAATCCATATTATGTGTTTTGAGTGTAGGGAGTATGAGCATTACAAGAGTAAGTTCCCTAAGAAAGTTAAGAAGACTCCACCGGCGTCTAAAAGTCAAATGAAGCTGGAATCCCAATTAGGAAGAGCAAGGAGAACGTGGTGTGCTTCAAGTGCCAACAATGGGGCCACTATAGGAGTCAATGCCCTAGGAGAAAAGAAGAAATCACAAGTAGGGGGAGCTAAGGCAAACCCTAAGGTAACCTTTAAGTATGCATCTTCTTCAATTAAAAGTCAAAAGCATGCTTTTAATTCACTTTCTATTACTCATGAAAAGCATGTTAGTAAAAATAGATTTTGTTGTCTAGGAGCTAAAAATGTCTACATTAGGAAGAAGGAGAAATTTGAGACTAATGTCCCTAAAACTATTTTACCTAAGGAAAGTATTAGGAAGATAGAAAACCACCTAGGCTTTAACTCCAAGAAATCTAGACATATGCCTAGAAATAACCAAAATAGTCAACGACACAATGGGCCCACCAAAATAGAAAAATTAGAGGTTGAGAACCAAGCCTTGAGGTCAAGGCTTGAGAAACTTGAAAAGACTCTTAGGAAGATGCAAAATTCAATTAAAGGGTCAAATAGTCAAAACCTAGGGTGTAAGATGCAAGAACCATCTAGGAGGTAAGGTTTGGGTCACAAGCCCATGTCTATGAAGGTAATGCCTACTTGCCATAGTATTCCATTTGACTATGGAACTAAACCTAGGTCTAGGAAAACCAAGGTCAATAAGGAAGTTGTTGGAACGTCGGTGGCTGGCTAGAGGGGGGTGAATAGCCCAAATCGTGTGTACGGTGGAAATCGTCCGTTCGTCGCGTGCTCATCTACAATACTCGTTAATGCACAGCAGAAATAATAGTAATACGAATACAAAAGACAAGCATACACAAATACACACGATATACGTGGTTCGAAACCTTAGGGTTTCTACTCCATGGGTGAGTTCAACGAGCTCGTGTTATGCGCATGACACTAACAACAACTCCTTCTCGACAACACGTCGGAGGTGAAGAAACCTCGTACAAGCAATTACAATAGTAATACAAAAATACAAGCCAAAATACTAAGACAATACAAAAGAGAACTTTTACACAATTGCTTTGATCACTTGCTTGTTGCTTGCTTTGGTTTGGCTCTTGAAGGTCTGGAATGCAGTAGCAATTCCCCTCCAAAATCTCCCCAAAAGTCTTGTTGAAATCCTCCCCCAAGCTTCTCCTTTTATGCTTATATCGGGCTGATTTCTTGTCAATCAGTCGACTTCTCTTGGCCTCTAGTCGACTGCTGCTGTAGCCGTTGTCTCACAACGGCCGAATCCACGTTGGCAAAAAACCCAATGGATAACCATCAATCGACTGATCCTACCCATCATTCGACTGGTAACCCCATCAGTCAAGTGCTCGATGCATCACTTAACTAGAAAGTGTTCTGTGCCCGAATTTGCCCCAATCAGTCGACTGATCTCCATCATCAGTCGACTGATGGCGTCGGCAGTCGACTGCCCTCCCTCGGCAGTCGACTGTTCGGCCAGAACTTGGTCAGTCGAACACCGGTCGAGTCCAATCGACCTAGAGCAGTCGACTGACACCTATGCTAGTCGACTGATATCGGGTAAAACCACAAACACCAAGTTTTTTGAGCATCCGACCGTCGAGTAAACCCTCAAACACCACGTTTGAGCCTCCGACACTCAGTCTTAGCTAATTGGCCAAGTCCACTTCATCCTCTCATGGAGTTCACCACCGAAGCTCTCTTCCCTTGGCCTACGTCCCTCGGATGCACCAAGCACATGGCTTCGCAATGCCATCCTTCGCGTCTCTTGCCCTCGAAGTATGCTTCCCTTGGGCCTCATTCCATTCGCTCCCTGTCCGACGGTCCCTCGGATGCACCAAGCGCACGACTTCGCAATGCCATCCTTCATCGACTCAAGGACCCCGAGCCTAGTGAACTTGCCAAGTCCTCAAGACTTCCCATACCAAGCCTCATGCTTGGACTTTTCACCACAAAGGTTACACACTTGGATTTACGTGGCCAACCCTATGTCGAACTTCCCATGACAATCCCATGTCATGCGTTTTGTCTAATATCAAAATACAGTTCGAGTTAAACTCGAGTCCTGGGCTGATTGCACCAACAGAAGTCATCCCTAAGGTTGACCAAGGTAGATGTCTAGTGGCTAGGGGTTTCAAGGAAACCTAGGGAAGCCACTAAGAAGGTCAAAGGGGGAGTTACCTCTAGGATTGACCTAGGCAAGACCCAAATGACCAAGGTTTCGAAGCCTAGGAGGGTCATTAGGAGGGTATCTAGGGAAGTTATCCCTAGTGAATACTTAGCTAACCCAAGGAGCTCCAATAGGTATTGGGTTCCTAGGAGCGTGATCGATTCACGCTAAATGGGTTTAAGTGTGCCAACCTTGAATGGATAGGTAGTTAACCTAACCATGGCGAAGGTGGCACTCTAGGTTATTTTCAAGGTTATGGATACCTTGAAAATAGGTTTGAATTATAATCCTAAAATATTTTAGGATGTGCCAATATACTTTGAAGATTATGAAAAATCAATCAAATTGGCACGATTTAGGTTTAGAGGTTGAGGTGTGCCATTTGGGTTTTTGGCACACTTGGGGGCTTAGTAGTAATATGACAAAATGGATTTAATAATAACAAATGGCAACAAATATTAAAATTTAGGTATTATATACCTCTACATTTTATTTGTCATGCTTGATTTGTCATATAACATGTCATGATATCATATCTATTTTTAATTATATAATATGTCATGATCATGCTTAGGGTTAAGGTTAAATGTCATGTATGCTTAGATTCTATTTTATGCCATGACATCATGATTATGAGCACATGCTTATTGAGATCATCATTAATGTCATAATCATTCATGCATTTGATAAAAATTGAGTTAAGGATAATTGACATGACTTGAAGTCCCATGTATAAGGGAATCAAGTAGTGTTGCCTTAGAAAAATGCATGAAACCCTAGATTAGGATGAACAAACATTGACATGTATGTGTATTTATACACCCTAGATACATGTGAGATGCTAGGATATGAGTTAAGTTCAAGGTGCATAGTTTTGCATCTAGATGAACTTAAACTCATCTAAAATCATGGGTGGATCATTGGGAAAGCTTATGTTCAAGCCATGTAGATTAAGCCCAAAGAATATGATCCAATATAAGGGTTTGAAAACATTTTAAAATCATTTTGAAAAAAACCTTGGTGTAATCTATCTTTTGATAGAAGTCACTATTGATGAAGTTGATACAAAGTGAGCTAAAACATTGAAGTTTTTCTTTACTTTTGAACTTTATATTAATTTCACTATTTTATGAGTAAAATATTTTTCAAACATTTTTTACCTATTGTATTGGTAATAAGTATTATACGTATGAAGTTTCATGATTTTTTGAGTTACGTATAATTACTTATACATTTTTGAAATTCATTTCTGATAATTGAAATTCGGAATTTCAATTGTCAGTCGACTGCCGCCTGATGGCAGTCGACTGATGAGCAAGGCAATCAACTGTTGCCTAATAGAGTCGATTGTCAGGCCTGATTTTGGGTAAACAAGGTATGTTTAGCCCAATATTAGCTAGGTTAGGGTTCCCTAACTGCTTCTAACCCAAGGATATGCTTTGGAAAGCATTAGAAAGGGTGAAAATCCATTAAATATAGATTAGGAGAGTTGTTAGGGTGATGTATCAATTTTAAGGTGTGGGAAAGTTAAATGTTGAACTTTTAACCTTATTTTTGATAGTTTAGTGTTCTTATTGGCTCAGGGACTCTCCAAGGATATTGTTAGTGCAATGGTTAAGGGGGAGCAAGCCTTTAGGGGGAGGTATCCATCATGGGATGATGAATGTTATTTTTCCTCATGAGGGGGAGAAATGAGAATTTGAGATGCCCAATTTGGAAATTGGAAGAGTTTGTAGGATTGCCTCTCTTAAGTGATATAAGACTTATCACTAGGAAGATTGTAGACATCCTAGATATTTTTGGACCAAGGAGGAGATTGTAAGATCTCATTGACATATGAGACATTGATCTCCTTGGGTGAACCTTTTTGATGTATGTCAAAAAGGGAAAGAATGTATGGAATTACCAATTTGGGATAATTGGTAAGGGAATTTTAGTTAGGGGCATAACTCAAGAGTGTTTTTGTCAAACATCAAAAAGGGAGAGATTGTTGGTGCAATCGGCCCAGGTCACAATTGACCAGACTCGAGTTTGACTCGAGTAGTGTTTTGATGTTTGAATTGATGTCTGACAATGTGTTGGAAAGATTGTTGGTGCAATCGACCTAGGTCATACTTGATGTTTGACGATAGTTTGACCATTGTCATGGGAAAAGTCCAAGTCTTGTGTACTTGGCATGAAAAGTCCAAGCTTGAGTCTTGGCATTTGGAAAATCCAAGGGGAATATTGTGTAACGCCTACAAAATTTCTAGAAATTTTATAAGAATTTTTGCATGATCATAATGGGATTTTAAGTGGGCTCTTTAAAAAATAAAAGAAAATAGAGCCAAAAAGGGATGCAAGGCCCAAGGTTTGAACCCAAAACCTCAAAGTAGATAACTAAACCTTAGGATGCATCCAATAACCATAAGCCCAACAGGGTTGTGCTATTTGAAGGGTATGGCAAATGATAGATAAGGATAAGGGAGACTAAGGGACACCTTCAAGTGAATAAATAGGAGTATGAGGAGACAAGAGAACCCAAGTTGGCATTCTCCTCTTTCTCTTCTTCTTCCCCACCGAAACCCTAGCTCCCCCTTCTTCCATTTTCGAAAACTAGGTGAGCAAGAAGAAAGCTCTAGTCTTGGCATCACAACCTAGGGTATATTCTACTACCTAAATAAGCGAAAGGATGTAAGTATCCCCTCACCTACAGTACAAGTTGTTTCGGTTGATAGTTGTTTAAAAACCTCTTTTGAAACTCTCAGCCATGACCCCTTCATGCTTCCAATGATTTTTCCATGCCATGTTTTGAATGAATATGATGATAATATGTAGATAGATAGGCTTGATTGAGTGTTTGATTCCAAAGCTCTCCTTGAAACTTTCGGCCAAGCCCTATTCATGCTCCTAATGGTCTTCCATGCTATGATCTATATGTTTCCATGCCATGTTTTGTATGTAGATGAAGATAACATGTTGAAAGATAGGTTTGATTTGAGTGTTTGATCCCAAAGCTCCCTTGAAACATTCGGCCAAGTCCTAGTTGTGCTCCTAATGGTCTTTCATGCCATGATCTATATGTAATGGATGTTAACATGTGGTTAGTTAGAGCTTGTACAAGTTGTTTAGGGTTTAAGTTTTGTTAGAACCCCCATGAAGTTTCGGCCACACAATGTTATGCTAGATCATGACATTTCATGCCATACTCTATATGTATATGATGTTATTATGATGTTAGGTAGACCTTGTACAAGATGTTTTAGTGTTTGGAATCTTAAGAACCCTCCCTTAGGGTTTCGGCCAACCCATGTTCATTCCCTCTAATAATCCTCCATGCCATGCTACATGTATATAAGATGTTAATATGATGTTAGTTAGACTTTATGATAGCATGATTTGTTTATGCCACTACCTTATATTCATGTTGATTGTATGAATGTATGATTATGCTCATTGCATCATGATGAACAAGTATGTATGATGAAATGCCTAAGAGATGCTTCCCTATGAATGTGGACTAAGAGCACTTTTTATGATATGAGAAGGAACATGATATGTTATGAAAAAGGAACATGATATGCTATGATAAGGAACATGATATGTCATGAAAAGAAATATGATATGTTATGATAAGGAACATGATATGCTATTTTACTTTCTGCATGGCTTGTACCGGACCCTAGCAAGGTCCAAGGGATGGGCTCCTACGTGCCCCTAGGTCGACGGTCATAGTACGGACCTAGTACGGGATGGGCTCTTAAGTTGCCCTAGGCTGACGGTCATAAGTACGGGCCTAGGATGGGCTTCTATGTTATGTTGCCCCTAGGTTGACGGACATAGTACAAACCTAGTACCCTAGTAGATTTGGGATTAGCTACCTCGGGTCTATTAGGGATGCGCGCAATGATGATGATGTATGTGGTACAATGTCAGGCCCAATATGTTGAGATTATGTTTAAGTACCTATAAGAATATATGTTTTCAAAGAGCATCTTGCATATACCTTTATTTCATGTCTATGTGATTATGATATTTATATGTATGCTATGCTTATATGTTCTTGAATGATGATGTCATTACTCTTATATGTATGCTATGCTTATATGTTCTTGAATGATCATGTCATTACCCTTATATGAATGCTATGCTTATATGTTCTTGAATGTTTATATGAATGCTAAGCTTATATGTTCTTGAATGTTTATATGAATGCTATGCTTATATGTTCTTTAATGTTTATATGAATGCTATGCTTATATGTTCTTGAATGTTTATATGTATGCTATGCTTATATGTTCTTAAATGATCATGTCACTACTCTAGGTCTAATTCTTGATGTATGGCTTTTGTGAGTAGGAAAGGATCTTACTAAGCCTATGTGCTTATAGTTTTCATGTTCCCTTGTATTGCAAATAAGGGTAAAGAATGGCTAAACTAAAGGGAGCAGTAGGAGGGGCAAAGTGTGTGTGGTAGTGGCATGGTGGAGGAGATCTGTTTATATTCCACGACTTATGCATGTTTCCCTTTAAGTTTTGCATGTTAGTTGTTAAGAGTTGAACTCTACTTGATGATGAATGGTTGCTACTTAGTATCCTTTAAGTTGATTATCATGAACTTGAACTAAGTACTTATGAGATGATTATGCATGCTCCATGTTTCATGCCTTATGTTTTAAAAAGAAAAAAAAAGAAGTCTGAAGTCTTCCGCTGTAAATGCATGTAATCTTCCGCTGTAGATGTATGTATGTATGATCGTGTCACACCGCCTTAAAAAAAAGGGCGGTGTGACATATTGGAGGCGTAAAGTCCAAGCGGGAGTCTTGGCGGCATAAGTCCAATTGTTGGCGGCGTAAAGCCCAAGCGGGAGTCTTGACAGCGTAAGTCTAATGTGCCTTGGCGGTGTAGACATCGTTAGCATGACAATAGGCGATGGAAGCACCTGAAGGCTAGCGTATGGATGAACAAGTTGACTTGGAGGGATCTGATAGGCGCAAGGCTGACGGAGGTGGCTAGAAGGCTTAGGTCTAGGCTATGGGTGGTCTAGCAACTATGGGGGCACCATACTTGGGTTAAAACCTCATGTTTAAGGTGTATCAGTCGATTGGGACAATGGTCAGTCGACTAATGTGAGTCAACTAGGGTTTGACTATAGGAAGATTGCCTAGCAGTCGACAACCCAATGCTTGCAGTCGACTGATGGCCTTAGTAGTCGACTGATCTGGAGATCAGTCGACTGATCATCGGGATGTCGAGCATAGAATGCTCTTCAGTCGAGTGATCGGCGCAAGCACTCGACTGATTGAGCCATCAGTCGACTGATGGATATAATTAGTCGACTGATGGTGTATCCATTGGACTTATCCGACGATGGTCTATCAATCGATCGGATGGTCCCGATCGATCAGCTAAGTGAAAAATCAGTCCGAATGCAAGTATAAAAGAAGCTCGGATGGAGGGTTTTTACCACCGGTTCTTGAACGTGTTTATGGTGATTTGTTGCTGCAAATCAGGGTCTCCAAGTGTAATTCAAGCAACCAAAGATCAAGCAATCAAAAGAGCATTTGTAAAGTGTTTTTCTTATACTTGTAGTGTATTTCATATTTGTATTTGCTTATATCTACTCGTTTATTGTTGTAATCACTTGTACGAGGTTTCTCCACCTCCAGATTGTTCCGAGAAGGAGTTTATTTGATCAGTGGTGTTGTACGCATTGCTAGAGCTCGTTTGAGCTCGATCCGTGGAGTAAGAATCATTCGGTTCCGAACCACGTTATATCTTCGTGTTGTGATCGAGTTTGTGTGTTTACATTGTATTACTTCTATTTCCGCTGCGTACTAATACATTTGTAGCAAGCATGATAGAATTCCATCATCCTACGATGAACATTCTATTCACCTCTCCCTCTAGCGGTCACGAACATTCCTACATATACCATTGTCCCTCAGATAATTTAGAAACTCTTGACTCAAGTATTCACCACCTTGATCCGATCGAAGTATTTTAATACTCTTGCCAAGTTGTTTCTCTACTTCATTTCTGAATTCTTTGAACCTTTCAAAGGCTTCAAACTTGTGTTTCATCAAGAACACATACCCAAACCGTGAGTGATCATCGGTGAAGGTAATGAAGTAGCTATAGCCTCATAGAGCTTGAGTTGACATAGGTCTGCATACATCAGTATGTATTAAACCAAGCAACTCTCCCACTGGTTCACCTTTTCCAGTAAAAACTAACTTGGTCATGTTGCCCTTTAAGCAAGATTCACATGTATCATATGAATCTAATTCAAACGATTCTAGAATTCCACATCGGTGTAATTCGGACATGTATTTCTTGCTTATATGACAAAGACGACAATGCCACATGTAGGAGTCTAATTGACTATATTTTTGAGCATGCTTGTTGCTCGCTTCGATATTGAAAATGTCACTGGATACGTCCAACGTATAAATACCATTGCTTAAAGTTCCAATCCCAAAAAGAACGTCATTCAAAGTTATGTAACAACAATTGTAACTAAAAGTTAAATGGTACCCATTTTTATTTAAACAAGAAATAGAAATGATGTTCTTTATCAACGAAGGAATATAAAAGCAATTGTCCAGTTCTAAGACAAGTCCTGTAGAGAGTTTCAACAAATACGTTCCGATGGTGAGTGCAGCAACCTTTGCTCCATTCCCAACACGTAAATTTGACTCTCCCTTGACGAGTCTTCTTCTATTCCTTAGCCCATGTATGTAATTACATATATGTGAGCCACACCCGGTATCCAATACCCAAGTGTCAGAGGAAATAGAATGACAATCAATAACGAAGATACCTGAAGAGGATGGAGCATCGGATGCCTTCTTCTTCACAGACTCAAGATAAATTTTGTAGTTTCTTCACCAATGGCCCTCCTTGCCACAATGATGGCAAGTGCTCTTTTGAGCTGGTTCTGCCTTTTTAGCCTTTTTCTTCTTCTCTTCTACTGTTCCTTTGACTTTCTCTTAGAACCTTTCTTCGAGGAATCATCTAACAACATCGTCCCTTGCTCATGCATCACAGAAGACTCCACAGTCTTTAGCATGTTGAGCAGCACCACAGATGAACCTTCTTGCATCTCAGAGGTGAAGAGGAGCTTGGAGACTTCGAACCTTTCGGATCTCACTTGCTGATCAAACAACTCATAAAGATGAAAGACTATGGTATGAGCATCCATATGCTCATGCTGCTTCCGCAGCTCATGTACCATCGCGGCTAGCATGATGCAACTCACTAGTTCAGAATCACTCACATGTTTCTGATAGGCCAACAATTGGTCCAGAGTTGCGTCATCACTAGGATGGGTGAGAAGAGACTCTTCAAGGACATACGCAAGCTTTTCCACCTTGAGAATAATTCTCAAGTTTCTAAGCCAGTCCAATAAGTTCGCCCCAGTCAATTTATTCGAATTCAAAATAGAGTGCAAATTCAAAGACATCATGATCAAGCGATTAACCTAGAAATACAAATCAAGCATATATGAGAAAATAATTTTTAAAATGCATCAACATAAATTTACAAAATCCCATTCATTTTTTGAATTTTAAAAACCCTCAAAATTAATTCGGGAGATCGTAGGTCCATCTCCGAATGGGTTGATATCCAACATAGATAAGAACAACCTTGGAGAGACTCCAACAAGTCATTCTTAGCTATGATGGTAGATATCAAGTATACCGATTGCATATCACATATATGCAACTATCACAATGTGATATCAACTAATTGAATGATCACACATACATCGGGTTGTTAACTCATTAACAAGTATGCATCATATGCATAACACCCAACATCACCTCCCTTCACATCGACCTTGGAGAGAGTCCAACAAGATGATGCTCTAGGTTAAAGCCAACCAATTAATCGAGAAATAGTTTTAATATGATTAGAGCGCATTCAACTAATTAGCCAGGCTTGGAGAGAGTCCAACAACCCAAACTAATGATTGACCTCTGACTCTTATCATATTAGTAATAAATTATTCCAATGGTTTGAACATGTTCAGGTTCGAGCTGGGCTTGGAGAGAGTCCAACAACTCAAACAAGAAACGGAACTCTGGTTCTAACCATATTAATGGAAGGTGTAGGCTTTATTGTTGTGTAAGGGATTTAATGTCTCATCCTCTTTGCATGCAAATAACTATTATCTAAATGGCATGGGACACATGACATACATCTATATGTTACGACACGCATGACATAATGATATGCATCTAATGCAATTACATGACATACAATTATTGCATGTACAAATAGTTTTTTTATTTGTCATAATTATTTTGGAAATAAAATATGTTTTAGATTTGATTTCCCAAATCAAATCATGATTAAATTAGGAAACAAATTTCCAAATCTAATCACATATTTTATTTATGGAAAGTGTTAATTAAGGAAAGTCAAATCTAATTTAGTAAACAAATTTTCTAAATTGTAATTTCCTAATCATATTAGGAAATTTTCAATTTGAATTTCCTTATTTGTCATAACTATTTATGGAAATAAAATATATTTTAGATTTGATTTCCCAAATCAAATCATGATTAAATTAGGAAATAAATTTCCAAATCTAATCACTTATTTTATTTATGGAAAGTGTTAATTTCCATAAATACTTCTAAACTTTCCAAAAGTAGAAAATTCCACAAATACTTCTAAACATTCCAAAAGTAGAAAATTTCCATAAATACTTCTAAACTTTCTAAAAGTAGAAAATTTTTCATAAATACAATTATGACTATCGCAAAATAATTTTACGATTATGTCGGAACACAGCATGGCTCTGATACCACTGTTAGGTTTCCCCCGCACCGCGGCGAGTGTGTTCGAACACGTTTCGTAAACATGCACACAGCGGAAGCAATAAATCTAATTTATTACAACACACACATCACACACATGCAGGATACAACATTTGTAGACATAATCGCTATTTAAAATTTTGCAATAAAAGGAAACTTATACTTGGTATACCTGACGTATTACATGTAGTGGGAATGACATCAACCATAGCGACCATCGCTAGAATCACCTCTATCCGTATCCATGCCGAGTATCGTCGAGATAGCTTCACAAAGCCACGAACCTTGTCTTCGCAAAAGTCACTAGCCTCGTGTCGAAGTTGATGTGATCCGAGAGACGATCACAATCCGAAATAAATTCGGATCCCAAAAATGAGTTTCACAAACTCGCTTGTCAGAAGCGATTTTCATCAATCGTTTGACGAAAACTTAACCCTCCACCTATGAGGATTGCTAGAGATCCAATCCCCGGCAAGTAGACTGCTATCGGAGCATAAAACACCGACCAAATGCCCTCTCCACGCCAAGGAGATCAAGCTGTCCAAAACTTGACAACTTGTTGTGGAGGTTGAAGGGGCCAACCAAAGGCTTGGCCGGTTACTCCTTGGTCGTCGACGACTGATAACAATGTATTTGTCATGGTACCGTTACAAATTAATTACCGAACCCCCTCTACACTAATATAGCAACTAATATAGCATAGTGAATGACCCAGATCATTTCCCAAAGAATGTAATTGATAGAACAGTAAACTTAGGATTTCTAATTATTTCTTTGGGTTTTCTATTGAAGATGGGGGTTTGGATTCTTAGCTCTAACCTACAGTTGCAAGGTAATTAAAAATCTAAACTAACATGCAACAACTAAATCAAACAATGCAGGAAGTAAATCAACCAAACTGGAAGAGGAAATAGATGATCTAATCAACCCAAGATAGGTCCGGTGAATGAACAAGTTCCTCCAGCTAAGTCCAACGAAGCTCGATCGAGACTCCGCAAATGACAGTGGTTGTGAGATGGTGCAAACTCCTGAATCCAGTAGTTTGATGGATGTTCCGAACTCTCATGGATCCGGTTGAGCTCGAAGAAGTGTCATCGGGGCGGACTCCTCCTCGAATCCAAAAGAGAAGGTGGATGAGATGTGAAGATGGAGGACGTCGTCGAAATCTCTCAATGAAGCGGTTCCTCCTCGAATCCGTGGAGGAAAATGGATGGAAGGAAGGTGAAGGTGGCTGCTAGGGATCAAGGGAAGAAGAGATTTAACTAACAACCAAATGAAATAAGCAATGCATCAACGAAATTTAATTCATGAACATGATGTAAAGTAAAGCATGAAACTAAATCTAATCTAATATAATGAACTACAACCTAATTACTCTAATAAGCATTTCATCAAACACTATGTAAGCGTGAAAGAATTTAAACTAAGTATGTGCAATTCTAAACATGGAATCTGAATTTAACTACAAGCATTCAACACAAACTAAACCAAGGAACAATCAAACGAAGAGAGCTGAAAAATAGGTGCTAGAAGATGCAATCGGTGGTGCTATGAAGGAACTGGCTAAAAAAGTGGAGCGTTGTCGGAGTTGTGGATCGGCTGTGGGAGCTGGTGGTGGTCGGAGCGATAACAGAGGGGAATCCCCACTCCGGTGGCTATGGTGGTGGCTGGCCGGACCGATCGGAGGGGAATCCCCACTCCGATTGGTCGGCGGTGGATGACGCTGTCGGAGGTGTTGATCGGACTGTGGAGGGACTGATGGCTACCAGCGGTGCTATGGAGATGGTGGAGTTGGCTACCTGAGTTTCTGGTCAGATGGAGAGTGGACTGCCGGTGTGGATGGCACCTCCGATCAGAGGTGGAACGGATGACCAGCGGTGGAGAAGCGATTGTGTGTTGGCATCGCGTGAAGATGGGGCGAAGCTAACTGTGGATGAAGAAGTTGTGGTTGCCAGCGGTAGAGGAGGTGATGGAGGAGACCACCGATCACCGGAGATTGGAGGGAATCCGCTTCCCTCTCTGGCGACGGTGAGGAAGGTGGCATCGGGCGATCAGCGCGTGAAAGGGACGAAGAAACTGTTCTGTGTCGCGCGATGCTTTGCTTCGGAGAAGATGTTCGCTTTTAAGGGTGAATAAGTGATTTTCTTCAGCCGTCCAATCATTTCGCCCACCGAATCCCAGCCATCCATTTAAGCTAGGTTAATTGAATCTGATTAATCCATGAACTAGGCAATGCATCCAACGGCTGTGATCAATCCAACTCTGAATGGATGGATCTGATCAATCTGAATGGATAATCATGATCGGTCAAATCTAGAGGAAGGGCTCAGATGTCCAGATCTAAATGTATGGACCGAATCTCTCCAAATTTAGATGGATGGCTTAGATCAATCAGATCTCATCGAACGGTCAAGATTAAACAGATCTGAACCCTTTGATTTAACTGCTTCTGATCTTGATGAAGGGCTCAGATTCTTCCAGCTTAAAATGCCCTTTATGACCTTAGATGAAGTCATATTTGATCCAATTTGAGTCTAGTCCAGTGGCTCATCTCGAGCTCCTACAATCAAGATTTAAAATTTGTATATAAGTCCAAAATTAAGGAGAATTTACAATAAGGTTCAAAAATAAATCCAACTCATAAAACATGATAATAATCAATAAATAATCAGTCGAGAGGATAAAAACAGTGATAATAAGGACCAAAATAACACGACAAAATGGTAATTATCAGCAGCCAAGGGAGGTTGCCTAGCGGTTGAGGGTGGCCCAATGGATGCCGGTGGCTGATGGATGGCCGATGATGAGGAGTGGCAGCAGCTCCTTTGGGTGGCGACGACACAAAGTTAGGCGGCGACAACACCTTGGGCGGTACCAAGGAGAAGAGGAGGAGAAGGAAAGGAGGCTAGGGTTTCCAAAACCCTTGAACCAATTAATTCTCTTCGAAAAACCCTTAAGCCATGTTTTTATAGAGAACACATTCTCCTAATGGTTATTGGTTCATAACCAAAACCCGTTAACCTGCTCCAATAACTTAAGTTAAAATAAACCAAATCGTGTTGGTCTATTTTAAGTTAAAATGAACTGAACCAACTTTGGTTAATTCATTTAAAACAAACCAAACCACTTTGGTTCATTTTCCACCATTGGATTAGAACCAAAACAATTTGGTTCATCCATCATGTCTTCATAAGACTCGACCTATCCATGCTTCCGATGTGACTGAAACCATTTCATACTCGCTCTTTGTTTGGTCCAACCAAACCTAGTCTCTCTCGATCTGAGAATCCTATTCTCAAATTCGTTTTAAATCCTTCGGATTATGCTCGTTGTGCGTGTGACCAAATAAGTTCTCGATTTATGTTGGTAATCTATAATTAACCATTAATTATAGAATAATCATGAGTGGCACCTAGTAGTACATCATGATCCCCAATTTATCGAAAACTCAACGGTTTATCCCAGAACCTTTTCTAAAACCCTTCAGCAGCTACAATGAATTATGCCCCATTCCCTTCACTAATCTTATACCCACTTGGTTCAGGACATAGTCTATTATGTCAGTCCCCACTAAGCTGACTACGTCACACCTAGCCTAAGTATTACTTCCTCATCCTCCGGATTCTAGTTACTGCACATGTATCCAAGAGTACCATACTCTAAACATGCAACGCTTTGGCCAAAGACTTTAGTAACAATCCGACGAGAGGCCATGGGTATACATCTTCTTGCAAGGAGTGGTGAATCCTTTGTAGGCTATTCAAACACCTTCGGCTACTTTGACTTATACCCAATCATCCCGGGTCTACATCTTCTCGGAGATGCTTGCTTAAGATGTCAAAGCATAAGTCTTTATGACCAAGATGACTTGAATACCACAAGTCGAAGGAACATCACACTTAAGTTGCTGTAAGAACTTCATTGACATATCCATATATGCAGAGAACCATATGAAGTCTTACAGCTGGTCACTCCAATAAACTAGTTTCCATAACTAGCATCCACCATCAACTTCGGACATCCCAATGTCACCATCCAGTGAGAAATAGCTGCTTGGATAAACCAAAGAGTATACCTCATGCTAGTCTCAACAGAATCGATGACATCCGAATCCATCAATTCATCGACTAGGAATAATTCCAATACATCGCAAGTACACATGTAGAGATACTCACTAGTTGTGATCTAATCATAAATTCTCTCATGTTGTGAATCGTATTGCGGACATTCAGTAAATGAGTTTAAGATCCAATCAAATACATGAAAAATATGTATACTCAAATAGTGAATCTTTATTTATCAAATAAATGGTACAACCATAAGGCGATTGCCTTCGGACACCTCTAATATATTACTAACACATCGTAGCCCTACGACGGCGTGACAAGGCATGGAGTTGGCGGACGTGAGACTGATATAGAAATTGGTGTTTTGATAAGGCCCGTTGGGCCACAGCCATTTTTTGTTAGAGGGAGTAGTTGTGGGTGGAGGCTGACTGCAGATGTCTCTAGTTCTTGTATGTGTTGCTGGTCTTCAGTGCATTGATCAGGAGAAGGAAGGTTGCTGCCTTCCTCTAACGAGTCTTCCATGCCGAAGGTAGAAGAATGGAGAAGTGTGTAGGCAAGAGGCGACGCCGGAGGCTTTTATAGAGGAAAGGGGGGGTATTAATTCACCCTCTTGGAAAATGAAGGGAGTAAAGGCGGATAGGAGGGGAAGATGTGGGCGCGATAGTAGGGGTAGTTGAATGCATTAATAGCGAAAATGACTAGTCATACCCTGCAAGAGAAGTGAATACTTGGCGGTCTCAGCCTAATCACAGTACAAGTATTTTCCCGCGATGTTCCTCAATTTCGCAGTGCATGGTCATCCCTTTAGGATGGGCCAATTGTTAGTAAAGTTGTTATGCTGAGAATGTTCGAAGTAACTGTAGCCGTTATGATGAACTCAATATTCTTTCCTTTTTTATAAATGCAGGGATTGAAGATTACATTAATGAAGACTTTGTTTACAAAGAACATACACTACTGGAAGAGCTAATGGAGGGCTCCTCTTCAGACTGAGAAAGAAGGACCACCCTAAGATGCCCCCTAGCCTGTGGTCGCGGTTGAGGGACTTCAGGCAGAGGAGGAGGAAGAGCTTCAGCCGACAGCGGAGGAGGAGCACCGGCTTGGGCTCTGAAATTCATTGCAAGTTGTGCTATGACTGGAGGAGGGTTCCACACCTGGTTGCCAAAGGAGGCGAAGGGAGGTAGGAAGGACCTCCTGGTGTTGGGAATAGTGGCGTTGGCCAAAACGGGAGGAGGTGGCGGTCGATACGCTGAAGTGGCTGTGGAACAGGTGGTCGAATTATCAGAGGAGCCCAAATCGAAGGAATTGGAATCAAAGGAGTCCCAGTCAGAACTTATGTCAATAGGGGGCACCGGAGAAGCCATGGAAGTGGGTTGAAAGCAAAAAGATTCATACTAGGTATTTATATAAGGAAAGGAATGCTGATATCCCTCCTTGGGAAAGGGAGAAGGAGGCGAAAGGTTGAACGTAGTAACTAAAGGGTTGTCGTTGGGAATATCAACCCTAAGGTAAGTAGTTATGACCTCACTTGGTTAAGAGTGATGATTTGACTGTAAGGCGGGATAATTAGACAATGGTAGGTCCCTCCCATTTAAAAAATGACTCAGGATAATTGGAAATATTCTATTTCTCAAACTGGCCCGGGTGACTCCCCTGGTGAGGATGAGTAGCAGTCGACTGACACCAAGAAGGTTTTTGATCTAGGGTTGTTAGACATAGTAAAGAAGGGATGTTTGTTTCACTCTAGAAGAAAGGAAAAGACGCAAATTATTTTATCAAATACTTTCTATTTATGAATTCTGCAGTACATTTCATAAAATGTAAGAGTTACAGCTCAAAGATCTCCTCCAGGTATTTTGCCAAAGCGGCCTCTACATCCAAATGGCTAGTATCTGCACCCGGAGGAGGATAGCCCTGGGCGACATTCTATGCAATAGACCTGTCAAAGCTTAAAACAAACAATTGTGCCCCCTTTATGGGCGCATTATAGTCGTAGGTCTGCCTCCCACTCCTTCCACTGGGCTTAATGGTTAGCCACATGAGCAGCAAGAGCATCTTTGTCTCTGGTGATTATCATAGCGTGTTAGCCTAGGGAGGTCATGGCTTCAGATTGCTCCTACTGCAACATCCGTAGCCATCCAGTAATCTCTGCGAATGCTTCAGGAAAGACAGAGACTTTAGAAGATGTTGATGCAGTAAGCATCACTCCTTGATTTTGATGTATGAACCATAGTTAAAGTTAGGAATTACTTATATTCTAATATCAGTGTTAAGTGTGCAGACTTAACAGGAAGTCCTAGTAGGTCATGTTGACCGGATACTAGGAAGTTGACTTGATAGATCAGGAGGATCGGACACAAGGTATGAGTCAAGATGGGTCGCGTGGACCAGACATTTGGCATGAAGACCGGTTGGGTCAGGGGATCGGACAATCGACAAAATGTCCAGCTAAGTCAGGCAGACCGGATAGCTGGTGGAAGCCCTGGTGGGTCAGATCGGATGTCAAGGTGGTAAGTTCGACAGGTAGCCGGTAGGTAAGCCTTGAGTGAAGAGGTGAGGCCGAGTCCTCTGTACTGGGACAAAGCTAGGCGTCGATCAGGCGGAAAGTTCATGTGAGACTAAGTAGTCGAGATCGAGCAGTATTACTACTGCTATCACATTTGATTATATCTATTTGTGCTAATCTCGTCTTGCAGAGATCAGTCGACTAAGTATACTTCAGTCGACTGAAGTCCAGTCAACTCTATTTGGTTCAGTCGACTGGATATACACATGGCAGGATTAGCTAGTAATCGGTCGAAGATCTAGCACTGTAGTTGGAAAGTGTTTGATTATCGGGAGGTTCGATGATCAAGTGGAAACTTCACGATGCGTAGGATGACTGAGTCGATCAAGAGGTTTGATCAAAGATCAGAAGTTCCATATCGAAGGGCTGATGTGGAGTCGACTAGAAGGCATTCCAGTCGATTGGAAAAGGTTTATAAAATAGGTGATTGACCGGATCCGAAGATGAAATAACAACCACGTCGAAGTACTATTGAAATTCTTTCTCGTCCATAAAAGCTTACTTTCCACATCAAGGCGATCTTTCGACACTCTTAGCCTACATAAATAATTCATTTAGTGTCAGTATAAAGTGCTTGTACTTTAATTCATTTCATTTTTCACTTGTGTACTTAAATTCAAGAGTGGGTAGTGTGTTACCCATTTCTTATATTTGTAAAAAGCAAAATCCTCCGAAGTCGAGAGTTCTCGTGTCGGAGGATATTTAGTGATTACCCATCAAGGTAGCTCTCGGAAGAGCTACGGGCCTTACAGTAACAACCCAGTTAGGCTTGTGAACCAAGTAAAACAAGTGTTCTTACTTTTATTTCCGCTGCATACTCATAATCGTTAAAAAAAATTCTAATTAGGTTAAAATTTAATTAAAAGTTATAATCTCTGAGATTCACCCCCCCCTCTTAGAGAATCATGATCCTAAAATTAGTATCAGAGCGGGGGCGCTCCAAATTTGGTGCAACCACCATCGAGAGCACTAGGATAGTTTTCTTTATTTTTCTAGCAGTAGATTAATTTTTAATATTTTTCTGCATTAGAATAATTTTCTGCTTTTTTAGATAAATTAATTTTCTACATATTAGATAAATTGAAAATAATTTTATGCATTTTTAGAAAAATTAATTTTCTGCATTTTTAGATAAATTAATTTCCTGCATTTTAGATTAATTAATTTTTTGCATTTTTAGATAAATCAATTTTCTACATTTTTTAGATAAATTAATTTTCTTTATTTTTAGATAAATTAATTTTCTATTTTTTTAGATAAATTAACTTTCTGCATTTTAGATAAATTAATTTTTTGTATTTTAGATAAATTAATTTTCTGCATTTTTAGATAAATTAATTTTTTGTATTTTAGATAAATTATTTTTTTGTATTTTTAGATAAATTAATTTTCTATATTTTTAGATTTATTAATTTTTTGCATTTAGAAAATTATTTATTAATTTTCTACATTTAGAAAATCTTTATTAATTCTATTCACTTAGAATAATTTTCATTAATTATTGCATTTAGAATAATTTTTTTTATTTAAACGACTCTAAGAATAATTTTGAATTTTAATTAAATTTAATAATGTCGCATTTAGAGGGTCTAAGCACTGTTTGTCCTCCTCTCTTTAACGGAGAGGATTTTCCTTCCTAGAAGAGGCGAATTGAGTGCTTTTTGAAAACCGATCTCAAAATGTGGTTTTCGATAGGAAAAGGTTCGTAACTCCAATAGACAACCTAGGTGAGTTATTAGATTTGGAGAAATGGACCACAAATTTTAGGAAAAAGACTCAAGTCGATTACAAAGCTTTAAATACCTTGCAATGCAGACTTACAAATGATGAGCTAAGTCGAGTCGGTCCAATTCAAAATTCTAAAGAATTGTGGAACAAATTAATTAAATTGCATGAACAGACTAACTTGAGTCAACCCTAGGATGGTTTAGTTTTGATGGCAGGAACGAACAAAAAAGGAAAGAAATCCAAATCGAGGAAAAAAAAAAGAAAGAAAGCATCTAAGGTAAACTTGAAAAATCATCATCGGAAGAGTTGGGTGCGGAAATATCAACGACATGCTTCGTAGCACTTGTTAGTTATATATGAGAGGTGTCCTAAGGCAATCATCTTATGCTTGTACCATTTATTCGATAAATGAAGATTCACTATTTGAGTATACATGTTGTAAGATACGGAAAAACAATTAATTATATGGATAAACTCCTTTAAGAAACTAAGTAGGTTTAATTAGTGGCTGGGTTTAATTAGGAGTTGGATTTGAACCAGTTGGGCTTGAACTGTTGGGCTCGAACCAAATGCCAAACCACCTTTATAATCCCTGATCGCGATTGTTGTTTCTCATCGTGATTGCTGGCTTCTTCATCTTCTCGCGCCTTTTCCTTCCCCCGACTCTTCCTCCGTGCGATCCCATCGCCAGATCCCAATTTGTCGGCATCCAGGTGAGAGCAGCTCGATGGCGCCACCACCTTGGCTAATCTCCAACCGATGATCAGTGGGTTCTCCACTGGGGATCTTGGCATACCTTCAGCAGACTGGCGATGCTATTGCCGCGGCAACAAGCTGCCAATCAAGGTATTTCGGTTGTCTAGGGTTAGGTTTCATCGCTGATTCCTTTATATCTTGCTGTGGATTCACCGATTTAGCATCAATCTGTGGTTTGGTCAGTGATCGGAGCTCAGATTGTGTCGGTGAACAGGGGACGAGGAAGGGGGATGCCGATGGAAATGTAAGACCGGTAAGTTTCCTTTACCTGGTTGTCTCAATGATAATTGCTATGTATTCTTGATGTGTTTATGCCTATGGAATTCAATGGTTTTTTGTCGATGGATTGTGGAATTAGAAGCTGTGATTGGAATGATGCCGACTGTTGTTTAGGCATTGTTAGGTTTGCTGTCATTGATTCAATGATCTTGGAGACATGTTCAGTCAAGCTTGATCGAAGATGTTAATTGTGATACTCTGTTTGTGCTATTTGTGGAAGTTGCATGGGATTGTGTTGTGTTAATTCTAATTCGGCAATGGAGATCGATCTGTGACTTAAGACCATGGATCAAGAAGCGGTGGAAGCAAGGCTCAAATTAGGTATGTTGTGATTTGGTTATGTTTTGATAGTGAACTAGGTTGTGACAGAAAAATTGTTTATGATTGGATTTAGGTTCGATGTGATATCATCATTGGACTTATGATAAAATTTGTCAATGTTGGCATGTTTATTATAGGATTTTGATACGAGACAGGTTTGCGGACGTGGATACTGTTGGAATGTATACTGAAAGACTAGCTCTTTTGTATGAACATTTTTATTTTGAAATAAAAATCACATGATCATTGTTTGCACTTTATATTTATTATATGTGTGCATATTGTCTAATACTTTACATTGTAGATAACATGGTGCTTGGTATGGCACAGAAGATCATGTTATCAGTCCCTTGTAGAATATAAGTAGAGGCTCACAACCAAGATGGTTTTGGACAAACCATTGGCATGGTTGTAGTGTAGCTTGGTATTGTTTTGTCTTGAACATAGAGTTACATTAGTACACTTACGTGTATTGAGCAGGACCGACATAGAGGTGATTTAATTTATTGCTGACTACATAATTGAATCAGACCTCGGATATTATGTTGTACATGCTCTTAATCCCGATATAATAATGGGCACATGTACTTAGTATTTATTTCTTTGATTTACCAGAGGGTGAGATTTCTATGGATTAAATCAATATGCCTGCTAAGTTGGGAAATGATATTATTTACATGGTGTGTCATTGATTATAGGAGGAAACCGTGTCCTATATATTAGGTTGATGATGTCCCCTTGAGGAGCTCATAAGGTTCATCATGTAAACCCTGCAGGTTGACTTAGTCAACATGATGATAAGGTTGAGTGGTACTACTCGAGGAGTTAGATGTTAATTGATTGATGGTCAGTAAATCAATCAATTGACGGACATTCGATATCTTAAACACGGGGAGATGGATGTACAAATAATATATGGAGCCCATATTAATTTATGGGGGTTGGTGAGGTAATTCAATTATGATCCTTTAGTGGAATGGAACATCATTGATGGATCAAGTTTGTGTGGTTCTGATCCATCGGGTGGCCAAGATCCAACTCCTCCTCATGGTCCCTATCGTAGCCTAATATAATCCTCATGAAGCTCTAGATCCAAGGATGTAAAACAAAACTCTAGAACCGACGGTTGAGATTAAATCCCTAGATCCGACGGTTGGGATGAAACCCTAGATCCGAAGGTTGGGATGAAACCCTAGATCCGACGGTTGGGATGAAACCCTAGATCCGACGGTTGGGATGAAACCCTAGATCCGACGGTTGGGATGAAACCCTAGATCCGACGGTGGAGATTAAACCAAGGCTTATCCCTAACTCTATAAAAGGGTGGCTTAGGGTGGGCGGCAAGAGAAGATGTTGGTTGGTTTTGGAGATTAGGGTTTTGCCTATCAATAGCTTGGGCGGCAAGAAACCCTAAGGAGGAAACCCTAATTAGATTAGGGTTTGGCTCTTTGGTTGGGCGGCTAGGGTTTGCAAGGAAGAGTGGGCGGCAACTATAGGAGAAGATCTCTTCTTCTTCCTAAGGGGTGGCCGGCTCCTAGATCTCTTCCCTCTTCCTTGGTCGGCGCTCGATCTATTCCTCTTGGCCGGCGGCAAAAAGGAGCTAGGGATTGTTCCCTTGTTCGGTTCCTTGGTTGTTTCCATTTTGTTTTGTCCATTCTTGGGGCCGGCGGCATCAATCCTTTGTGGATTGGTGGTTGGCTCAAGCAAGAAGAGAAGGAGAGTTCTTCTTTCTTTCGATTGAAGAAGATCTAGGAAGCTTCAACTTGTGGAAGATCTTCGCCCTCACGAAGTCTACAAAGAGGTTAGGACATACGGTAGAAGATTGAGAGGTATAAAAGTTTTACAACTTTTATTATTGATCTTTGCATGTTCTTATTATTATGTTCCTTATCTTAGTATGTGTTGATTATACTAGTTTACATTTGTATGTATTTGTATAATCATGGACCCCGAAGATAAACACAAAAACCGGCGATCCGTCTGTTGTCTCTTCCGCGGCTAATCGACTAGAAGAGCTTGGTTGCTTGAACAACTAGTTTGTTCAAGCGATCGCTCAAGTCGTTAGCACAACGACGAATTGGTTGAGCTTAGGAAACTCATCCCATCCGGATTAGTTTTCATTAGTGAAAATTTTAATCCGGGGACATGGGAGCCAATGAGACTCCGAAGCACAATTCCCAACAAAATGGTATCAGAGCCACGGTTTCTGATTTTGTGTGTTTTGGATTCGGTTACTTTAATGCACATATCATATATTGAGTATGCCGGATAATAGTAGGATGTGCGTAGGCTAACTTTTTTGGTTGCAAGCATAAGATCCGACTATTATGGCTATATGTGTGTATGTGATTGTTTGTGTGTGATTGTATGTATATCATTTGAATCCGACTATTATGGCTAGATTAGTATTTAATTTTTGTAATTAAATATGACATTGTTTAGCCGATCATTTTAGTTTACTTTCGATCTAGATAGTTTGTACACTCCTTCGTGGAGTATAGGATCGATGGATGTAAATTAAAATGATATATCTCGGCTCGGATCTCTTTTGTGGCTTGCGCACGGAAAAGGTGGAGCGGACGAGGTGGCGACACGACGGGACGCATATTGAAGAACAATGCCATAATAGTTGGAAAAATTCTGATTTTTTTCCATATTTATTGCTGATTTGTTTTATATGCATGTTGTGTGTGCTTGAAAATTCCTCATTTTCAATTTACTAAGTGGGAGAGGGACATTTTAATTAATTCCCGCGGCCTCCATTACAATTTGACGTGTGATGCAACAAACTTGCGTGTCAGCTCTGAGTGCCTTCCTCCCTCGGATGGGTTTGTTTGCGGATCACTAGGTCAAATAATGGTTATAGGAAATTATCTAGGAGTGTGTGTACTTCCACAGCGGTAAGGCACATAATCCAAAATAATTCCCTTATTATCGTGTAATGGTACACACTTAGATGCAAATAAAAGTATCCTCCCCATCAGAGTCACTGCTTTTATTTGTAGGGCCAAAGAGGAACCAACTATTAATTTTATTTGTCAAAAAGTAAGGTTGACAAGATAATAAAATTAATGGGTAAAACCTCCTCTTGCAAATGTAGAATTCGTATACGTCCACACTAGCGTGGCATGCGATATTCTCGGTGTTTTGAGGTGTTGGTTGATTTCAGAATTTTATTGTTTTGAGGAATCAATAATATTTAAAATCTAATATTTTGATCATTGTGATTCTTAGGTTTTTCAAATGACTTTCAACCCACTTCTTGTGATATTAAAAGAAAATAAACTTACTGGAACAAATTATATTGATTGGAAAAGAAATTTGGATATTGTCTTAACTACAGAGGAGTACAAATTTGTACTCTTCGAGGTCTGTCCTCCTAAGCCCACCGATGACTCTGATGAAAAGGAGAAAGAAAGTTATAAGAAATGAATCAAGGCAGATGAGATGTCACGGTGTTACATTTTGGCATCTATGTCAAATGTGCTGCAACATCAGCATCATGCCATGACCACGGCTTATGACATGATGTTCAATCTCAAGGAACTTTTCGGACATCAGAGTAGGGCGGCCAGACAGGAGGCTATGAGGAACTTGATGACGACCACCATGATCGAGGGAACACCCGTCAGGGACCATGTTCTCAAGATGATGGCTCATCTGAATGAGATGGAAGTCCTCAGAGCTGATATCGATGGGGAAACCCAGGTCGATATCATTCTCCAGTCTCTGCCTAAGAGTTTTGAGCAGTTCTGCCTCAACTACAACATGAATAAGAGGTTGTATTCGTTGGCGGAGCTTCTGACAGAACTCCAGGCGGCAGAGGGGCTTTTTCATCAAAGCGCTCAAGCCATGGTTGCTCAGAAGGTTTCTACTTCTAAACCGAAAGGGAAGAAGAAGAAGCAAGGTGGAGCAAAGAAAATGGCAGTAGGACCTTAGGAAGGAGTGAAGAAGCCAAAAGGCAAGTGCTTCACTTGCAAGCAGACTGGACATTGGAAGGCGGACTGTCCTCGCCGAAAGAACAAAGGGGTTCCAGGAAACCCGACGACTAGCTGAGGGAGAGATTACCGTCTTCATGGGCAATGCTTCAAAGGTGGAGGCTATTGCAGTGGGAGACGTTTATTTATCTTTTGATAGGAATAAAGTTTTGGTTTTGAGAAATTGTCTTTATGTACCTACTTTTAGAAAGAATCTAATTTCAGTTTCTAAATTGTTTCTGGATGGATATTCTGTTTCTTTTAATGACAAAGTTGTTATACAAAGGAATAGGGAGATTATCTGTTCTGGTACATTGGTTGGCAATTTGTACACTCTTGAACCGAAAACTCCCACAATGCATATAGAAGTGAATAACACTCATCTTCTAAGTCTAATAAGAAGAAAGAACCTTCGAAAATGAACCATACATATCTTTGGCACCTAAGACTTGGTCATATTAACATGAGTAGAATTCAAAGGTTGATAGCTGATGGACCCTTGGGTTCATTAGTGGTGGAAGATCTCCCAACCTGCGAGTCTTGCTTGGAAGGTAAGATGACCAAGAGGCCTTTTAAGGCTAAGGGGTATAGAGCCAAAGATGTATTGGAATTGGTCCATACTAATTTGTGCGGTCCTATGTCTATCCAGGCTAGAGGTGGTTTTGAATATTTTGTCTCTTTTATAGACGATTATTCAAGATATGGATGCATTTACTTGATGCGCTGCAAGTCTGAATGCTTTGACAGGTTCAAAGAATTCAAGGCTGATGTGGAGAACCGTCAAGGTAAAAGTATCAAGACCCTACGATCTGATCGTGGTGGTGAGTACCTCTTGGGAGAGTTTAGGAATTACTTATCAGAGGATGTGATTCAATCCCAATTGTCTGCACCTGGCACACCCCAGCAGAATAGTGTAGCGGAGAGAAGGAATAGGACTCTTATGGAGATGGTTAGATCGATGATGAGTTATTCTGAGTTGCCAGATTCGTTCTAGGGGTATGCACTGGATACAAAAATGTATATTCTGAACTTGGTTCCATCTAAATCAGTGCCTTCTACCCCCCTAGAATTGTGGACTGGGCGAAAGCCTAGTATGAGACATATTCGGATATGGGGGAGTCCAACACATGTGCTGAAGGCTGATACTAGTAAGTTGGAACCTCATACAGAAGTATGTATGTTCGTGGGCTACCCTAAAGGAACGAAAGGTGGTTTGTTTTATAATCCTAGAGATTAGAGGGTGATCGTTAGCACGAACGGTCGATTTCTAGAGGAAGACTATGTGATGAACCACAAGCCCACGAGTAGGATTGTTCTTGAGGAGCTGACAGGGGAAGTCCCGACTTCAGTACCACCGATACAAGAGGATATACTACATGTCACTGCACCGCATGTCACAGAGGATACACAGGTGATACCTCGTCGTAGTGGGAGGGTTGTGAGACAGCCTGATAGATTCATGTTGTTGGGAGAATCTTCCGATTTGGTCCCTGGCGAACATGAACCTGATCCCTGGACATATGACGAGGCAATCCAAGATATAGATGCAGCATCTTTGCAAAGTGCAATGAATACTGAGATTGAATCTATGGATTCAAATCAGGTCTGGGAGCTCTTATGCATAGCAGCTCATGTGGATTATGAGGTGTGGCAGATGGATGTCAAGACAACTTTCTTTAATGGAAGTCTTGAGGAGAACATCTATATGAAGCAACCAGAGGGATTCATTGCTAAGGGCAAAGAGCATCTTGTATGTAAGCTTAATCGGTCCATTTATGGATTGAAACAAGCTTCGAGGTCTTGGAACATCTACTTTGATTAGGTAAATCCAGACTTATGGATTTATTCAAAGTCCGTATGAGTCTTGTGTATACAAGAGATGTGACGGAAACGTAGTGGTATTTCTTGTACTATACGTAGATGACATTTTGTTAGTTGTCAACAATATCAGAGTGTCATCGGACGTAAGGGTATGATTGTCCAAACAGTTTTGAAGGACTTGGGAGAAGTGGGACACATCCTTGGGATCAAGGTTAGTGTGCTAATCCCAAGATTCATACATAGACACGATTATGGATCGTTTTAGCATGCAAAACTCCAAGAAAGGTTTTCTACCTTTCAGGCATGGAGTTCCTTTATCTAAGGAGATGTGTCCTAGATCATCTGAGGAGATAAAGGAGATGAAGGTGGTTCTTTATGCTTCGGCAGTAGGAAGCCTCATGTATACGATGCTATGTACAAGACCCGATATCTGCTATGCCGTGGGCATGGTCAGCAGATATCAGAGTAATCCACGACAGAGATATTGGACTGCGGTAAAGTATATATTGTAGTGCCTAAGAAGGACTAGGGATTATATGCTAGTTTACTGGGCAGACCAATTACTCCCTGTGGGTTACATGTATTCCGATTTCCAATCTGATAGGGATAATAGTAAGTCTACCTCAGGTTTTGTATTTACTTTGGGAGGTGGAGCCATTGTATGGAGGAGTGTCCAGCAGAAATGCGTGACGGACTCCACCATGGAAGCTGAGTATGTGGCAGCCTCTTAGGCGGCCAAAGAAGCTGTGTGACTCAGGAACTTCCTGATGGACTTGGATGTGATTCCTGGTTTGCCCAGAAATATCACAATTTATTGTGATAATAATGGTGCAGTTGCAACCTCGAAGGAACCACGAGCCCATAAGGCTAGTAAACACATAGAGCGCAAGTACCACCTGATACGAGAAATCGTAAAGGAGGTAGAAGTTATTGTCGCCTAGATTGCATCAGAGGATGACCTGGTAGACCCTTTCACTAAGGCCCTTCTAGCAAGAGCTTTGATAGGCATGTGGAGGGAAGGGGAATCAGATGTATGACAGTATGAGGACAGCATAGTCTTTTAGTATAAGTGGGAGATTGTTGAAATGTATACTGAAAGCCTAGCTCTTTTGTATGAACATTTTTATTTTAAAATAAGAATCACATGATTATTGTTTGCACTTTATATTTATTATATGTGTGCATATTGTCTAATACTTTACATTGTAGATAACATGGTGCTTGGTGTGGCACAGAAGATCATGTTATCAGTCCCTTGTAGAATATAAGTAGAGGCTCACAACCAAGATGGTTTTGGATAAACCATTGGCATGGTTGTAGTGTAGCTTGGTATTGTTTTGTTTTGAACATAGAGTTACACTAGTACACTTAGGTGTATTGAGCAAAACCGACATAGAGGTGATTCAATTTATTACTGACTACATAATTGAATCGGACCTCGGATATTATGTTGTACATGCTCTTAATCCCGATATAATAACGGGCACATGTACTTAGTATTTATTTCTTTGATTTACAGGAGGGTGAGATTTCTATGGATTAAATCAATACGCCCGGTAAGTTGGGAAATGATATTATTTACATGGTGTGTCGTTGATTATAGGAGGAAACCGTGTCCTATATATTAGGTTGATGATGTCCCCTTGAGGAGCTCATAAGGTTCATCATGTAAACCCTGCAGGTTGACTTAGTCAACATGATGATAAGTTTGAGTGGTACTACTCGAGGAGTTAGATGTTAATTGATTGATGGTCAGTAAATCAATCAATTGACGGACATTCGATATCTTAAACACGGGGAGATGGATGCACAAATAATATATGGAGCCCATATTAATTTATGGGGGTTGGTGAGAATTCAATGATGATCCTCTAGTGGAATGGAACATCATTGATGGATCAAGTTTGTGTGGTTCCGATCCATCGGGTAGCCAAGATCCAACTCCTCCTCATGGTCCCTATCGTAGACTAATATAATCCTCATGAAGCTCTAGATCGAAGGATGTAAAATAAAACTCTAGAACTGACGGTTGAGATTAAATCCCTAGATCTGATGGTTGGGATGAAACCCTAGATCCGACGGTTGGGATGAAACCCTAGATCCGACGATTGGGATGAAACCCTAGATCTGACGGTTGGGATGAAACCCTAGATCCGACGGTTAGGATGAAACCCTAGATCTGACGGTTGGGATGAAACCCTATATCCTGTAGGAAATTTGACGCCGCTAGAGGGGGGTGAATAGCGTTTGACTGTTCGTAGATGGAATTCGATCGCGTGTTCATGCCTACAAGTTTCGTTAGCACAACAGAATATATATATGATAACAATAACGAAACACAATCACAAACACAATAACACAAAGATTTAACGTGGTTCGGAACCACACGGTTCCTACTCCACGGATCGAGCTCTAACGAGCTCTAGTGACGCCAATGCAATCACTAATCAATAAACTCCTTCTCGACAACAAGTCGGAGGCGGAGAAACCTCGTACAAACGTTTACAACAATCAACGAAAGGAATACAAGTAAATACAATAATACAATGCAAAACTAGTAAAGAAAACAACTTTACAAATGCCTTTGGATTACTTGCTTGTTGATCGCTTGAACCGTGGTTGAAGTGTTGGGATCTCGTATGCAAAATAGCATATGCGCAACAGAAAATTAGGAACCCTTCCAAGTGATCCTTGCGAAAGAAAACCTCGTACAAAAATAAATTTCTCAAAACCTATCTTATAGGAGAATATTACCTTTGTTGTGTGCCCTTTGTAATCCCGCTTCTCCTTGGGTTTGTTGGATCTTTTAGCACGTTCAAATGTCCGTGCCTCTATATGTATCCACACGAGCAAGCTCTTGTCTCACAAAAGAAACTAGAAGAGCTCTCCTTTACTT
The DNA here is from genome assembly GCA_025175895.1 of Wurfbainia villosa. Lineage (NCBI taxonomy): Eukaryota > Viridiplantae > Streptophyta > Magnoliopsida > Zingiberales > Zingiberaceae > Wurfbainia > Wurfbainia villosa. Next base: position 73,544,129 of record CM045991.1, on the reverse strand, counting down.
CTTGCTAGAGAAGTCCCTAAAGGAGAGGAAAGTAGGGAAAAAGAGAAATGAAGAAGAAGACTACTCTTCTTGCTACACTCACAAAAACCACACAACCAAATGCTCTCACCACCAAGCTCTCTCCAAGCCTCAAGCTTCAACCAATCCACCAAGCTTGGCCGGCCACCCCATGGGGTGTTTTATAGGATTGAAAAACCTTTCACCTCCTATCACATTTAATGCAATCAATCCACATGTGGGGGAAATCCAAAGGTCAAAACCCTTTGTCTCCTTCCACCTCATCAAGCTTAGGTGGCATGCTTATGTGGCATGCTTAGGTGGCATGCTTATGTGGCATTCATGGATATTGAATTAATCTTATTAATTCAATAAGCTTATGTTATCATATTGAATTAATCTCATTAAATCAATAAGGTAACATATTGAGTTAATCTTATTAAATCAATTAAACTTAGCATATTGAATTAATCTCATTAAATCAATAAGCTAAAATTCTCATTAAGCTTAAAGTCCAAAAACCATTTTGTACTTAAGCTTATTCCCAAATTATTCTAGTCAAACTAGAATGCACTAATTCTTCTAATCATCATGCTCTTTGTGTGTGACCCTATAGGCTCTCATAACGTTGGCAGTGGATCTAAACTCTTTTAGATACACAAGAAATGAGCGGCATCTAGCAATACATCATTGCTACCCAAGTTATGAAATAAGTCAAGATCCGACTAACCTTTCCGTGACTACTATAATGTATGACTGTGTCCTTCTATCCTTGATATCAGATTGACCAATGAGGCATAGACCGTGTCATCCTTGATCAATCTATGTGTTTCTTGATCCCTGAGTAAACTAACTCAAACAAATGAGCTCAATATCTCATATTGACTCATTCGAGCATGGCCATGCATTTTAGTAGTTTTACTCAATCAAGGGGCCCACAGATATCACTCCTGTCATATGGGAGGGATATATCCCATCTACATCACTCACATTCCTCCGCATAATTTATTATATACCCAGTAATCGCCTTTATGGTCCACCCTGTTACGGGTGACATTTGACGATACCAAAGTACATAACTCCTTATGTAGGGAACCGTAGTGACTTCAGGTTTGAGGACTATTCATACCAATAGTCACATGAGAAAGTTTATGACACTCATATGACGATCCATGAAACTTTCTCATGGCGGGTCAGTTCAGTATATATTCTCTAATATATACCCATGTGTCAACTTGATATCATATATCCATGACTTGTGAGATCAAGTCATCAATTGACCTACATGCTAGTCTTTATGTATTAATATTGCCCTTGCATATTAATACTTGACTAGGAACATTTAGGAAAGTGTTCTCTACAGCCTCTCATAATCAATTCTGCCAATTGATGTGCTGTAGATAAGAACCTACTTTTCTAGGGCATTATTATATATTTAATTTAGCTGGCACAAGCAAGACGTAAATATATAATAACCAATCCTTTGCATTTATAGAATATGATACAAAATGTTCCCTATTCAACCATCACATGATTGGTTCTAGGGCTATAACTAACCTGAAGACCCTGATTTGCAGTAGCAAATTGCCTCAAAAATGTCCAAGAAATCACTTCCAAAAAACCATCCCATCGAGCTCCTTTTATCCTTGCGCGCGACCTGGATTTCCGCCCATCAGTCGACTGATGCCACTGTTGTCGTGAGACAACGGCTCGATCCATGCTAGAAAAACTCCAACGGATCTCTTGCGTGGATCGCCAACATTGGCCGATCGCCGCGCGTAGTCGATCGACTACCGCTACGGCCACGTGCTCTCGGCTCGACATTGAACTCGGCAATGATCCGACCCTTGGTAGTCGATCGTCGTGCCGGCACAGCGATTTCTCCAATGAGTAGTCGATCGCTGAGCATTTCGACTCAAACCGGCTCGAACTCAAGTCGATTTCACGATCAATGAACCGCCATAATGCCAGTCGACTACCAACCTCAAAAATGAGGTTTTAACCCAAGTATGGTGCCCTCATACTTGCTAGACCACCCTTAGCCTAGACCTAAGCCTTCTAGCCACCTCCATCAGCCTCACGCCTCTCGGATCCCTCCAAGTCATCCATGACTTGTTCATCCATCGCGCTAGCCTCCAGGTGCTTCCATCAGCTATGTCATGCTAACGGTGTCTACACCGCCAAGGCACATTGGACTTACGCCGCCAAGACTCCGCTTGGACTTTATGTCGCCAACCATTGGACTTATGCTGCCAAGACTCCCGCTTGGACTTTATGCAGCCAATATCAAATCCTTGGACTTCTCAAATGCCAAGACACAAGCTTGGAATTTCCCTTGCCAACCCATGTTGGACTTTCCATGCCAAGACCCATGGTTGGACTTTTCCTTGCCAACCCATGTTGGACTTTCCATGCCAAGACAATGCTTGGACTTTCCTTGTGCCAAGTACTCAAGACTTGGACTTTCTCAAATGCCAAGTGTCCCACTTGGACTTTCCATGCCAAGTACCCATGACTTGGACTTTACCATACCAAGACCCATGCTTGTACTTTGCCAAATGCCAAGTGTCCCACTTGGACTTTCCATGCCAAGTACACAAGACTTGGACTTTACTATGACAATTACATTGTCATATATTTTTGTCGAACATCAAAACATCACTCGAGTCAAACTCGAGTCCTGGTCAATCGTGACCTGGGTCGATTGCACCAACAATCTCCTCCTTTTTGATGTTTGACAAAAACCAAACAAATCATTGAGTTAGAACACTAACTCAAACCCCTTACCAATTTTCCAAATTAGTAATTTAATCTTCTCCCCCTTTTTGACATACATCAAAAAGGTCTTCTCTCCAAGGAGGTCAATGTCTCATGTCCCAATGAGATCTTACAATCTCCCCCTTGACCCAAAAATACCTAGGATGCCTACCATCTTCCTAGTGATAAGTCACATATCACTCAAGAGAGGCAATCCTATACTCTCTCTCCCAATTTCCAAATTGGGTATCAAAAACCCATCAATTTTCCCAATTGATGATACTCTCCCAATAACTTCTCCTCTTTAAGGAGAAAAACACATCCATCATCCCAAGATGGATAACTCCCCCTAAACCCCTTGACCATTGCACCAACAATGTCCTTGGGAAGCCCCTAAGCCAATAGGAACTCTAAACCATCAAAATTAAGGTTCTAAGTTCAACATAGAACTTTCACTCACCCTAAATTTGATACTTTGACCTAACACATCTCCTAATCCATATCCAATGGATTTTCACCCTTTATAATGCTTCCCAAAGCATATCCTAGGGTTAGGAGAGATTAGGGACCTTTACAATGGTTGAACACGGATAAACAACCGCCACCCATATCGATCCGCCACCAAGAAGCGAGGGTGATAGCTGAAATTTCCGAATTTTAGCTATCAGAATCGAGATTTGGAAAAGCATAAGTAATTCTATGTAATTTGAAAAATCATAAAATTTGATACGTAAATTACTTATAGTCAATACAATGGGTGAAAAATATTTGAAAATTATTTTACCCATAAAATAGTGAGTTTGATACAAAACTCAAAACCATTGAAATTTTCAATGTTTTGGCCCTATTTTGTATCAACTCTATCAATGGTGATTGCTATCAAAAGATAGACTTCACCAAGGTTTTTCAAAATGATTTTAAAATATTTTTAAAACCTTATTTTGGATCATATTCCTTGGGCTCTATGTACATGACTTGTACACATGCTCTCCCAATGATCCACTTTTGAAATTAGATGAGTTTTAGTTCATCTAGATGCAAAAACTATGCACCTTGAACTTAACTCATATCCTAGCATCTCACATGTATCTAGGGTGTATAAATACACATACATGTCAATTGAATGTGAGATGTGGGTTTTGGTTCATTTAAACTAGGGTTTCATGCATCTTCTAAGGCAACCCTACTTGATTCCCTTATGAATGTGACTCCAAGTCATGCCATAGTCCTTAAATCAATTTCAATCGAAATTTTCTTAAATGCATGAATGATTATGGCATTAATGATGATATAAATAAGCATATGCTCATAATCATGATGTCATGGCATAAGATGAAATCTAAAAACACATGACATTTGAAACATTAATCCTAAACATGAACATGACATATAAAATGATTAAAATAAACATGATGTTATGACATGTTATATGGCAAACAAAGCATGGCATATAAAATATATAGGTATAGTAATACCTAAATTTTAATATTAATTGCCATTTAATATAATTAGGTTTATTTTGCCATATTAATCTAAATTTTTCCAAATGTGCCAAAAACCCAAATTGACACATTAAAACCTCTATAACTAAATTGTGCCAATTTGATCAAATTATCAAACTTCTTAATTAATATTGGCACATCCTAAAAACCTTTAGGATTCAAATCAAACCACATTCCCAAGATAACCATAACCTTGAAAATGACCTAAAATGCCACCTTTATCATGGTTGAGTTAACTACCCATCCAATCAAGGTTGGCACACCCTAACCCCATCTAGCGTGAATCAATCACGCTCTTAGGAACCCAAAACCGATTTGAGCTCCTAGGGTTAATTAGGTATTCCTTAGGGATAACCTCCCTAGATACCTTCCTAATGACCCTCCTAGGCTTGTTAGCCTTGGTCATTTGGGTCTTACCTAGGTTGACTCTAGGGGTAAATCCCCTTGCAACCTTCTTAGTGGCCACCCTAGGTTTCCTAGAAACCCTAGCCACTAGGCACAACCTTTGGTCAACCTTAGGGATGACTTCCCTATTGACCTTGGTCTTCCTAGACCTAGTTTGTGTTCCATAATCAAATGGAACACTATGATAAGCCACCTTAGGCTTAGGTTTGTGACCCAAACCTTGCTTGCCCTTGGTTGACTTTTGACTCTTAGGTCCTAAGTGTTGACTTTGAGATTTGGACCTAGACTTTTGATCATTTGACCTTTTAAATTGATTTTGTATAATTTTAAGGGTCTTCTCAAGTTTTTCAAGCCTTGACCTCAAGACTTGATTCTCTAATTCTAATTGCCCAATTTTAGAATTTTGATTTAAACCATGGGCATGAGACTTTCTAGGCATATGCCTAGTCCATTTAGGATTTAGATCTAGATGTTCTCCTATTTTCCTAATTGATTCCTTAGGTAAAATATTTTTAGGGACATTAGTCCCAAATTTCTCCTTACTCCTAAGGTAAACATTTTTAGCACCTAAGCAAAATTCCTTACTTCTAGCATGCTCTTTATGAATTGCAAGGGAATTAAAATTTTTAGCATGCTTTTGACTATTAAATCTAGAAGGTGCATTATTGAAATATACCTTAGGGTTTGCCTTGGAGGCTCCCCCTACATGTATAGCTCCCTCTTTGACTTTCTTGCTCCCCCTAGGGCATGAATTCCTAAAATGCCCCGGTTGTTGACACTTGAAGCAAATGACGTGCTCTTTGCTTCTTCTAGTGGTGGCACTGACATCTTTTGATCTTTCTTGAGGTTTTGGTGCCGGAGGAGCTTTTCTGATCTTCTTTGGGCACTTACTCTTGTAGTGCCCGGCTTCTCTACACTCAAAACATATGATATGATTTTTATTACAAATTGATATGTTTGAGTTACCTATGGTGGATGTGGTGATTGGAGTGGATTCTTCATTCCTCTCGGAGGTTGAGACTTCTTCTTGAATTTGTTCAGGCTCCGGTGTGGAAGTTCTCTCCTCCCCCTCAATCCTTGAGGTGGATGATTCTTCCACCTCTTCCACCTCTTCTTTCTCCGATCCGAAAGTTGACTCCCTATCAACTTCCGACTCCTCAAGCTCTTTAGATGGGGATGTGCTTGCTTGAGCTTGAGAGGGTGATGGTCCTTCTTCTTGGACCGATGATAGACTTTCATGGAGCTTGGCCAAATTGCTCCATAGCTCCTTGGCATTCACATAGTCACCTAGACTATACAAAAGGTCATTAGGAATTAAATCAAAAATGAATTTGATTACCTTCTTATTTTTATCGAATTGTTGGAGTTGCTCTTCACTCCACTTCTTCTTCTTGAGAAACCCTCCCTTTGGTCCCTTAGGATATTCAAATCCTTACATCAACGCGGACCACTTCTCAAGGTCTCTCATCATAAAAAAATCTTCAATTCTCGCCTTCCAAGAATTGAAACCTTCTCGTCCATAGAAGGAATAGGGAATTAGGGTGTTGATGTCCCATCCCAATGGTTCTTCCATCTTCACCCTCTAGCCTCTTTGTCTTAGCTCCCGGCGGTTAGTCCGTAGAAGAGCCCCGGGCTCTGATACCAATTGTAGGAAATTTGACGCCGCTAGAGGGGGGGTGAATAGCGTTTGATCTTCGTAGATGGAATTCGATCGTGTGTTCGTGTCTACAAGTTTCATTAGCACAGTGGAATATATATATGATAACAATAACGAAACACAATCACAAACACAATAACACGAAGATTTAACGTGGTTCAGACCCACACGGTTCCTACTCCACGGATCGAGCTCTAACGAGCTCTAGCGACGCCAATGCAATCACTAATCAATAAACTCCTTCTCGATAACAAGTCGGAGGTGGAGAAACCTCGTACAAATGTTTACAACAATAAACGAAAGGAATACAAGAAAATACAATAATACAATGCAAAACTAGTAAAGAAAACAACTTTACAAATGCCTTTGGATTACTTGCTTGTTGATATGCCATCGTTGTCGTGAGACAACATTAGATCCACGAAAGTCCAACGGATCTTCATCACCGATCGATCATTGGCCAACATCGCTAAGGTGTCCTCACTCGACCGTAAAGCCGGGCTCACCAATCCACGAGCACTTTCGCGGCTCGACATCTACCGATCGATCAGCACGATCGCCGAATCGTGAGCGTACATCCGATCGCTTCCGAAGCCGATCGCCAGATCGCCGTAGCAAACCGGCAAATGCACTCGTCCACCGAACCGCCCATAATGCTGGGCCGATCGCTAACCTCAAAATGAGGTTTTAACCCAAGTATGGTGCCCCCATACTTGCTAGACCACCCTTAACCTAGACCTAAGCCTTCTAGCCACCTCCATCAGCCTCATGCCTCTCGGATCCCTCCAAGTCATCCATGACTTGTTCATCCATCGCGCTAGCCTCCAGGTGCTTCCGTCGGCTATGTCATGCTAACGGTGTCTACACCGCCAAGGCACATTGGACTTACGCCACCAAGACTCTGCTTGGACTTTACATCGCCAACCATTGGACTTATGCTGCCAAGACTCCCGCTTGGACTTTACGCATCCAATATCAAACCCTTGGACTTCTCAAATGCCAAGACACAAGCTTGGACTTTCCCTTGCCAACCCATATTGGACTTTCCATGCCAAGACCCATGCTTGGACTTTTCCTTGCCAACCCATGTTGGACTTTCCATGCCAAGACCATGCTTGGACTTTCCTTGTGCCAAGTACTCAAGACTTGGACTTTCCCAAATGCCAAGTGTCCCACTTGGACATTCCATGGCAAGTACCCATGACTTGGACTTTACCTTGCCAAGACCCATGCTTGGACTTTGCCAAATGCCAAGTGTCCCACTTGGACTTTCCATGCCAAGTACACAAGACTTGGACTTTCCCATGACAATTACATTGTCATATATTTTTGTCGAACATCAAAACATCACTCGAGTCAAACTCGAGTCCTGGTCAATCGTGACCTGGGCCGATTGCACCAACAGATCCGACAGTTGGGATGAAACCCTAGATCCGACAGTTGGGATGAAACCCTAGATCCGACGGTTGGGATGAAACCCTAGATCCGACGGTGGAGACTAAGTCTCTAGATCCGACGGTGGAGATTAAACCAAGGCTTATCCCTAACTCTATAAAAGGCTGGCTTAGGGTGGGCGGCAAGAGAAGATGTTGGTTGGTTTTGGAGATTAGGGTTTTTCCTATCAATAGCTTGGGCGGTAAGAAACCCTAAGGAGGAAACCCTAATTAGATTAGGGTTTGGCTCTTTGGTTAGGCGGCTAGGGTTTGCAAGGAAGAGTGGGCGGCAACTATAGGAGAAGATCTCTTCTTCTTCCTAAGGGGTGGCCGGCTCCTAGATCTCTTCCCTCTTCCTTGGTCAGCGCTCGATCTATTCCTCTTCTCCTCTTCTTTTCCTCTTGGCCGGCGGCACAAAGGAGCTAGGGATTGTTCTCTTGTTCGATTCCTTGGTTGTTTCCATTTTGTTCTCTCCATTCTTGGGGCCGGCGGCATCAATCCTTTGTGGATTAGTGGTTGGCTCAAGCAAGAAGGGAAGGAGAGTTCTTCTTTCTTTCTATTGAAGAAGATCTAGGAAGTTTCAACTTGTGGAGGATCTTCGCCCACACGAAGTCTACAAGGAGGTTAGGACATACGGTAGAAGATCGAGAGGTATAAAAGTTTTACAACTTTTATTATTAATCTTTGCATGTTCTTATTATTATGTTCCTTATCTTAGTATGTGTTGATTATACTAGTTTACATTTGTATGTATTTGTATAATCATGGACCCCGAAGATAAACACAAAAACCGGCGATCCGTTCTTCGTCTCTTCCGCGGCTAACTGACTACAAGAGCTTGGTTGCTTGAACAACTAGTTTGTTCAAGCGATCGCTCAAGTCGTTAGCATGACGACGAATTGGTTGAGCTTAGGAAACTCATCCCATCCAGATTAGTTTTCATTAGTGAAAATTTTAATTCGGGGACATGGGAGCCAATGAGCCTCCGAAGCATAATTCCCAACACAATCAACATAGCCTATACATAGCAGGTGGGTAATATCTACCCTAGTCAGGTAGTTTTGACTAATTCCGGTGCATGAATTTGGATTTATGCTGAATTCTTTTACCTTGACTCCACTCTTATTTATTCATGTGCTTGTACTTAGCCTTGACCTTTGAGATATATTGCTATTAATTCATCGTTCATTTATCATGGATATGAATTACAAACCTATTATGTGTTAGCTGATAGATGTTCAGTTAAGTACATGTGGTTAGGGTTATCATTGTGAACTCAGATTGGGTTACCGTATTACATCACTAGGGGTAGGTGATGGATCAGATTATGAAGTCGATTGCTGTATCGTACACATATTAGTAGTGCATCTATGATGAATCTAGTCATCTGTGCATAGATAAGTGGGTGGTTGTCAGTATGTGGTTATGGACTAGAGGTCCTAACATGATTGTATATCCATTATGGATCGTGTATCTGTGTATGGTTATATGGATTGTCGATAGTATCTCGCTACGGACTAGAGGTCCTAGTGTGGTTGACTGTTAGTTATGTATGACTCTCTGTGTGGTAGAGAGAGTGTCTTGTGGATTAGTAGTCCTTGCATAGTTGACTTTTGATTGACCAGGACTCCCCGTGGGATAGGGAGTGTTGCGGGGATACGTATGTGGAGCTATGCATCATTACATTGCATGCATGCTGTCGACTGGGTCTCTCTTATGGTTGAGACAGGTCATCAGTCATCCTGTCTCCCCGGCCACTCGGGGTAGTGGTAGCAGGGTTGAGTCTAGAGCATTGGATGTGTCGCGCTTGGACACTATAGACGGTGGTAGTTGGAGATGTGTACTTGGCCACTATGCAGAGTGGTAGATAGTGCACTCGCCCACTATAGACGGTGGTTGTGTGATGTGCAGTTGTCCTGTGTGTGGTGCTCGTCCACTCATGGGTAGTGTGACAGAGCGGCTAGCAACAAGGACCCCCGTGTGGTAGCATATAGCTCTATGGCGTCTAGCTACCATTCATACTACCCAACTCGGCCACTCGAGAGTAGTGGTAGCTGGAGTCGGGATAGTTGTCATGTCGTGCCACCCAGGCCATACTGGAGTCGGGATAGACTTATGCTTTGACATCTTAAGCAAACATCTCCGAGGAGATGTGGACCTGGGATGATTGGGTATAAGTCGAAGTGGCCGAAGGTGTTTGAATAGCCTATAGAGGATTCACCACTCTTTACGAGGAGATGTATGCCCTATGGCCTCTCATCGGATTGTTACTAAAGTCTTTGGCCAAAGTATTATATGTTTAGAGTATGGTACTCTTAGATACATGTGTAGTAACTAGAATCCGGAGGATGATGAAGTAATACTTGGGCTAGGTGTGACGTAGTCAACCTAGTGGGGACTGACATAATAGACCATGTCCTGAACCAAGTGGGTATAAGATGAGTGAAGGGAATGAGGCACGATTCACTGTAGTTGCTGAAGGGTTTCAGAAAAGGTTCTGGGATCTACCATTAATTTTTCGATTAATTGGGGATCATGATGTACTACTAGGTGCCACTCATGATCATTCTATAATTAATGGTTAATCATAGATGACCAACATAAATCGGAAACCTATTTGGTCACACGCACAATGAACGTAATTCGAAGGATTTAAAACAAGTTTGAGAATAGGATTCTCAAATCGAGAGAGACTAGGTTTGGTTGGACCAAACAAAGAGCGAGTATGAAATGGTTTCAGTCACATCGGAAGCATGATTGGACCAAGTCTTATGAAGACATGATGGATGAACCAAATTGGTTTGGTTCTAATCCAATGGTGGAAAATAAACCAAAGTGGTTTGGTTTGTTTTAAATGAATGAACCAAAGTTGGTTCAGTTCGTTTTAACTTAAAATAGACCAACGCGGTTTGGTTTATTTTAACTTAAGTTGTTGGAGCGTGTTAACGGATTTTGATTATGAACTAATAACTCCTAGGAGAAGGTTTCTTGATGGTCAAGAAACACGCACTCTATAAAAACGCGGCTTAAGGGTTTTTGTAAAACCCTAAGAGTTATTTTTGGAAATAACTAGCCTCCTCTTCTTCCTCCTTGCCCTTGCCGCCCACTTGGAGTTGCCGCCCAAGTTTGTTGCTGCCACCTCCTTGCCGCTGGCCAATCACCAGCCGCCGGCCACCCTTGGGCCACCCTCAGCCTCCGGCCAACCACCCTTGGCCGCTGGCGACCAAGGAGCAACCAGCCAAGCCTTTGGCCGGTTATCTTCTCCACCAACACATTGGACAGCTTGTTTCTCTCTTCGTAGAGAGGTCGTTTGGTCAGCGTTTTGGGCTCCGACAGTGACTTACTTGTCGGGAATTTGATCTCCAACAATCCTCATAGGTGGAGGACCAAGTTTTCGTCAATTGGTTGACAAAAATTGCTTCTGAGAAGCGAGTTCATGGAGCTTATTTTTATATCCGAATTTGATTCGGATTGTGATCGTCTCTCAGATCACATTATCTTCGACTCGAGGCTAGTGACTTTTGCGAAGACGAGGCTCATGGCTTTGTGAAGCTATCCTGATGATACTCGGCGTGGATACAGATAGAGGCGATTCTAGCGAGGGTCGCTACGGTTGATGTCATTTCCGTTACACGTGATACGTCAGGTATAACTAGAATAAATTTCCTTTTATTGCAAAATTTTAAATAGCGATTATGTCTACACATGTTGTATCCTGCATGCATGTGATGTGTGTGTTGTAATAAAATTAGTTTATTACTTGTTTTTTGCTTTTGCTGTGTGCATGTTTATGAAATGTGTTCGAACAAACACTCGCCGCGGCGTCGGAGAAATCCAATAGTGGTATCAGAGTCGACTGTGTTTCGACATAATCGTAAAATTATTTTGCGATGGTCATAATTGTATTTATGGAAACATTCTACTTTTGGAAAGTTTAGAAGTATTTATGGAAATTTTAATTTGTAAAGAAATTCAAATTGGAAGTTTCCTAATATGATTAGGACATTACAATTTAGGAAATTTCTTTCCTAAATTAGATTTGACTTTCCTTAATTAGCACTTTCCATAAATAAACTATGTGATTAGGTTTGGAAATTTGTTTCCTAATTTAATCATGATTTGATTTGAGAAATCAAATCTAAGACATATTTTATTTCTAAAATAGTTATGACAAATAAGGAAACTATTTGTACATGCCATAATTGTATGTCATATAATTGCATTAGATGCATATCATTATGTCATGCGTGTCGTGACATGTAGATGTATGCCATGTGTATCATGCCATGTAGATAATAGTTATTTCCATGAAAAAGAGGATGAGACTTTAAAACCCTTACACAATTTTAAAGCCTACACCTTCCATTAATATGATTAGAACCAGAGTTTCATTTCTTTTTTGGGTTGTTGGACTCACTCCAAGCCCAGCTCGAACCTGAATATGTTCAAATCATTAGAATAGTTTAATACTAATATGGTAAGAGTCAGAGGTTAATCGTTAGTTTGGGTTGTTGGACTCACTCCAAGCCTGGCTAATTGGTTGAATGTGCTCTAACCATATTAAAACTATTTCGCGATTAATGGGTCAGCTCTAACTTGGAGCATCGATTTGTTGGACTCAATCCAAGGTCGATGTTAAGAGAGGTGAAGTTGGGTGTTATGCATATGATACATATTTGTTAATGTGTTAACAACCCAATGTATGTGTGAACATTCAATTAGTTGATAGCACATTGTGATAGTTACATATATGTGATATGGAATCGGTATACTTGATCCTACCATCATAGCTAAGAATGACTTGTTGGACTCACTCCAAGGTTATTCTTATCTATGTTGGATATCAGCCCATTCGGAGATGGACCTACGATCTCCCGAATTGATTTTGAGGGTTTTTGAAATTCAAAAAATGAATGGGATTTTATAAATATATGTGGATGCATTTTAAAATCATTTTCTCATATATGCTTGATTTGTATTTCTAGCTTAATCGATTGATCATGATGTCTTTGAATTTGCGTTCCATTTTGGATTCGAATAAATTGACTAAGCTAAACTTCTTGGACTGGCTTAGAAATCTGAGAATTGTTCTCAAGGAAGAAAAGCTTGTATATGTCCTCGAAGTGCCTCTTCCCGCCTGTCCTAGTGATGACGCAACTCCGGACGAATTGTTGGCCCATCAGAAATATGTGAGTGATTCTAAAGTAGTGAGTTACATCATGCTAGCTGTGATGGTACCCGAGCTGTGGAAGAAGCATGAGCATATGGATTCTCATACCATAGTCTTTCATTTTTTTGAGTTGTTTGATGAGGAAGTGAGATCCGAAAGGTTTGAAGTCTTCAAGCTCCTCTTCACTTTTGAGATGCAAGAAGGTTCATTTGTGGTACTGCTCAACATGCTGAAGACTGTGGAAACTTCTATGAAGCATGAATAGAGGACAATGTTATTAGTTGATTGCTCAAAGAAAGGTTCTAAGAGGAAGTCAAAGGAACAATAGAAGGGGAAGATGAAAAAAGGAAAAGAAGGCAGAACCAACACAAAAAGGCACTTGCCATCATTGTGGCAAGGAGGGCCATTGGCGAAGAAACTGCAAGATTTATCTTGAGTCTGTGAAGAAGAAGACATCCGATGCCCCATCCTCTTCAGGTGTCTTCGTTATTGATTGTCATTCTATTTTCTTAGACACTTTGTTATTGGATACCGGGTGTGGTTCACATATATGTAATAACATACATGGGCTAAGGAATAGAAGAAGACTCGTCAAGGGAGAGTCAAATTTATGTGTTGGGAATGGAGCAAAGGTTGCTGCACTCGCCATCGGAATGTATTTGTTGAAACTCCCTACAAGACTTGTCTTAGAACTAGACAATTGCTTTTATGTTCCTTCGTTGATAAAGAACATCATTTCTATTTCTTGTTTAAATAGAAATGAGTGTTGGATCGATGCGGTTCGCTAGAGGGGGGGTGAATAGCGAAAAACCTTTTTCTTCGAGTTCGTATCAAAAGAATTGAGTGCAACGGAAAAGTAAATGAAACAAAAAGAGACAAGTTTATTTTTTACTTGGTTCGTAGCCTTCGGCTACTACTCCAAGGCCCTAACGGTCCTAGACCGTGTACGGAGGGCAATTCACTAAAACACTCCTCCTCGTTGGAGGTAGGAGTTTGACGATTACAAAAAAAAACTTTCGAAGCAAAATGATAGAGAGACAAACCCTCTCTTCTATTAAAGTAAAATGCAACGATATAAAAAACCTCGAGTAAAAGAATTGTAATATTGAAAACAATAACAAGGATTATACCAACAACTAAAAAGAAAGACCTTAAGCTAGGGTTGTTGCGAAGACTTGTCGTCGAGTTGTCGAGAGTCGCACATTGAAGCTTTTGAGCACTTAGAATTGTTGATGAAACCCTAGGTTTGGCCCTCCTTTTAAAGCCTTTGAGCCCCTTTTCGAGAGGAACCCTAGCCAATCAAAATTGAGCACCAATCTCCTTGAAATGGGGTGATAAGCCTTGACTCCTCGAATCTGATCATTGACCATCAGTCGACTGATGGCCATCATCGATTGGTGATGGCGACATCGATCGTTTGTCGACCTTCGACAATGACTATTTGACGGCAATGAGTCCTCCAAGTAGCGATCGATGCTTGCTGCAAGTCAAAATTAGCTCAACAAAAACATAATTTCGATGGTCGTCGACCATCCGATCTCGACCTACACCATCTATAAGATGTCTTTGGTCGGATCTACGCTCAAGATTATCCCCGTAAAGAGGATACGACCTCACTTACGCTCGCACACATGAGCTTACCTCGATACTTACGTGTCACTTTTGCTTCCGACCTTCCACTTGATTCCTTCGGCTCCCTCCGAAGTCACTCAAGTGTCGCCCGTCCACCGCGGCTTCCTCCGGGTGTCGCTAGCCTTCAGCTCCAGCTATAGCAATCTTCTGCACACTCGATTCAGCTCGTGAGAAAATGATATGATCTTAACTTTGTATCGTTTGCTATAATCAAAACTCAGGTTCGACTTAGGTGCCTACTGAACCAACAATCTCCCCCTTTTTGATTTATAGCAAACCCGCATACAAAGTTAAGAAAAATAAATTAAGTGCATTAAGTAAAATGAGTAAGAGATATGCATGAATGAGCAGGAGTATATAAAAACTCTTTTTCAAGTGCTCCCCCTTGAGGAATCCTCCCCCTTGACCGAAGGTGAGTACTTGAGAAAGAGTTTTAACTCTCCCCCTTGATATTTGCTACTAAAAAAGAATTAAGTAACCGAAATTACTTAATATTGGCCATAGTATTTAAAATAAGTTTTAAGTTAAGAAAATGATTTCTTAACCTTTTACTTTACTGCTTTGTTAACAAGTTAACTTAAAGTTAAGTAAATTACTTTTTGTATTGTTAATGAAAACTAAATGTCTTTAAGTTAAGAATTCCCTTGTTTTGTTAAAGTAAGAAGCCTTGGCCATAAAAAAAAATGATCCCTTAACTTTGGCCATTTTCTCCCCCTTTTGCCATATATCGAAAAGAGTGAGGGTGTGTGTGGAAATTTTTTTTTAATTTTTAAAGTCCAAGCATGTTCCACATTATTTCGAAAATAATATACTGAAAATAATTTCATCTATAAAATGTTCGACTCATATTTGGCTTGATTGATATGAAGGATCAACCGGTCGTAGTCGGTTAGTATGTATGATTATACTCGGTTCATAGCGATGCACTAGCTCTACATCTGAACTGTGAGTAAGGTCCTAACATCTCACACCCATCTACGTGGCTAAGTACACAAACACATTAGTCCTATGTGTTGTGAGATGTATTGGCTCCTTAAATCTATAGGTGCATGATATCTAAGGTATGTCCTATGCTAGTTCCATAATAATGAAAAAGAAATAGTAGTAAGAACATATAATTTGCAAGTACCTATTCTATTATGCACATGCCCAATTTTCGTCTTAATAGACTAAATTCGGCTTCGGGTAGGGGTTTAGTAAATAGGTCTGCTAGGTTAGACTTCGAGTCAACATATTCGAGTTGTATGGAGCCGTTGGCTACATGTTCTCGAATGAAATGGTGTTTTACCTCTATATGCTTTGTCCTTGAATGGCATATAGGGTTCTTAGTTAGATTAATTGAACTAATGTTATCTACGTGAAGTTTAGTATTCGTAAAGTCTAACTTAAAGTCGCGGAGAGTGTGCTTCATCCAAAGAAGCTGCGTGACACACTCACCCATCGCGATGTATTCGGCTTCGGTGGTAGATAAAGCAACACAGTGTTGCTTCCTACTGCACCAACTCACTAGACTCGAGCCGAGTAGTTGACAACAACCACTCGTGCTCTTTCTATCGAGTTTACTACCGGCATAATCTGAATCGGAGTAGCCGATTAGTTCGAACTCCGTAGATCTAGGCTACCAAATACCAACGTTAAGTGTACCCTTAAGATATCTAAGGATACGCTTAACTAGGGTTAGATGAGACTCCTTAGCACAGGTTTGAAACCTGGCGCACATACTTACTGCGAATAGGATGTCGGGTCGACTCACAGTTAAGTATAGGAGACTTCTTATCACGCTCCTATAGTACTTTAAGTCAATGGACTTACTTTCTGGGTCTTCTTTTATGTTAACATTAATCGCCATTGGAGTGTTTATTATCTTAGCGTCTTGCATTCCAAATCTTTTAATTAACTCCTTAGTGTATTTCTGTTGATATAGGTATATACCATCCTTAGTTTATTTAATTTGTAGACCTAAAAAGAAACTTAACTTGCCTACCAAGTTCATTTCGAACTCACTTTCCATGAGCGAAACGAACTCGTTTAGTAAGGCTGAGTTAGAGGTTCCAAAAATTATATCGTCTACGTAAATTTGAGCTATGAATATTTCTTTACCTAAGGTTTTTACGAAGAGAGTTGGGTCAACTAAGCCTTGGTTAAACCCTTTTGACTTAAGATGGATTGAAAGTCTCTCGTACCAAGCTCGAGGAGCTTGTTTAAGTCCATAGAGAGCTTTCTTAAGTTTTAGAACATGGTCGGGTTTATCTAGATTTTCAATCCGGGGTTGGCTAACATAAACTTCTTCTTTAATGTATCCATTTAGGAATGCCGACTTAACATCCATTTGAAACCTAAATCCTCGATGTGTGACATAAGCTAGCAACATTCGAATGGATTCGAGTCTAGCTACTGGGGCATAGGTTTCGTCGTAATCTAAGCCTTCGACTTGACTAAACCCTTTGGCGACTAACCTAGCCTTGTTTCTAACTACTTCACCTTTATCATCAAGCTTATTTCGAAACACCCACCTTGTTCCAATTATCGTTTTGTCTTTAGGTGGTGGTACTAATTACCACACTTCATTCCTAGTAAATTGAGCTAGATCTTCTTGCATTGCAATAATCCAATTGGGATCAAGAAGAGCTTGTTCAATTGATTTGGGTTCTATCTTTGAAATTAAGGAAATTTGACTAAGGTTCCTATAGGATGCTCTAGTTCGAACTCCTAGATTAGGATCTCCTATCACTTGATCGATAGGGTGGTTAGTCTGAATCCTAGATTGGGTTGGGTTTGTGTCACCTAATGCTTGATCAATGGGGTGACTTGGTTGAACACTAGTTTGGTTGGAGTCATCTATCACTTGATCAATAGAGTGACTTGGTTGACTTGGATTAGACTCGATCTCAGGGTCGGAGACGAGTTTGGTATCAGTGGGCTCAACACTTGGGGTCATTAAGGGTTTTGTAGGTTTGGGTACTTCATCGAACACTACATTAATAGTCTCTTCGACTTTAAGGGTATCGTGGTTATATACCCTATAGGCCCTACTCGTGGTTGAGTATCCTAAGAAGATTCCGGTGGAGGTTTTGGATTTGAATTTCCCTAGGTGGTTCTTAGTGTTTAAGATATGTACTTTACATCCAAATACCCTAAAGTACTTGATGTTGGGTACTTTATTGTGATAAATCTCGTAGGAGGTCTTAAGGTGCCTCTTTACCATAAGGATCCTATTCTGGACATAGCAAGTCGTGCTAACGACTTCTGCCCAAAACCTATCAGGTAGGTCATATTCATTCAACATGATCCTAGCGGCTTCTTGTAGAGTCGGTTTTTCCGCTCCACTAGGCCATTTTGTTGAGGGGTCCTAGGGCAAGAGAATTCATGGTGGTATCCGTTTAGGTTACAGAAGTCGGTGAACCTTTGATTTTCGAATTCACCACCATGATCGCTTCTAAGTCTTTTAACCTTAAGGTTTTTTTAATTCTCGATTAATTTGAATAGATTGATTAATTGATCTAGAGTATCATTTTTATGTTTGATGAACCTAACCCAGGTAAACCTGGAGTAGTCGTCAATTATGACTAAGCAATATTGACTTCTATTGAGTGACTTGGCTCCATGTGAATCGAATAGATCCATATGCAGGAGCTCAAGTACACTTGAGGTTCGTTCTTGGTTAGTTAACTTGTGTTGTGTCCTAGGTTGTTTTCCTTGTTGACAAGCATTACAAATTTTATTAACCAAGTTGTTGAGGTTGGGTAAGCCTCTGACTAAGCCACTCTGACTCATCTTGTGGACGAGTCTTGGGTGCGAGTGACCGAGTCGTCGGTGCCACAACCATGATTCCTCTTCCTGTGTCATAAGACATTTGGCTGAGGATTTATTAAGTTAATTGTATAAATGTTATTTGTCCTAGTTTCTTTGAGTATTGTTTTAGCTGTTTTATTTGTTTTAATTACACATTCATTATCTAAAAATACGACCTTATAGTTATTGTCACATAATTGGCTTACGCTAAGCAGGTTATATTCAAAATTCTCTACAAGTAATACATTTTTAATAACAAAATTCGAGTTAAGCTCGATATCACCTGATCGGATGATTTTGAGCTTGCCGTTATTCCCAAAGTCTATCGATCCTTGTCATTTGAATCGAAGCTTCGTGAATTTGAGTTGATCCCCGACCATGTGTCGGGAGCAACCGCTGTCCAACATCCATTGATCCTACACACAAGGTGGTTGGATTGGATGTTAGATTTTTTATATATTTTTTTTAAAAATTGGTTGTAAGTTTTTAAACCTAGGTCATCTCACCTGTGTCTATATGATCAAGCATGTTATACTTATGTGGTTTTTGTGAGATGACTTCCAATTAAGTTGATTAAGTGGATTTAGGTTCAAGTAATCTTATGTTAGATTTGGATTTGACCCTAGGCTTGTCAAGTTTACCTTTTCAAGATCATGGCTTCCAGGTTGTGGCGAGGCGCAGAGGCCTTCTTTTATCGGATCATCGACCACTTCCTTAGACAAAGCCATTTTCAAGAAAATGATGACTTGACTCACCTAAGACTATTTCCTAGTCTAACTGGTTATTTTTGAAAAGAGGCTCCCGCTCAATCTTTTCGAAGAATTT
The DNA here is from genome assembly GCA_025175895.1 of Wurfbainia villosa. Classification (NCBI taxonomy): domain Eukaryota; kingdom Viridiplantae; phylum Streptophyta; class Magnoliopsida; order Zingiberales; family Zingiberaceae; genus Wurfbainia; species Wurfbainia villosa. The sequence goes on along the minus strand of CM045991.1, from coordinate 73,524,959 downwards.
TAGTTGGTTATGTTTTTGAAAAGAGGCTCCCCGAGGCTCAATCTTTTCGAAGAATTTTAGTTGGTTATGTTCGTGTTCTAAGTGAGTTCACAAGTTTTAAAGCACAAACTTTCTAAGTTAAAGCATGCAATTTCTAAGTTGAAGCACAAACTTTCTAAGTTAAAACATGCAATTTATAAGTTAAAGCACAAACATGTTTTGTACTGGCTCCCCCTAGACCGTTGAATCGGTTCGATCTATCCACATAGTGGATTTGGTCCTTGGGAATCCAGTACGGGTTGGATCCTAGAGTTGAAATCAAAAGGTTCTTAGGGACCCATGCTTGGACATGTTTCCTATGTCGACTTACAATCGACATATATTACCTATTAGTCGTGTTTGAGTTAAACCCTAGTCCAACCTTGTTGTACACGGCCCTTTGAGATCCAAGTAGGAGGTCAAGTCCTTTGGATCCTGAAGTGAACCTTTCCAATGTGTTCCTAAGATCTTCGACTTGACTTTTCAAGAGTGAGTTCTCAACTTCGAGTTTTTCAACCCGAGTTGAGTCCTTCTCTTGAACTCGACTAGTCGAAGAGGTTAGGGAGACCTTGTGTTTGAGGAGTTTGACCTCCTCAACCAGGGTCTCGACCTTGGACTCGGATTTAACTAATTTCCTAGACAAAAACCTAACCGTATTTTGTAAAGTATTGAATAAAGTTCGACTTACTTTAAGGGTATCTTTTGAACCGGATGCGTATCCGTGGCTTGACTTGAAGGTAGCTTCGTAGTCCGAGTCATCCTCAGGTTCTGACTCAAGTTCAGGTTCGGTCTCCGTGTCTGACTCAATTGATTTCGCCATGAAGACGTGGTCTTCGTTTTCTTCGGATGACGCTTCTTCCCATGTCGCGTTGAGGGCCTTCTTGTGCTTAGGTGCTTGGTGGTTGAGCTTGGGGCACTCGGACTTGATATGTCCAAACCTGTTACACTCATAACACCTAATATTAGAACTTTTAGGCTTACCTTGGTTGGGTCGAGTCGTGGTTCACTTTTGTCCCTTGGCTATCCTTCGAGCTAGGTTCATTAGTTCAGCAGTCAACTCCGGGTTAACTTCTTCTTCGGATTCGTCTTCCTCCTCGGTTGGTGGTGGCTTGCTTGCGATTTTCTTCTTCTTTGAACCTGCAAACAAGGCTATACCCCTCTCAGGTTCCGAGTTGGACTGCTCATGTAATTCGAAATAAGAAAATAATTCATCTATTCTAACTTTAGAAAGGTCCTTGGAAACCTTGTAGGCGTCGACCATGGATGCCCACAAGGTAGTCCTCGGAAAAGAGTTTAGAACATTCCTTATAAGGTCGCGGTTTTCGACCTTTTGCCCGATTGCGTGTAGGTTGTTGACGATGTCCTGGACGTGGGCGTGCAATTGTGTTTCCGTCTCGTGTTCCTGCATTTTTAGTGTGTACAATTTATTGAACAACAAATCACGTTTGTAAACCTTAGCTTGATCCGATCCTTCGTGTAACTCGATCAGCCTCGTCCAGAGATCTCTTGCGCTGATGAAGGGTCCGACTCGGTTCAGCTCCTCCTTGGATAGCCCGCACTGCAGGATTTGAGTCGCCTTTGCATCTGCCTCGATTTGTCGTTTAGTGGCAATGGACCACTGATTGTAATCCAAGGATTCACCTTCTTCATTAGTAGGAAGGGTGAACCCGGTTTGGATCACAATCCACATCTCTATTTGGGTTTTTAGGAAGCACTCCATCCTACCTTCCAAGAACTGAAATCCGCTGTAAAACGGTGGTCGACGGTGCTAAAACCTCGAGATGGGCCATTAACACGAAATATAAAAAGAGACGAAGACGAAAAACTAGCAACGATAAAAACACAAAAGTACCAAGACTCGCCTTGGATTAGTAGAAAGTAGGAAAAAAACCTAACAAAGCGAAATAAATAATAAAAAACAGAATTAAAAGAAAAATAAATCTGTAAAATGGCTAGATTGGTGATTTCCCCAAATCTTAGCAACCCCCGGCTCTGATACCAATTGTTGGATCGATGCGGTTCGCTAGAGGGGGGGGGGTGAATAGCGAAAAACCTTTTTCTTCGAGTTCGTATCAAAAGAATTGAGTGCAGCGGAAAAGTAAATGAAACAAAAAGAGACAAGTTTATTTTTTACTTGGTTCATAGCCTTCGGCTACTACTCCAAGGCCCTAACGGTCCTAGACCGTGTACGGAGGGCAATTCACTAAAACACTCCTCCTCGTTGGAGGTAGGAGTTTGACGATTACAAAAAAAACTTTCGAAGCAAAATGATAGAGAGACAAACCCTCTCTTCTATTAAAGTAAAATGCAACGATAGAAAAACCTCGAGTAAAAGAATTGTAATATTGAAAACAATAACAAGGATTATACCAACAACTAAAAAGAAAGACCTTAAGCTAGGGTTGTTGGCAGCACTTCGTTGTCGTAGAGTCGTCGGAGAGTCGCAGCGTTGCGGAAGCTTTTGAGCACTTAGAATTGTTGATGAAACCCTAGGTTTGACCCTCCTTTTATAGCCTTTGAGCCCCTTTTCGAGAGGAACCCTAGCCAATCAAAATTGAGCACCAATCTCCTTGAAATGGGGTGATAAGCCTTGACTCCTCGAATCTGATCATTGACCATCAGTCGACTGATGGCAGCATCAGTCGATTGCTGACCTTCGGCAGTCGACTGTTTGACGGCAGTCGAGTCCTCCAAGCTGGCAGTCGACTGATGCTTGCTGCAAGTCAAAATTAGCTCAACAAAAACATAATTTCGATGGTCGTCGACCATCCGATCTCGACCTAGACCATCTATAAGATGTCTTTGGTCGGATCTACGCTTAAGATTATCCCCGTAAAGAGGATACGACCTCACTTACGCTCGCACACATGAGCTTACCTCGATACTTACGTGTCGCTTTTGCTTCCGGCCTTCCACTTGATTCCTTCGGCTCCCTCCGAAGTCACTCAAGTGTCGCCCGACCACCGCGGCTTCCTCCGGGTGTCGCTAGCCTTCAGCTCCAGCTATAGCAATCTTCTGCACACTCGATTCAGCTCGTGAGAAAATGATATGATCTTAACTTTCTATCGTTTGCTATAATCAAAACTCAGGTTCGACTTAGGTGCCTACTGCACCAACAATGAGTACCATTTAACTTTTAATAACAATTATTGTTACATAACTTTAAATGACATTCTTTTTGGGACTGGAACTTTAAGCAATGATATTTATACGTTGGACGTATCCAATAACATTTTTCAATATCGAAGCGAGCAACAAGTGTGCTTGAAAAGATAATCAAATAGACTCCTACTTGTGGCATTGTCGTCTTGGCCATGTGAGCAAGAAACGCATTTCTGAATTACATTGATGTGGAATTCTGGAATCGTTTGAATTAGATTCATACGATACATGCAAATCATGCTTAAAGGGCAAGATGACCAAGTTACCTTTTACGGGAAAAGGTGAAACGATGGGAGAGTTGCTTGGTCTAATACATACTGATGTATGCAGACCTATGTCAACTCAAGCTCTAGAAGGCTATAACTACTTCATTACCTTCACCGATGATCACTCACGGTTTGAGTATATGTTCTTGAGGAAACACAAGTCTGAAGCCTTTGAAAGGTTCAAAGAATTCAGAAATGAAGTAGAGAAACAACTTGGCAAGAGTATTAAAATACTTTGATCAGATCGAGGTGGTGAATACTTGAGTCAAGAGTTTCTGGATTATCTAAGAGACAATGGTATATTTGTTAGGATCGAGGCTCGCTAGAGGGGGGGGGTGAATAGCGAGTTGAAAAATCTAACACAACTTCTACTACAAAACAGCGAATTACGCAGAGGAAATAGAAAAAAAAGCACAAAGCACAAACACAACCAATATGCAGGTATTTATGTGGTTCGGAACTCAGTAGTTCCTACTCTATGGGAAGCTCAAAAGGAAAGTCTATTATGAATGGATCAAAATGATTCCGGAGGTGAAAACTTCACCTCTTACAAGCTTACAATGCAATGAAAATAATCAAGAACAGTAAGCTAAGAAGTTAAAACAAGTTACAAATCGTTGTTTGGCTTCTTGTGTTGAGGATGAAGTTGTAGCACTTGCAAGAAGATGATTGACAGCAGTTGTAAGCACTTGTTGGAGAGGAGGTGAGATGAGAGCAAGGCTTTTTCTTCTTATCCTTTAGAATGAATCACAGGAAACTTGTATCACTCAAATCGATAACTGGAGCCCAAGAACTGCTTCTCTTGTTTTTCAGCAAAGCTTTTATCTTCCTCGATTGGAACACTAGAAATCATGCCCGACCAAACTCTGACCACCTGAGCTTGTCCCTATAACCACCTCCAACCTCTAGTGGTTCGCCAAGAAAGGAACCTGCTCCTCCAATCGAAAATCGTCGCGTTTGAATCTTTACTTGAAACGGAAGCATCCCATTGTCGCCTCTGCAGTCGAGCCCGCAGTCAAGTCTGACTTGCGTCTGTGCTCGAAAAACACCTGTCAGTCGAGCCCGCAAATAAGTCGGGCTTGATTCTGTGGCTGAATCTATAGCTACCAGTCGAGATGCTACCAAATCGACTCGACTAGTATAGGGTTTAGAGTTTGGCGATTAGAGTATACAGTCGAGCCCGCAGTTGAGTTGGGCTTGGTTCTGTGCTATTCCACGTAGTGAGCAGTCAAGCTGGTAGTCGAGCCAGCTCGATTCTGTGCTATACCAAACGATAAGTAGTCGAGCTGGCAGTCGAGCCAGCTCGATTCTGTGCCTTTGTGCAAGAGTTCCAATCGAGCTGACCCCCATGGTGGCTCAACTGATGCGGTAAATATTTGAAGCACATGAGTATCTTTCCTAGTAAGCTACCACTCCTAGAGTTTCAAGTAGCCTAGTAAGAGACCAAGCACGTTACGGTGCCTTCTCCAACTAACGAATGCTCTAAGTACCTTAGACAAAGACCAAGCGTGCTTCAATGCCCTCCTTGCCTAACGAGTACTTCATGTGCCCTAGGCAAAGAATGAGCACGTTACGATGCCCTCTTTGTCTAACGAGTACTCCCAGTACCCTAGCCAAAGAACGAGCACGTTACGGTGCCCTCTCTGTCTAATGAGTATTGGGGCCATGTACCCTAGTAAGAGGGCGAGCACGTTACTGTGCCCTCTTTTACTAACGAGTACACTAGCTAGAGACCGAGCACTCCCTTGTGCCCTCTCTAACTCCAATGGAGAACGAGCACGTTACTATGCCCTCTCCATCACCAAGCTTTCGGACCTTTGGCCAGCTTGTACTCTTCCTCTACCAAGGTTCCCCTTTGGATTTCCATGCATACCAAGGCTTACCCTTGGATTTCTCCCAAGGTCTAATGTCACTCTAAACATCTAACTTAGTGACCTTATGTTTGTATCAGTCGAGGTAATATCTTGACTACACTCTAGCTCAAACTAGATTTCTATTTCCTTGACTTAAACCTTGTTGTTAAACATTGAAACATTAGATGGGCTTGATTGCACTAACAATCTCCCCCTTTTTGATGTTTGACAACATGGTTTAAGTTTAGGTGATATAAATACAATTCATCTCAATTTCTGAAATATAGCATGAAGTGCAGAAATATTTCATATCAGAAATTTATCATTCATGTAATAGGAATGATATAACTTGGAGTGCAGAAATTTCACATGTAATAGAGATGGGCAGAAATTTCAATTTAACTCCATTTGAATAATATCACAAATATCACAATAACTTGAACCCATACTCTCCCCCTTTGGCAAACAATAAAAAAATCATGGGGAATAAGTTCCTCCCCCTAAAACTCACTTTCTCGGGTTGTATATACAATTCCCGTGCCACCTATAGTAATCCCGAGCCACCAGTTCATTTTCCGGGGCGTTACAGTTGTTAGTAATATATGAGAGATGTCCTAAGGCAATCGCCTTATGTATGAACCATTTATATGATAAATGAAGATTCACTATTTGAGTATACATGTTTCATGTATTTGATTGGATCTTAAATTCATTTACTGAATGTCCACGATGCGATTCACAGCATGAGAGAATTTGTGATTGGATCACAACTAGTGAGTATCTCTACATGTGTAATTGTGATGTATCGGAATTATCCCTAGTCGATGAATTGATGGATTTGGACACCATCAGTTCTGTCGAGACTAGCACGAGGTATACTCCTTGGTGTATCCAAGCAGCTGATTCTCACTGGCTGGAGACATTGTGATGTCCCGAGTTAATCATGGATGCTAGTTATGGTAACTAGTTCATTGGAGTGACCAGCCGTAAGACTTCATATGGTTCTCTGCATATATAGATATGTCAATGAAGTTCTTACTGTGGCTTAAGTGCGATGTTCCTTTGACTTACAGATTCAAGTCATCTTGATCATGGAGACTTATGCTTTGACATCTTAAGCAAACATCTCTAAGGAGATGTGGACCCGGATGATTGGGTATAAGTCGAAGTGATCGAAGGTGTTTGAATAGCCTATAAAGGATTCACCACTCCTTGCGAGGAGATGTATACCCATGGCCTCTCGTCGGATTGTTACTAAAGTCTTTGGCCAAAGCATTACATGTTTAGATTAAGGTACTCTTCGATACATGTGGAGTAACTAGAATCCGTAGGACGAGAAAATGATACTTGGGCTAGGTGTGACGTAGTCAGCCTAGTGGGGACTGACACAATAGACCATGTCCTGAAACAAGTGGGTATAAGATGAGTGAAGGGAATGGGGCACGAATCATTCGAGCTACTGAAGGGTTTCAGAAATAGTTCTGGATCAACCGTTGATCTTTTCGGTTAATTGGGGATCATGATGTACTACTAGGTGTCACTCATGATCGTTCTATAATTAATGGTTAATTATAGACGGCCAACATAAACCGAGAACCTATTTGGTCACACGCACAACGAGCGTAATCCAAAGGATTTAAAACGAGCTTGAGAATGAGATTCTCAGACCGAGAGAAACTAGGTTTGGTTGGACCAAACATAAAGCGAGCATGAAATCGTTTCAGTCGCAATGGAAGCGTGGATGGGCCGCGTCTTATGAAGACGTAATGGATGAACCAAAATGGTTTGGTTCTAATCCAATGGATGAGAATAAACCAAAGGGGTTTGGTTTATTTTAAACGAATGAACCAAAAGTTGGTTCGGTTCGTTTTAACTTAAAATAAACCATCATGGTTTGGTTTATTTTAACTTATCTTAATGGAGCGGGTTAACGGGCTTTATGGATATGATCCATTAACCATTAAGAGAATTAGTTCTCTATAAAAGAGGGCTTAATGGATAATTAAGCCCTAATCCAAGCCCTAGCAAGGAGTTGCCGCCCAACCCTCATTGCCGCCCAACTCCATTGCCGCCCAGCTTCTTGTGCCGCCGTCCAAGTCCTTGCCGGCGTCCAAGCTTCAGCCGGTGATCCTCCGGCGACCCTCCGGTGATCTTCCTAGGCCTCGGTGAAAAGGTGAGCACTTGGCTTCCTTGTTTTGGCCAGTGCCTACTCCTCCACCAAGCTGTCCAGTTTTCTGGACAGCTTCTTCTCCTCTCGGCTGAGCCATTTTGACGACGGTTTGAGCCCGACAGCGCTAAACTACCGGGATCGATCTCCGGTAATCCTCTGAGGTGGAGGACGAAGGATTCGTCAATTGGTTGACGAATACCTCTCCGGAGAAGCGAGTTTTGAGAACTCAGATTAGGATCCGAATTTGGATTCGGATCGTGATCATCTCTCGATCACGTCGTCTTCAACACGAGGCTAGTAACCCGTACGAAGACGAAGCTCGTGGCTTAGCGAAGTCATCCCGAGGAACTCGGCGTGGATACGGATAGAGACGATTCTTGCGAGGATCGTTCCGGTTGATGCCGTTCCCGCTACACGTCATACGAAAGGTATAACGTAGATAAATTTCCTTTTATTGCAAATTTAAATTTACGGTTATGTCTACACTTGTTGTAATATGCATGCGTGCGTTGTGTGTGTTGTAATAAATGTAGATTTATTATTTTTATTGCTTCCACTGTGTTCATGTTTACGAAACGTGATCGAACACACACACGCCGCGGTGCCGGAAACCCAACAGTGGTATCGGAGCCCAGGTTGTGTTTCGACATAATCGTAAAATGGTTTTGCGATAGTCATAATGTATTTCTGGAAATTTTCTAATTTTGGAAATTTAGAAATATTTATGGAAATTTTTCAATTTTGGAAAGTCTAGAAGTATTTATGGAAATCTTCCACTTTTGGAAAGTTGGAAGTATTTATGGAAATTGATATTTTCCATAAATAAAATATTTGATTAGATTCTGGAAATTTGTTTCCTAATTTAATCATGATTTGATTTGGGAAATCAAATCTTAAAATATTTTATTTTCATAAGTAGTTTTAATGATTTAGGAAATTTGTTTCCTAAATAGATTTTTCTTAATCAAATAATTCCATGAATAAAATATGTGATTAGATTTGGAAATTTGTTTCCTAATTTAATTATGATTTGATTTGGAGAATCAAATCTTAAACATATTTTATTTTCATAAATAGTTATGACATATAAGGAAATATATACATGACATAATTGTATGCCATGTAATTGCATTAGATGCATAACATTATGCTATGCGTGTCGTGACATGTAGATGTATGCCATGTATGTCATGCCATGTAGATAATAGTTATTTGCATGCAAAGAGGATGAGACATAAAAACCCTTAAACAATATTAAAGCCTACACCTTCCATTAATATGGTTAGAACCAGAGTTCCGTTTCTTGTTTGGGTTGTTGGACTCTCTCCAAGCCCGGCTCGAACCCGAACATGTTCAAACCATGGAATAGTTTAATACTAATATGGTAAGAGTCGAGGTCAATCGTTAGCTTTGGTTGTTGACTCTCCAAGCCGGGCTAATTGGTTGAATGCGCCTAACCATATTAAAACTATTTCCGATTAATGGGTTGGCTTTAACCCGAGCATCGGCTTGTTGACTCTCTCCAAGGTCGATGTAAAGGGAGGTGAAGTTGGGTGCTATGCATATGATGCATACTTGTTAATGTGTTAACAACCCGATGTATGTGTGAACATTCAATTAGTTGATAGCACATTGTGATAGTTGCATATACGTGATATGCAATCGGTATAGAAGATACCTACCGTCGTAGTTATGAATGACTTGTTGGACTCTCTCCAAGGTTGTTCATAACTATGATGGATATCAGCCCATTCGGAGATGGACCTATGATCTCCCGAAGTGATTTTGGGGTTTTTAAAATTCAAAAAATGAATGGGATTTATAAATGTATATTGATGCCTTTTAAAATCATCTTTCTCATATATGCTCGTTTTGTATTTCTAGGTCAATAAATTGATCATGACGTCTTTGAATTTGCGCACTATTTTGGATTCGAACAAACTGACTGGGCCTAACTTCGGATCGCTTAGAAACTCGAGAATTGTTCTCAAGGCGAAAAGCTTGTATATGTCCTTGAAGAGCCTCTTCCTCGATCCCCTAAAGGACGATGCAACCTGCATCAAATGTTGGTCTATCGTAAGCATGTGGCGATTCTCGAGCCGGGCGAGTTGCATCATGCTAGCGGCGATGGTACCTGAGCTGCAAAAGCAGCATGAGCATATGGATGCTAATACTATGGTCTTCCATCTTCATGAGTTGTTCGATGAGCAAGAGAGATCCGAAAGGTTCGAGGTCTCTAGGCTCCTCTTCACCACGAAGATGCAAGAAGGTTCATCTGTAGTGCAGTTTGTGCTAAAGATGAACGGGTACATCGAGCGGCTAGCTACCCTCGGTTTTGTGATGGATCATGAGTTAAGTATTGACTTAATTCTGCATTGTTTGCCCAAGAGTTTCTCGCAATTTGTGATGAACTATCGGATGAACAAATTGAAATCCACCATTCCCGAGCTCCTCAATATGTCAAGACTGTGGAGCCTTCGCAGAAGCATGAGGAGAAGGCGGTTCATAGTTGATTCCTCAAAGAAAGGTTCTAAGAGGAAGGCAAAAGAATAGAAGAAAGGAAAGAACAAAAAGGCAAAGAAGGCGGAACCAGCGCAAAAGGGCACTTGCCATCACTGTGGCAAGGAAGGCCACTGGCGAAGAAACTGCAAGATTTATCTTGAGTCCATGAAGAAGAAGAAGGCATCCGATGCCCCATCCTCTTCTGGTATCTTCGTTATTATTTGTCATTCTATTTCCTTAGACACTTGGGTATTGGATACTGGGTGTGGCTCACATATATGTAATGACATACAGGGGCTAAGGAATAGAAGAAGACTTGTCAGAGGGGAGTCAAATTTGCGAGTTGGCAATGGAGAAAAGGTTGCTGCGGTCGCCATCGGAACTTATTTGCTGAAGCTCCCTAGTGGACTAGTCTTAGAACTGGACAATTGCTATTATGTTCCTTCTCTAATAAAGAACATTGTTTCTATTTTCTGTTTAAATAGAAATGGTTTCCATTTGACGTTTAGTAACAATTGTTGTTATATAACTTTGAATGGCGTACTTTATGGAACTGGAACCTTGAGTAATGGCATTTATACGTTGGACGTATCCAGTGACATTTTCAATATCGAAGCGAGCAACATGCGTGCTCGAAAGGATAATCAAATAGACTCCTATATTTGGCATTGTCGTCTTGGCCATATAAGCAAGAAACGCATGTCCGAATTACACCGATGTGGAATTCTGGAATCGTTTGAATTAGATTCATACGATACATGCGAATCATGCTTAAAAGGCAAGATGACTAAGTTACCTTTTACTGGAAAAGGTGAACGAGTGGGAGAGTTACTAGGTCTAATACATACTGATGTATGTGGACCTATGTCAACTCAAGCATTAGGAGGCTATAGCTACTTCATTACCTTCACCGATGATCACTCACGGTTTGGGTATGTGTTCTTGATGAAACACAAGTCTGAAGCCTTTGAAAGGTTCAAAGAATTAAGAAATGAAGTAGAGAAACAACATGACAAGAGTATTAAAATACTTCGATCGGATCGAGGTGGTGAATACTTAAGTCAAGAGTTTCTTGATTATCTAAGAGACAATGGCATATTGTCTCAATGGACTCCGCCCTATACACCATAGCATAATGGTGTATCTGAGAGGCATAACCGGACCTTGTTGGACATGGTCAGGTCAATGATGAATCATGCAACTCTTCCCAAGTCCTTTTGGGGCTATGCACTTCAGACAGCTGTTTACTTGTTAAACAGAATGCCAACCAAGGTAGTCTCAACTACTCCATATGAGATATGGAATAGTAAGAAACCTCATGTATCTTACTTGAAGATATGGGGTTGTCCTGCTTATGTGAAGCGATCAGATCGCATAAATTGGATGCTAAGTCTGATAAATGTCTATTTATTGGATACCCTAAGGAAACAAGGGGTTACCAATTCTATCATCCTGTGGAACAAAAGGTGTTTGTTTCAAGGCATGCTGTGTTTTTAGAGAAAGAGTTTCTCTTGCAAGAAAACAGTGGGAGTGTCGTCGAGCTTGAGGAGGCTCGAGAGACTCAAATAGACATTGATGAGATACCTGGTGAAGCACAAACACACAACTCATAGTGATGAGCAATCTACCGGACCTATTGTAACACCACATCTTCAGATCCGTAGAACACGCAATATTCCCGAGAGATATGGATTTCGAAGTTTAATCGAACGACGTGTTACTCATTGATGATGAGGAGCCTACCAGTTATGAAGAAGTGCTGACAAGTTCAGAAAGGGATAAGTGGCTTGGTGCCATGAAGTCGGAAATGGATTCCATGTATGAAAACCAAGTTTGGAACTTGGTTGACCCACCTGAAGGGATAAAGCCTATAGGGTGCAAGTGGGTTTTCAAGAAGAAAACCGACATGGATGGTAATGTGATTACCTATAAGGCTAGATTGGTGGCGAAAGGATATCGTCAAAAACAAGGTGTTGATTATGACGAAACCTATTCGTCTGTAGCTATGCTTAAATCCATTCGGATGCTCCTGGCCATAGCGGCTCATTATGATTATGAGATATGGCAGATGGATGTGAAAACAGCTTTCCTTAATGGAAACCTGCTCGAGGACGTGTATATTATACAGCCTGAGGGTTTCACATCGGTTGATTAAACCAAGGTATGAAAATTGCGACGGTCCATTTATGGATTGAAGCAAGCATCCAGGAGCTAGAATATCCGTTTTGATGAGACAATCAAAAAGTTTGATTTCTCACAAAATCCGCATTTAACCTTGTGTGTACAAGAAGGTTAGTGGGAGTGCAACAGATTCCTAGTATTGTATGTCGATGACATACTACTTATAGGAAACGATGTTTCAATCTTACAGTCAGTGAAGGTTTGGTTATCCAAGACATTCTCCATGAAAGACCTGGGAGAAGCAACCTACATCCTCGGGATTAAGATCTATAGAGATAGATCGAAACGGTTTCTTGGTCTTTCGCAGTCTGCATATATAGACCGAGTGCTAAAGAGGTTTAGCATGTCGGAATCCAAGAAAGGTTTCCTACCCATCAGGCATGGGGTACACCTTTCGAAGTCTATGTGTCCGCGCACAGAAGACGAGAGGATTTGCATGAGTAAGATTCCTATGCATCCGCAATAGGATCTATCATGTATGCTATGTTATGTACGAGGCCCGATGTATCGTATGCTCGAGTGTCACGAGCAGATACCAATCACCGATCCAGAATGGATCATTGGGCATTAAGACGATCCTTAAGTACTTGAGAAGAACTAAGGATGTGTTCCTAATATATGGAGAAGGGGACATGGTGATACGCGGTATACGGATGCCTCCGCATGCATAAGGATGATTCCATGTCTCACCGATATGTGTTCACCTTGAATGGGGGCGCAAAGTTGAGTTGGAAAAGTCCCAAACAAGAGATCAGAGAGGATTCTACCATCGAGGTAATACATTGCAGCAAGCAAAAGGAAGCGGTTTGGATCAAAAAGTTTGTTCATGAACTTGGTGTGATTCCCATTGTTGAAGCAATACCGGTTCATCATGACAACAATGGAGCAATTGCACGTGCAAAAGAGCCAAGGTCTCATCCGATCCAAACATGTGCTTCCGCTATCATCTTATTAGAGAGATCATCGAGGAACGAAATACAAATCGAGAAAATTCCCACTGAAAGGAACTTAGCGGATCCCTTGACTAAGGCATTACCTCAAAATAAGTTTGAGGGTCATGTTCGAGCTTATGGTATTGGATACCGTAGCGATTGGCATTAGGCCAAGAGGGAGTCTGTTAGTAATATATGAGAGATGTCCTAAGGCAATCGCCTTATGTATGAACCATTTATATGATAAATGAAGATTCACTATTTGAGTATACATGTTTCATGTATTTGATTGGATCTTAAACTCATTTATCAATGTCCACGATACGATTCACAGCATGAGAGAATTTGTGATTGGATCACAACTAGTGAGTATCTCTACATGTGTAATTGTGATGTATCGGAATTATCCCTAGTCGATGAATTGATGGATTTGGACACCATCAGTTCTGTCGAGACTAGCACGAGGTATACTCCTTGGTGTATCCAAGCAGCTGATTCTCACTGGCTGGAGACATTGTGATGTCCGGAGTTAATCGTGGATACTAGTTATGGTAACTAGTTCATTGGAGTGACCAGCCGTAAGACTTCATATAGTTCTCTGCATATATAGATATGTCAATGAAGTTCTTACTGTGGCTTAAGTGCGATGTTCCTTTGACTTGCGGTATTCAAGTCATCTTGATCATGGAGACTTATGCTTTGACATCTTAAGCAAACATCTCTAAGGAGATGTGGACCCGGGATGATTGGGTATAAGTCGAAGTGATCGAAGGTGTTTGAATAGCCTATAAAGGATTTACCACTCCTTGCGAGGAGATGTATACCCATGGCCTCTCGTCGGATTGTTACTAAAGTCTTTGGCCAAAGCATTACATGTTTAGAGTAAGGTACTCTTCGATACATGTGGAGTAACTAGAATCCATAGGACGAGGAAATGATACTTGGGCTAGGTGTGACGAGTCAACCTAGTGGGATCGACACAATAGATCATGTCCTCAACCAAGTGGGTATAAGATGAGTGAAGGGAATGGGGCACGAATCATTCGAGCCATCAAGGGTTTCGTAAATAGTTCTCGATCAACCGCTGATCTTTTCGTTAATTGGGGATCATGATGTACTACTAGGTGCCACTCATGATCGCTCTATAATTAATGGTTAATTATAGACGGCCAACATAAACCGAGAACCTATTTGGTCACACGCACAACGAGCGTAATCCAAAGGATTTAAAACGAGCTTGAGAATGGGATTCTCAGACCGAGAGAAACTAGGTTTGGTTGGACCAAACATAAAGCGAGCATGAAATCGTTTTAGTCGCAATGGAAGCGTGGATGGGCCGCATCTTATGAAGACGTAATGGATGAACCAAAATGGTTTGGTTCTAATCCAATGGATGAGAATAAACCAAAGGGGTTTGGTTTATTTTAAACGAATGAACCAAAAGTTGGTTCGGTTCGTTTTAACTTAAAATAAACCATCATGGTTTGGTTTATTTTAACTTATCTTAATGGAGCGGGTTAACGGGCTTTATGGATATGATCCATTAACCATTAAGAGAATTAGTTCTCTATAAAAGAGGACTTAATGGATAATTAAGCCCTAATCCAAGCCCTAGCAAGGAGTTGCCGCCCAACCCTCATTGCCGCCCAACTCCATTGCCGCCCAGCTTCTTGTGCCGCCGTCCAAGTCCTTGCCGGGATCCAAGCTTCAGCCGGTGATCCTCCGGTTACCCTCCGGTGATCTTCCTAGGCCTCGGTGAAAAGGTGAGCACTTGGCTTCCTTGTTTTGGCCAGTGCCTACTCCTCCACCAAGCTGTCCAGTTTTCTGGACAGCTTCTTCTCCTCTCGTCGGAGCGTCGTTTGGATGACGGTTTGAGCTCCGACAGCGGCTAAACTACCAGGGATTCGATCTCCGATAATCCTCTGAGGTGGAGGACGAAGGATTCGTCAATTGGTTGACGAATACCTCTCCGGAGAAGCGAGTTTTGAGAACTCTTATTAGGATCCGAATTTGGATTCGGATCGTGATCATCTCTCGATCACGTCGTCTTCAACACGAGGCTAGTAACCCGTACGAAGACGAAGCTCGTGGCTTAGCGAAGTCATCCCGAGGAACTCGGCGTGGATACGGATAGAGACGATTCTAGCGAGGATCGTTCCGGTTGATGCCATTCCCGCTACACGTCATACGAAAGGTATAACGTAGATAAATTTCCTTTTATTGCAAATTTAAATTTACGGTTATGTCTACACTTTTTGTAATATGCATGCATGCGTTGTAATAAATGTAGATTTATTATTTTTATTGCTTTCGCTGTGTTCATGTTTACGAAACGTGATCGAACACACACACGCCGCGGTGCCGGAAACCCAACAATAGTAACCGTTCGGGAATTGTTCAGAAATTTGTCTAACTGTATGGTAAATGATCAACTAACCATTCTGAATAAATCCAGACCATTTAAGTAATTTCCCTACTGATTTATATCAATTCCAGATCGGTTTCAGCAATTTCCGGCCACTCAGTTAAAATCCTGACCTGTGTATTCAAATCCCGGGCTGTTAGTGCTTTTCCCGAGTTATTTGTGAAACTGCTACGAATCTTGTCTAACTGCCCGGGGAATAATCTCAATGGCTCGAGAACTTTTTCCCTTGAGGTAACATCTTTAAGACATTACTTGCCCGACTGGTTTGGGAGTGATTGCACTAAATGGCTCGGGAATTTAACTCTCTCTCTCCAATCAAGTCAAGCTTAAACCTTTACTCTCTCCTCCTTTGTCACACATCAAAAGGGTTAGTGAAGGGAAAGATTGAGAAATCTTCAAATGAAAATATCCTTATGACATTAGGTTGATACTTCACTTCACATTGGGGTATATGAACTGGAAAAAAAAATCCTCGCACACTTTCTCAACACAAATGAGAATACCCAGAAATCTTTAAACACACTTAGATCTTTGCTAGGCTTGGGGTATAAAATATAGGGAAAGCTCCCACTAATATTGTGGACTTCCCAAACCGTAGCTCCCCCTCAATCAAACATTCTTTTAGGGTTGATTAGGTGCACACTTAATGATTGCACTAACAATGGTGGGATGGAGTCAAGGCTTGGGTTGTTCGGGTGGCGCTAACAAGGATTGCACACACAACAAGAAGTTTGATAGACACTAACCGACTCAACCACACACAACCAATAACAGATCATACAATAAAAATAGAATGAACAAAAAGTTAACGTTTAATAAAACTGTTTTCACAAGAACAACCATATTTTGAAGTCTAAACACAAAGACAAATATCCATAGTGCAACCATCCTAGGTGGATCGACACAATTGGAGATCTTAACGTGATTCTATTTGTCGGGGGCTAGTGTAGAAGGTTCCTCCAAGCTACTTATCCAATTGATCACGATCTCTTTGATTTCCTTCTTCTCTTGAAGGATTTGATCTTGAGTGTATTGGATTTGAGTCAATCGTTGGTTGGTTTGTAGATGGAAATCTGATATTGTCGTGGTGATTGTGTTCACAAAAGTCTCATGGGCTTCACGAAGTTGAGATAGCTGCTCCGTGATAGTGGTCAAGTGTTCAGCTTGGTTAGGAGCTAGGTGGTGTGGTTCTTCAGCAGGAAGAGCAGGTTCTTCCTCAAGATCCATATGCTCCCCAACTTGATGGCCATCCTTCCACTGAATCTCTCCTGTAGGGGTTCGAATCATGCCCGCTAGAGATAAATTTCTCCAATGGATATAGTCCAGCATTTTCACCTCCCTCAATTTTCCCTTGGATGTGTTTATGCCTAGGGACTCTAACCAGAAAGTGAGGATGTGACCAAAAGGCATATAAACCTTTTTCTTGACTGGAATAGAGAAATGGACAATGCACAGAAATATGTTCAAAGCTATGTTAAAATCAAGGTGGTTTTTGAGAAGGTGGAGAGCCAATAAATGATGTGGCCTAACTTTGGCTTGCCCTTTGGTGACTATGGGCAAAATGCATCCGACAATGACTTTGTATAAGATGTTGTCAGGAGCCGTTAGTGTCATGGTTGAATCCGAGTTAACTCCTTCATCTCTAGGACGTCTAAATAAGGATTCGTGGATGGAATTGAGGTCAAAGCCTACTAAATTTTTAGGAAGAGTTGGATAGCATTCTAGGTTAGAGGAGGACTCTCTACATCCTAGAAATGATCTTCAGATGGCTGGAGTAAGAGTGATATCCATTTTGGCTACCCTCGACTTATAGATAAGCCTGTCTACAGTGGGTTGTAGGTTGTTATAGAATTCGACAAGTCTTCATTGATATCGTGATCGCAGTAGACTAACTTACCGAGTCTATAGTGCTCAACCATCTCGCTAACATAAGGTACATTATTGGAGA
Source organism: Wurfbainia villosa (assembly GCA_025175895.1). Lineage (NCBI taxonomy): Eukaryota > Viridiplantae > Streptophyta > Magnoliopsida > Zingiberales > Zingiberaceae > Wurfbainia > Wurfbainia villosa. Next base: position 73,507,502 of record CM045991.1, on the reverse strand, counting down.
AGAAATGACCATCTATGGACCGGATGCTTAGGAGTTCAAACTCGTGGGTCCTAAAGGTGTGCAAATGATATTCTGAGGGGAAAAAATGGTCCGAGCAAGGCCTCTCTCATGAGGGCCTAGAGGTGGAGGACTCAGGCTCCTTTCTTTTTAGTCTAAAATGTCATGTGTCAAATATGTCATGCGCACAAGATTGACCCATGAATGAATGCAAGGAATGAAATGATGCATGTCAAATGGGGAAAGTGATTAGCTACTTAGAGACCCTCTAAAATCATAAGGAGAGTAAGGAAAAAGTCTTACTTGGGTGTTATAGAACCAAGAATAAGAGCTTGCTACAGAAGAAGAAGTTTTCCTGCTAGAACCCTAGTTGTGGTCGAGTGGTCAGAGATTAGGGCTAGGGTTAAGAGGAAATGGCAAGGAGAAGGAAGAAGATCCTTACCCTAGACTAAAGAAGGCTTGTTTTGAGGTTGTAAAGCTTGGACAGAGATGAAGAGCTCAACTGGCGCTCGTCACAGTCGGGAGGGCATGATTGTGGGGAAGAAAAATCGTGGAATGAAGGGGTTCGATCCGGTAGTAACATCAGTCGAGGAGACGATCGAGGCGCACTTGGTTCTGAGTGTGGTCGCAATTGGCTAGTCGAGGCTCCAGTCGAAGCACACTCGATTCTTAGTGCTGAAAACTCGTACCAGTAGGGGCATTGGTCGAGTCTGTCTCGGTTGATAGGCTTAAAAAAAAATTGGGTTTCAATATCTGAACACTCCAACTGAGTTTTGTGTAATTTCTAAGTGTTAAAAACACTTGATATGATAACCTAACACCTTTTTTGATTGTTTTAAATAGTTGGTATCTATGTTCTTGGTCTCAAATAGGATCCAACCAATTTTACTTGGTTGGAATGTCTAGTTATGATCTTGGAACCACAAACACAAGAATGTGTAATGGTCTTCCCCATAACTAGTCACATTAGTGATTTTTGTCTCGTCAACGTCTCTATCTCAGGGATGCAATGAGCATGTGAAATAGAGTGGTTGTTCCTATCATCTCACCTCATTTCTAGCAATACAAAAATAGTTTTGTGATCCTTATCGTTTTTGTGAGATGATCCCAGGTCTTCCCAATTTAAATTCCCATTTCTCTTGTTAAATGGATTTTTTTTATATATTAACCTAAGATCATGGAGGGATCCTCCTTCATTGGGCAGCATACATGCCCAACTATCTTCTCAAATGGCTAAACTCATTTTCGAGAAGAGGTTTTGTGAATATGTCGGCTAGGTTAGACTTGGACTCAACATGGTTGAGTTCAATGTCTCCCCTAGCTACATGATCACTAATGAAGTGATGCCTCACTTCAATGTGCTTGGTCCTTGAGTGATGAACCAAATTTTTGGTGAGATGTATAGTGCTAATGTTATCACATAGCACTTGTACATTCCTATAGGTCAGTCCATAATCTTCTAAGGTGTGTGTTAGCCATAACAATTGTGATACACATTCTCCCATAGCTATATATTCAGCTTCAGTTGTGGAAAGTGCTACACAGTGCTATTTACGGCTTGACCAACTAACCAAGGTCGATCCTAAGAAATGACAGCCCCCACTAGTGCTTTTCCTATCCAACTTGCATCCGACATAGTCGGAGTCGGTATAGCCAACTAAATCAAAAGATTCAGTCCGGGGGTACAACAATCCTACATTGATAGTTCCTTTTAAGTATCTCATAATTCTTTTTACAGCAATCATGTGAGACTCCTTAGCACAAGCTTGAAATCTAGCACACATACCAACAGCGAATAAAATATCAGGTCGACTTGCTGTTAAGTACAATAAACTCCCTATGATACTCCTATAATTTTTCGAATCCACTTCCTTTCCTTTCTCATCACTATCTAAACGAGTATTGATAGCTATAGGTGTGCCTACTTCCTTAGCTTCCTCCATATGAAACTTTTTCAGTAACTCCATTGCGTACTTAGATTGATGTATAAAAATCCCTTCCTTGGTTTGCTTTATCTCAAGTCCTAGAAAGAAGGTCAATTCTCCTACTAGACTCATCTCAAATTCACTTTCTATGTGACTAATAAACTCATTGAAATAATCCCTATTGTTTGAGCCACATATTATGTCATCAACATAAACCTGGGCTACAAATATGTATTAACCATTCCTTTTCAAGAATAGTGTGGGATCTATTTGTCCTCTCCTAAAACCTTTCTCAATTAGGAAGGTTGAAAACCGCTCATACCAAGCACGAGGTGCTTGTTTAAGCCCATAAAGAGCTTTTTTTAGTTTGTACACGTGGTCTGGGAATTGTACATTCTCAAACCCCAGGGGTTGTTCAACATAGACTTCCTCCTTGATGACTCCATTCAAGAAGGCTGACTTCACATCCATTTGATATAGTTTGAAGCCTTTGTATGCTGCATAAGCAAGCATTAGTCTTATGGATTCTAATCTTGCTACAGGGGCATAAGTCTCATCATAGTCTAACCCCTCAATTTGGTTGTAGCCTTTGGCTACTAACCTTGTCTTATTTCTAACTATTTCTCCTCTATGATTTCTCTTATTCTTAAACACCCATTTAGTCCCAATAATAGAGGTTTGACTAGGTCTAGGGATTAAATCCCAAACTTGATTTCTCTCAAACTGGCCTAACTCATCTTGCATTGCAATGATCCATTCTGGATCAAGCAAAGCTTCATCCACTAACTTGGGCTCAATCTCAGAAATCAAGGCAACTTCATTTCCTTCATTTCTAAAAAATGATCTAGTCTTCACCCCATGTTGGATGCCTCCAATAATTTGGTTTTGGGGATGGCTAGTAGCATTCATAGTGGATCTTGTTACTTGAGGTGGTTCGGGTACTACTGAAATCTGTTCAGATTCTCCAACCTCAAGTGATGACCCTTGAGCTCTCACTCTCTCTTCATCAGAATCCACTCTTGCTTCCCCTATAGGGTTGCTATCTCCCAATTCTAGCATCCTCAATTCCAGCTCAAACTCCACCGATTTTCTGTCCGAATCAATATTCATTCCTTTTTCTTCAAACACAACATTAGTTGACTCTTCTACTAGCTTAGTACTATGGTTGTAGACTCTATAAGCTTTTCTAGTGAGGGAATATCCAACAAGGATACCCTGATCAGCTTTTGTAGAAAATTTTCCTAAATGATCTTAGGTATTTAGGATATACACTATACAACCAAATACCCTAAGGTGCTTGATTGTTGGTGGCTTTCCAAACCAAAGTTCATGTGGTGTTTTTCTTAAGAATCTATGTATCAAAACCCGGTTTTACGCAGTTGTGATCTAAGCGCTTGACCCATAGGAAGTTTAGTAATTGGTATTCGTTTAGCATACTCCTAACTGCCTCTTGCAAGGCTCTATTTCTCCTTTCTACAACACCATTTTGCTATGGTATTCTAGGTGTGGAGAATTCATGTTTGTATCCTTTCACTAAACAAAAGTCCTTAAGTTTAGCATTTTCAAACTCTCCTCAATGATCAATTCTAATGATTTTAATTGTTGAGTTTTTCTCATTCTCAACTCTTCTACAAAAGAAAATGAAGATTTCTACTGTTTGGTCCTTATGTTTAAGAAAATAAGTCCAAGTATATCTAGTGTAATCATCCACAATAACTAAGCAATATCTACTACCATTGATAGATCTAATAGTGCTAGTATCAAACAAATCCATGTGTAGTAAATCTAATGCTTGTAAAGAACTTACAGAATTCTTCCCTTTGTGGGAAGATCTCACTTGCTTCCCTTTTTGGTACGCCCCACAAACCCTATCCTTCTCGTAGGTGATTGAGGACAGTCCTCTTACAAGTTCCTTCTTGGCCAAATTCTTGATGTTCTTCATGTTGACATGGGCCAATCTCCTGTGCAATAACCAAGACTCTTCTTCCTTGGATATGTAACACTTAAAAGACATGTTAGTAGCACTACTAAATCTAACTTGATAAATATTTTCCTTCTTAGATCCTATTAGCATGGTTTCATTGGTGTCACTGTGGATCACAAGGCATTGAGTTGAGTGAAACTCAACTCTATACCCTGCATCACACAATTGACTTACACTCAACAAGTTAAATGCCATCCCTTTAACTAACAATACATTTCTAATTATAATTTTTTTCAGAAATGTTAATGTTACCTACTCCTACAACCTTCAATTTACCATTATTACCAAAGGAAACTGTACCTCGGTCTTTGGCATGAATTGAGGAAAACAAAGAGGAGTTCCCTATCATATGTTTGGAGCACCCGCTGTCCACAAACCATGTAGTTGGATGCTCCCCCTTGATGGGTCCCTGCTAAACATGGAAAATTTGGTCTTTTGGAACCCACAAGTTGGGTCCCTCTGTATCTACTACAAACTTCCTAGGAATCCAAGCCTTAGAAGTTCTAATAAAAGGTGATCTAGTAGAAATAAAACCAGGAGTGATAGTTCTACCATTACCAAATTTAGACCTAGCAATTCTTGCATTAATAGATTTTTCTTTAGCAGTTTTAGGTCCATCAATTCCACCAAAAGAAACTTTAGATCTAGATGCAGGTTTCCTAGACACTAAGGACATATAACTAAGTTCCTTTTATTGTGAATTGAACCCTAGTCTAGCCTTGTTATAGACTACATGTTGGGCTCCTAAGATCATGTTTAATGTCTTTGATCCATTGGTAAATTTCTCAAGTGTGCACATGAGATCTTCCACCTGTGCCTTCAAGGATGTATTCTCATCCTTGATCTTCTCCAAATGAGGATTTCCAGCATCACTGTCATCAGACATTGTATTAGTATTCTTAACTAGTTCTAATTCAGTTTTCAGTAATTTAACCTTAGTTTTGGATTTTTTTCAGAGCATTTGTCAAGCAAGCAATAGTTTCATACAATTTATCTAGATGGGGAGAGTTTACCTGATCATCATCCGAAGATGATGATGAAGAGTCCGAATTTGATTGCTCCCCATTAGAATGCTTCAGCTCTCCATCCAAATCTGAATTTTCAGAATTCTCCAATGCCATGAGAGCCTTTTGCTTTGCTCCCTTCTCCTCATTTTCTTCTTCCGATGAGGAGGATGAGGATGAAGTATCATCCCAAGTAGCCTTCAATGCTTTCTTCCTCTTGGCCTTTTCTTCCTTCTTTTTGTACTTAGGGCATTCACTTTTGAAGTGACCTTTCCTATGACAATGAAAGCACTCTACATCAGATTTATCCTGATTAATTTCAGAACTTTTACCTTTCTTTTTGTTGGTGAAGTATTTCTTCACATCCTTCTTGTTGTATTTTTGGCTTCTTCTCATCAATCTCCTCACAAAGTTAGCCATCTCGCTAGAGGATGACTCATCATCTCCGTCCAAATCTGATGATGAAGAGGAGGAAGAAGCTTCCTTCTTCTCCTTCTTCTTCTTGCTCTCCTTGCTGCGATCTCCTGCAATAAAAGCTAGACCCTTCTTCTTTGGGCTTCGATTAGCTTGTTCATGCAATTCCAATTCACAAAACAATTCATCAATCTTAATTGTTGAAAGATCCCTTGATACTTTGTAGGCATCCACCATAGATGACCACAAAGTATTTCTAGGGAAAGATTTGAGTACATACCTGGCTAAATCCCTATTCTCAATAGCCTCTCCAATAGAATGGAGGCCATTGAGTATTTCTTTAAACCTACCATGCAGTTCACTTACAGTTTTAGTCTCCTTCATGCTGAAATTCTGAAGTTGGTTCAAGTAGAGATCCCTCTTCGCTGTCCTTGAATCTCTGGTTCCATCATGTAGCTCCATCAAGTTCCTCCAAAGTTCTTGAGCACTATTGAAGGGGCCAACTTTGTTGAGTTGGTCCTTGGCTAAACCACACTACAGAGTTACGGTTGCTTTGACATTGGCCTGGGCTCTTCTCCTCTGTTCCGCCGACCACAGAGAAGACACCAAAACCCTTCCTTCGTCATCGGTTGGTGGTGAGAATCCCTCTGCGACGGAGAACCACATATCCATGTCCATCATCAAGTAGTATTCCATCCGGCTCTTCCAATACTTGATGTTTTGTCCGTCGAAATACGGGGGTCGAGCTGTGTTGAATCCCTCTTGCACTGCCATTCCTTGATACTCTGGCAAAGGTAAATCCGGTGTAGAGCCCTTGCTCTTATACCACTTGTTGGGATCGAGGCTCCCTAGAGGGGGGGGGTGGTGAATAGCGAGTTGAAAAATATAACACAACTTCTACTACAAAACAGCGGATTATGCAGTGGAAATAGAAAACAAAGCACAAAGCACAAAGCACAAACACAACCAATACGTAGGTATTTACGTGGTTTGGAACTCAGTAGTTCCTACTCCACCGGCAGCTCAAAAGGAAAGTCTACTATGAATGGATCAGAATGATTCTGGAGGTGAAAACTTCACCTCTTACAAGCTTACAATGTAATGAAAATAATCAAGAACAGTAAGCTAAGAAGTTAAAACAAGTTACAGATCACTGTTTGGCTTCTTGCGTTGAGGATGAAGTTGTAGCTCTTGCAAGAAGATGATTGACAGTAGTTGTGAGCACTTGTTGGAGAGGAGGCGAAATGAGAGCAAGACTTTTTCTTCTTATCCTTCAGAATGAATCACAGGAAACTTGTATCACTCAAACCGAAAATTGGAGCCCAAGAACTTCTTCTCTTGTTTTTCAGCAAAGCTTTTATCTTCCTTGATTGGAACCCTAGAAATCATGCCCGACCAAACTCTGACCACCTGAGCTTGTCCCCATAACTACCTCCAACCTATGGTGGTTCACCAGGAAAGGAACCTGCTCCTCCAATCAGAAATCGTCGTGTTTAAATCTTTACTCGAAATGGAAGCATCCCGTTGCCGCCTCCATAATCGAGCCCGCAGTCGAGTTTGACTCGCATTTGTGCTCGAAAAACACCTGTCAGTCGAGCCCGCAACCAAGACGAGCTCGGTTCTGTGACTAAATATATAGCTACCAATCGAGTCACTACCAAATCGACTCTACTGGTATAGGGTTTAGAGTTTGGCGATCAGAGTATACAATCGAGCCCACAGTTGAGCTGGGCTTGGTTCTGTGATGTTCCACGTAGTGAGCAGTCGAGCTGGTAGTCGAGCCAGCTTGATTCTGTGCTATACCAAATGATAAGTAGTCGAGATGGCAGTCGAGCCAGCTCGATTCTATGCCTTTGTGCAAGAGTGCTAGTCGAACTGACCCCCTTGGTGGCTCGACTGATGCGATAAATATTTGAAGCACATGAGTATCTTCCCTAGTAAGCTACCACTTCTAGAGTTTCAAGCACCCTAGTAAGATACCAAGCACGTTATGGTGCCTTCTCCAACTAACGAATGCTCTAAGTACCTTAGACAAAGACCGAGCGCGCTATGATGCCCTCCTTACCTAACGAGTACTCCATGTGCCCTAGGCAAATAGCGAGCACGTTACGGTGCCCTCTTTGTCTAACGAGCACTCCCTTATGCCCTCTCTAACTCCAATGGAGAACGAGCATGTTACTATGCCCTGTCCATCACCAAGCTTCTGGACCTCCTACCAGCTTGTACTCTTCCTCTACCAAGGTTCCCCTTTGGGTTTCCATCCATACCAAGGCTTACCCATGGATTTCTCATCCATACCAAGGCTTACCCTTGGATTTCTCTCAAGGTCTAATGTCACTCTAAACATCTAACTTAGTGACCTTAGGTTTGTATCAGTCGAGGTAATGTCTTGACTACACTCTAGCTCAAACTAGATTTCTATTTCCTAGACTTAAACCTTGTTGTTAAACATTGAAACATTAGATGGGCTTGATTGCACTAATAATATTGTCTCAATGGACTTCACCGTATACACCATAGCTTAATGGTGTGTTTGAGAGGCATAATCGAACTTTGTTGGACATGGTTAGGTCGATGATGAATCATGCGAATCTTTCCAAGTCCTTTTGGGGCTATGCACTTCAGACTACTGTTTACTTGCTAAATAGAGTTTCGACCAAGGTAGTGTCTACTACTCTATATGAGATATGGAATAGTAAGAAATCTCATTTATCTTATTTGAAGATATGAGGTTGTCCTGCTTATGCGAAGCGGACTGTGTCAGACAAATTGGATGCTAAGTCTGTTGGACTATCCGAGCCATAAAAACCGCTTTTTGCATTGCGGAAACCTCGGAAGTCGGTCATGGATCCGTGCAAAGAATAACAAAATATACATGTACGTGTTTAAAAAAAACCTTAGATCTACTTTAGATCTACATGTGAAGATCTTTACCCTTGATGTGACGCCCTTCGCTTATCCCGCTCATCGAAACGGCTTGCCGGAACTCGAGAGTGTCAAGTGTACACTCCTTTACAAGCATCCACACGAGCAATAGGTGGAGAAGACAACCTAGAGTGTGCTAGCACTCATGAAGTCCACGACAATGGAGGATTAGGGAGAAAATCTTGAGAAGAGAGGAGGAAGAAGATGAAGTTAATACACTTAACTTCACACTAATCCACCAACATAAGTGGCCGGCCACTTCATGTTGGTGCAATCGGCCTAGGTCACGATTGACCAGGATTCGAGCTTGACTCGAGAGATGTTTTGATGATCAACAAAAATATATGACAATGTGATTGTCATGGGAAAGTCCAAGTCTTGGGTACTTGGCATGGAAAGTCCAAGTGAGACACTGGCATTTGGGAAAGTCCAAGCATGGGTCTTGGCAATGGAATGTCCAACATGGGTTGGCAAGGAAAGTCCAAGTCTTGAGTACTTGGCATGGAAAGTCCAACATGGGTTGGCAAGGGAAAGTCCAAGCTTGAGTCTTGGAATTTGTGAAATTCCAAGGGGTTTGATATTGGCGGTGTAAAGTCCAAGCGGGAGTCTTGGCAGCATAAGTCCAATGGTTGGCAGCGTAAAGTCCAAGCGGAGTCTTGGCGGCGTAAGTCTAATGTGCCTTGGCGGTGTAGACACCATTAGCATGACATAGCCGATGGAAGCACCTGAAGGCTAGCTCAATGGATGAACAAGTCATGGATGACTTGGAGGGATCCGAGAGGCATGAGGCTGATCGAGGTGGCTAGAAGGCTTAGGTCTAGGCTACTCGTGGTCTAGCAAGTATGGGGGCACCATACTTGGGTTAAAACCTCATTATTGAGGTGTGCCAGTAGACTGGTGTCATATGGTAGTCGACTGGTGTGAGTCCACTAGGGTTTGACTACGGGAAGTGTCCCAATGATCGCAGAGGTGGGCAATGATCCTGGTTGAGCCGATCGATCATGTGATCACCGATCGTGCTCGAGAATTTGGGCACGAATGGAGTCCGTCATTCGACACGAGGCTAGCAATCGAGTGAAGCCTCCATCAGTCGACTGATGGACATGATCAGTAGACTGATGTCCTATCCGTTGGATTTTTCCAGACTGGATTACACCATTGTCTCACAGCAAGAGTGTCATCAGTCAACTCATGGTCCCGAGCAGTTGACTGTTGGCGATTTCCAGCCCAGGCAGAAGCTTTAAATGGAGCTCATGGAGGAGGAAATCAACAATGGTTCTTGAGCTACTTTGGGGCGATTTGTTGCTGCAAATCAGGGTCTCCAAGGCTATTCTTCAAGAAACCAAGATCAAGTAATCCAAATCTCTTTATAAAGTTTTCTTTACTTGCATTCCATTATATTTGCTTGTATTTTCATTGTATTACTGTTGTATACATTGTACGAGGTTTTTCCACCTCCGGATTGTTCTGAGAAGGAGTTGTTTGTGATTAGTGGTTGCGTGTGCATCACTAGAGCTCTTTAGAGCTCGATCTGTGGAGTAGGAACCATTCAGTTCCGAACCACGTTAAATACTTGTGTTTGCGTGTTTCTCTATTTCGTTATTGTTTTATTATTATTCCACTACGCGCTAACGAAGTTTGTAGACGAACGTGAATGAATTCCATCTCGTGACTAGCACGACGCTATTCACCTCCCCTCTAGCAGTCATATTTCCTCTACAAATGGTATCAGAGCCCGGGGCTCTTATACGGACTAACCGTCGAGAGTTAAGACAAAGATGCTAGAGGGTGAATATGGAGTTGGGAGAACAACTAGGTTGGGATATCAACACACCTATCCCTTATACCTTCTATGGACAAGAAGGGTTTAGACAATGGAAGGTGAGGATCGAAGACTTCCTAATGATGAGGGACTTCGAAGAATGATCCATCTTAATGGAAGAAGTTGAATATCCAAGAGGACCAAAAGGTGGCTTCCTCAAAAAGAAGAGATGGACCGAAGAGCAAGTCCAAGCCTTCAAGAAAAAATGATAAGGTAATGAAATTTTTGATTGACTTAATACCTAACAATATCTTGTGTATGTTAGGTAACTATATAGATGCAAAGGAGCTATGGAGCCAAGTGGCAAAGCTCCATGAAGATTAATTACCGATTTAAGAAGAGGGACCATCACCGGTCTCAAGTGAGGATTCGGAAGTTGAGAAGGAATCAACTTCCGGATCGGTGGAAGAAGTGGAAGAAGCCCCCACTTCAAGGATTGAGGGGGAGGAGAGACCATCCACACCGGAGCCAGAGCAAAATCAAGAAGAAGCCTCAACCTCCGAGAGGGATGAAGAACCCACTCCGATCACCACCACAAATACCCTAGGTAACTCAAGCAATTTAGGTTTAAATAAAAATCATATAATTTGCTTTGAGTGTAGGGAATCCAGGCACTATAAGAGCAAGTGCCCAAAGAGAGTCAGAAAAGGTCCACCGGTGCCTAAAAGTCAAGAAAAGTCAAAGGATGCCGGTTCCCCAACCATCAAAAGCAAGGAGCATATTATATGCTTCAAATATAGTCAAAGAGGGCATTATAGGAATCAATACCCTAGGGGGAGCAAAAAGACTCAAGAAGGAGCATCACAAGTAGGGGGAGTTTCAAAAGCTAACCCTAAGGTATATTTCAATAATGCACCTTCTAAGTTTAAAAGTCAAAAGTATGCTTTTAATTCTCTTGTTATCTCTCATGAAAAGTATGTTAGAAATAACAAATATTTTTGTTTAGGAGCCAAAAATGTCCACTTAGGAAATAAGGAGAAATTTGGGACTAATGTCCTTAGAAAAACCTTACCTAGGGAATCTATTAGGAAAATAGAAGAGCACCTAGGTTTTAACCCTAAATGGACTAGGCATATGCCTAGGAAGAACAATGCCCAAGGATTAAATCAAAATTCTAAAATTGGACAATTAGAGGTTGAAAATCAAGCCTTGAGGTCAAGGCTTGAAAAACTTAAAAAGACCCTTAGAATTATGCAAAATCAAGTTAAAGGGTCAAATGGGCAAAAGTCAAGAGTCTAGGACCAAGAGTCAACACCTAGGGCCTAAGAGACAAAAGTCAACCAAGGGCAAGAAGGGTTTGGGTCACAATCCTAAGCCTAAGGTAGCTTATCATAGTGTTCCATTTGATTATGGAACACAAACTAGGTCTAGGAAGACCAAGGTCAATAGGGAAGTAATCCCTAGAGTTAACTATGGAGTGTGCCTAGTGGCTAGGGTTTCAAGGAAACCTAGGGAAGCCACTAAGAAGGTTGCAAAGGGAGTCACCCCTAGAGTTAACCATGGCAAGACCCAAATGACCAAGGATAACAAGCCTAGAAGGGTCATTAGGAAGGTATCTAGGGAAGTTATTCCTAAGAAATATCTAGTAAACCCTAGGAGCTCAAATAGATTTTGGGTTCCTAAGAACGTGATTGATTCACGCTAGATGGGTTTGGGATGTGCCAACTTTAAATGGAAGGGTAGTTAACCTAACCATGGTAAAGGTGGCACTTTAGGTTATTTTCAAGGTTATGGATACCTTAGAAATAGGTTTGATCTTTGATCCTAAAAGATTTTAGGATGTGCCAATACATTCTTGGAATTATGAAAAATCAATTAAATTGGCACAATTTAGGTTTAGAGGTCATAGTGTGTCATTTTGGATTTTTGGCACACTAGGGAGAAAAGTGATAATATGGCAAAATATACTTAATTATATCAAATGACAACTAATATTAAAATTTAGGTATTCTTATACCTATACCTTTTATTTGTCATGCCTTGATTGCCATATAACATGCAATGACATCATATCTATTTTTAATTATTTAATATGTCATGATCATGTTTAGGATTAAGGATTAATGTCATGTATTTTTAGATTATATCATATGCCATGACATCATGATCATTGGCCATGCTTAATTATGTTATCATTTATTCCATGATCATTCATGCATTTAATTAAAATTGAGTTAAGGATAATGGCATGACTTAAAGTCCCATTTATAAGGGAATCAAGTAGGGTTGCCTTAGAAAAATGCATGAAACCCTAGATTAGGAGAACAAAATCCACATCTCACATTACATTGACATGTATGTGTATTTATACACCCTAGATAAATGTGAGATGCTAGGATATGAGTTAAGTTCAAGATACATAGTTTTTGCATCTAGATGAACTAAAACTCATCTTTAACTAATGATGGATCATTGGGAAAGCTTGTGTACAAGTCATGTACATTGAGCCCAAGGAATATGATCCAAAATAAGGTTTTCAAAACATTTTAAAATCCTTTTAGAAAACCTTGGTGAAGCCTATCTTTTGATAGCAATCACCATTGATGAAGTTGATACAAAGTAGGGCCAAAACATTGAAAATTTCAATGGTTTTGAACTTTGTATCAATTTCACTATTTTATAGGTAAAATAATTTTCAAATATTTTTCACCCATTGTATTGGTCATAAGTATTATACGTATAAATTTTCATGATTTTTTGATATACGTATAATTATTTATGAATTTTCAAATCTCATTTTTGATAACTGAAAATTGAGATTTTCAGTTATCAGTCTATTGCTCATGGTGGAAGTCGACTGATGTGCAAGGCAGTCGACTGATTTCTGAAGGACTCGACTGCCTATGCTGATTTCAAGTAAAACAAGGATGTTTAACCTATTTCAGCTATGGTAAGGTTCCCTAACCACTCCTAACCCTAGGATATGCTTTAGGAAGCATTATAAAGGGTGAAAATCCATTGGATATGGATTAGGAGAGGTGTTAGGAGTTTGTATCAATTTTAAGGTGAAGAAAAGTTCATGTTTGAACTTTGAACCTTATTTTTGATGGTTTAGAGTTCCTATTGACTTAGGGACTTCCCAAGGACATTGTTGGTGCAATGGTCAAGGGGGAGCAAGCCTTTAGGGGGAGGTATCCATCATGGGATGATGGATGATATTTTTTCCTCATGAGGAGGAAAATGAGATTTTGAGATACCCAATTTAGAAATTGGGAGAGTGTATAGGATTGCCTCTCTTGAATGATATGAGACTTATCACTAGGAAGATGGTAGACATCCTAGGTATTTTTGGACCAAGGGAGAGATTGTAAGATCTCATTGGGACATGAGACATTGACCTTCTTTGAGAGAACCTTTTTGATGTTAGTCAAAAAGGGGGAGAACTTATTGGGAGAATGACATCAATTGGAAAAATTGATGGGGATCATTGGTTTGAGTTAGATGGTCAAACTCAATAGTTTGTTTGGTTTTTATCAAACATAAAAAAGAGGGAGATTGTTGGTGCAATCGACCTAGGTCACAATTGACCAGGACTTGAGCTTGACTCAAGAGATGTTTTGATGTTCGACAAAAACATATGACAATGTGATTGTCATGGGAAAGTCCAAGTCTTGGGTACTTAGCATGGAAAGTACAAGTGGGACACTTGGCATTTGGGAAAGTCTAAGTATGGGTCTTGGCAATGGAAAGTCCAACATGGGTTGACAAGGAAAGTCCAAGTCTTGAGTACTTGGCATGGAAAGTCCAACATGGGTTGGCAAGGGAAAGTCCAAGCTTGAGTATTGGCATTTGTGAAAGTCCAAGGGGTTTGATATTGGCGGTGTAAAGTCTAAGCGGAAGCCTTGGCAGCATAAGTCCAATGGTTGGCGGCGTAAGTCCAATGTGCCTTGGCAATGTAGACACCGTTAGCATGACAAAGTCGATGGAAGCACCTGAAGGCTAGCGCAATGGATGAACAAGTCATGGATGACTTGGAGGGATCCGAGAGGCGTGAGGCTGATGGAGGTGGCTAGAAGGCTTAGGTCTAGGCTTCTCGTGGTCTAGCAAGTAAGGGGGCACCATACTTGGGTTAAAAACTCATGTTTGAGGTGTGTCAGTCGACTGGTGTCATATGGCAGTTGACTGGTGTGAGTCAACTAAGGTTTGATCGAAAGTGTCAATGATCATGTGGCGGTCACGAAGCGATCAGCGATCATGTGATCGATCGGCCCGGTGCTCGAGAATTTGGGCACAGAATGGAGTCTGACTCGACTTTTGGGGCTATCAGTCGAGTGAAGGCTCCATCAGTCGACTGATGCACATGATCAATCGACTGATGTCCTATCCGTTGGATTTTTCTAGCGTTGATTACACCATTGTCTCACAACAACAGTGTCATCAGTCAACTGATGGTCCCGAGCAGTCGACTAATCGGTGATTTCCAGCCCAGGCAGAAGCTTTAAATGGAGCTCATGGAGGAGGAAATCAACAATGGTTCTTGAGCTACTTTGGGGCAATTTGTTGCTGCAAATCAGGGTCTCCAAGGCTATTCTTCAAGCAACCAAGATCAAGCAATCCAAAGCTCTTTATAAAGTTTTCTTTACTTGCATTCCATTGTATTAGCTTATATTTTTATTGTATTACTGTTGTATACATTGTACGAGGTTTTACCACCTCCGGATTGTTCCGAGAAGGAGTTGTTTGTGATTAGTGGTTGTGTGTGCATCACTAGAGCTCTTTAAAGCTCGATCCGTGGAGTAGGAACCGCTCAGTTCCAAACCACGTTAAATACTTGTGTTTGCGTGTTTGTCTATTTCGTTATTGCTTTATTATTATTCCGTTGTGCGCTAACGATGTTTGTAGACGCACGCGGACGAATTCGATCTCGTGACTAGCACGACGCTATTCACCCCCCCCTCTAGCGGTCACATTTCCTCTACACTTCATGGGAGTTACATGCATGTAATATCAAGAGACATGGCTCTTGGTATCCCTCATGAGGTGGCACCCCATGATGTGTCCATGATGATGTTGAACATCATCATTGGACGACCCATGCCAAGTCACCATGATGTGGCATTTGGTCAAGTCAAACTTGACGTTTCATCTTCCCTTTCAAGTCAAGTCAAACTTGACCTCTTATCTCCCATGGTTGATCAAATCCAACCATTTGATTCAAGTCAATTTAATTTAATGAATCTTTATTCATTAGTTTAAATTGACTCGATGAATCAAATCTAAATTAGACTCAATCAACACTTGAATCAAATTGAGTCCAACTCAATTAGTCTAATTTGGATTACTCTTAATCCAATTTGGTTCATCACATGAACCTAATCATCATGGTCCATGATATGAATCTAATCTCCATCTAATTGCCCTTTGTGTGTGACCCTATAGGTTCTTGTAACGTTGGCAATGCTCCTAAACTGATTTAGAAACATAAGCAATGAGCGGTATCTGACAACACATCATTGCTACCCAAGTTACAAGAATGTTGAGATCCAACATCATCTTTGTGACTACTAATTGTGACTCTCACAATATGTGATAATGTCCCTCTATCCTTGACATCTAAATTGACCAATTGAGGCATAGACTGTGTCATCCTCGGTACAATCTATATCTTGAACTCCAAGTAGACTCACTCTAATCAAATGAGCTCAATATCTCATATTGACTCATTTGGGCATGGCCATGCACTTAGTGGTCTCACTCTATCAAGAATCATGATGTCTCTCTGTTAGTAATATATGAGAGATGTCCTAAGGCAATCGCCTTATGTATGAACCATTTATATGATAAATGAAGATTCACTATTTGAGTATACATGTTTTATGTATTTGATTGGATCTTAAACTCATTTACTGAATGTCAATGATACGATTCACAGCATGAGAGAATTTGTGATTGGATCACAACTAGTGAGTATCTCTACATGTGTAATTGTGATGTATCGGAATTATCCCTATTCGATGAATTAATGGATTTGGACACCATCAATTCTGTCGAGACTAGCACGAGGTATACTCCTTGGTGTATCCAAACAGCTGATTCTCACTGGCTGGAGACATAGTGATGTCCGGAGTTAATCATGGATGCTAGTTATGGTAACTAGTTCATTGGAATGATCGGCAGTAAGACTTCATATGGTTCTCTGCATATATAGATATGTCAATGAAGTTCTTACTGTGGCTTAAGTGCGATGTTCCTTTGACTTGCGGTATTCAAGTCATCTTGATCATGGAGACTTATGCTTTGACATCTTAAGCAAGCATTTCTAAGGAGATGTGGACCCGGGATGATTGGGTATAAGTCGAAGTGATCGAAGGTGTTTGAATAGCCTATAAAGGATTCACCACTCCTTGCGAGGAGATGTATACCCATGGCCTCTCGTCGGATTGTTACTAAAGTCTTTGGCCAAAGCATTACATGTTTAGAGTACGGTACTCTTCGATACATGTGGAGTAACTAGAATCCGTAGGACGAGGAAATGATACTTGGGCTAGGTGTGACGTAGTCAGCCTAGTGGGGACTGACACAATAGACCATGTCCTGAACCAAGTGGGTATAAGATGAGTGAAGGGAATGGGGCACGACTCATTCGAGCTGCTGAAGGGTTTCAGAAATAGTTCTGGATCAACCGTTGATCTTTTCGGTTAATTGGGGATCATGATGTACTACTAGGTGCCACTAATGATCGTTCTATAATTAATGGTTAATTATAGACGGCCAACATAAACCGAGAACCTATTTGATCACACGCACAACGAGCGTAATCCAAAGGATTTAAAACGAGCTTGAGAATGGGATTCTCAGACCGAGAGAAACTAGGTTTGGTTGGACCAAACATAAAGCGAGCATGAAATCGTTTCAGTCGCAATGGAAGCGTGGATGGGCCGAGTCTTATGAAGACGTAATGGATAAACCAAAATGGTTTGGTTCTAATCCAATGGAGGAGAATAAACTAAAGGGTTTGGTTTATTTTAAATGAATGAACCAAAAGTTGGTTCGGTTCATTTTAACTTAAAATAAACCATCATGGTTTGGTTTATTTTAACTTATCTTAATGGAGCGGGTTAACGGGCCTAATGGTTATGATCAAATAACCATTAAGAGAATTAGTTCTCTATAAAAGAGGGCTTAAGGGATAATTAAGCCCTCCACCTCATCCTGAGATTGCGCCAACCCTAGGTGTGCCGCCCAGCTTGTTGTTGTGCCGCCCATCTCCTTGCCGGCCCAAGCTTCAGCGGTGAACCCTCGACGACCTCCTGATCTTCCAAGGCCTCGTGAAAAGGTGAGCACTTTGGCTTCCTTGTTTTGGCCGGGCGCTACTCTCCACCAAGCTGTCCAGTTTTCTGACAGCTTCTCCTCCTCGTCGGAGCATCGCTTTGGATGACGGTTAGAGCTCGACAGCGGATAACTTACGGGATTCGATCTCCGTAATCCTCTGAGGTGGAGGACGGCGATTCGGCCAATCGGTTGACGAATACCTCTCCGGAGAAGCGAGTTTTGAGGACTCGTTTTGGATCCGAATTTGGATTCGGATCGTGATCATCTCTCGATCACATCGTCTTCAACATGAGGCTAGTAACCCGTACGAAGACGAAGCTCGTGGCTTAGCGAAGTCATCCCGAGGAACTCGGCATGGATACGGATAGAGACGATTCTAGCGAGGATCATTCCGGTTGATGTCGTTCCCGCTACACGTCATACGAAAGGTATAACGCAGATAAATTTCCTTTTATTGCAAATTTAAATTTACGGTTATGTCTACACTTGTTGTAATATGCATGCGTGTGTTGTGTGTGGTGTAATAAATAGGAGTATTTATTATTTTTATTGCTTCCGCTGTGTTCATGTTTACGAAACATGATCGAACACACACACGCCGCGGTGACGGAAACCCAACAGTGGTATCAGAGCCCAGGTTGTGTTTCGACATAATCGTAAAAATGGTTTTGCGATAGTCATAATGTATTTCTGGAAATTTTCGAAATTTTGGAAATTTAGAAGTATTTATGGAAATTTTTCAATTTTGGAAAGTCTAGAAGTATTTATGGAAATCTTCCACTTTTGGAAAGTTGGAAGTATTTATGGAAATTGATATTTTCCATAAATAAAATATTTGATTAGATTCTAGAAATTTGTTTCCTAATTTAATCATGATTTGATTTGGGAAATCAAATCTTAAAATATTTTATTTCCATAAGTAGTTTTAATGATTTAGAAAATTGGTTTCCTAAATAGATTTTCCTTAATCAAATAATTCCATGAATAAAATATGTGATTAGATTTGGAAATTTGTTTCCTAATTTAATTATGATTTGATTTGGAGAATCAAATCTTAAACATATTTTATTTCCATAAATAGTTATGACATATAAGGAAATTATATACATGACATAATTGTATGCCATGTAATTGCATTAGATGCATAACATTATGCCATGTGTCGTGACATGTAGATGTATGTATGTCATGCCATGTAGATAATAGTTATTTGCATGCAAAGAGGATGAGACATAAAAACCCTTAAACAATATTAAAGCCTACACCTTCCATTAATATGGTTAGAACCGTGAGTTCCGCTTTCGTTTGGGGTTGTTGGACTCTCTCCAAGCCCTACTCAACCCGAACATGTTCAAATCCATGGAATAGTTTAATACTAATATGGTAAGAGTCGAGGTCAATCGTTAGCTTTGGTTGTTGGACTCTCTCCAAGCTGGGCTAATTGGTTGAATGCACTCTAACCATATTAAAACTATTTCCGATTAATGGGTTGGCTTTAACCCGAGCATCGGGCTTGTTGGACTCTCTCCAAGGTCGATGTAAAGGGAGGTGAAGTTGGGTGCTATGCATATGATGCATACTTGTTAATGTGTTAACAACCCGATGTATGTGTGAACATTCAATTAGTTGATAGCACATTGTGATAGTTGTATATACGTGATATGCAATCGGTATAGTTGATACCTACCGTCGTAGTTATGAATGGCTTGTTGGACTCTCTCCAAGGTTGTTCATATCTATGATAGATATCAGCCCATTCGGAGATGGACCTACGATCTCCAAGTGATTTTGGGGTTTTTGAAATTAAAATGAATGGGATTTATAAATGTATATTGATGCATTTTAAAATCATTTTCTCATATATGCTCGCTTTGTATTTCTAGGTCAATAAATTGATCATGACGTCTTTGAATTTGGCGACTATTTTGATTCGAATAAACCGACAGTCTAACTTCGATCGCTTAGAAACTCGAGAATTGTTCTCAAGGCGGAAAAGCTTGCATATGTCCTTGAAGAGCCTCTTCCCGATCGCCCTAAGGACGATGCAACCTGCACCAAATGTTGGTCTATCGTAAGCATGTGGCGATTCTCGAATGGCGAGTTGCATCATGCTAGCGGCGATGGTACCCGAGCCGCAAAAGCGATGAGCATATGGATGCTAATACTATGGTCTTCCATCTTCATGAGTTGTTCGATGAGCAAGCGAGATCCGAAGGTTCGAGGTCTCTAGGCTCCTCTTCACCACGAAGATGCAAGAAGGTTCGTCAGAGTGCATTTGTGCTAAAGATGAATGGGTACATCGAGCGGCTAGCTACCCTCGGTTTTGTGATGGATCATGAGTTAAGTATTGACTTAATTCTGTATTGTTTGCCCAAGAGTTTCTCGCAATTTGTGATGAACTATCGGATGAACAAATTGGAATTCACCATTCCCGAGCTCCTCAATATGCTGAAGACTGTGGAGCCTTCTGTGAAGCATGAGGAGAAGGCGGTTCTGTTAGTTGATTCCTCAAAGAAAGGTTCTAAGAGGAAGGCAAAAGAACAGAAGAAAGGAAAGAACAAAAGGCAAAGAAGGCGGAACCAACGCAAAAGGGCACTTGCCATCACTGTGGCAAGGAAGGCCACTGGCGAAGAAACTGCAAGATTTATCTTGAGTCAATGAAGAAGAAGAAGGCATCCGATGCCCCATCCTCTTCAGGTATCTTCGTTATTGATTGTCATTCTATTTCCTTAGACACTTGGGTATTGGATACTGGGTGTGGCTCACATATATGTAATGACATACAGGGGCTAAGGAATAGAAGAAGACTTGTCAGAGGGGAGTCAAATTTGCGAGTTGGCAATGGAGCAAAGGTTGATGCGGTCGCCATCGGAACTTATTTGCTGAAGCTCCCTAGTGGACTAGTCTTAGAACTGGACAATTGCTATTATGTTCCTTCTCTAATAAAGAACATTGTTTCTATTTCCTGTTTAAATAGAAATGGTTTCCATTTGACGTTTAGTAACAATTGTTGTTATATAACTTTGAATGGCGTACTTTATGGAACTAGAACCTTGAGTAATGGCTTTTATACGCTGGACGATCGGTGACATTTTCAATATCGGCGAGCAACACGCGTGCTCGAAAGGATAATCAAATAGACTCTATATGTGGCATTGTCGCCTTGGCCATATAAGCAAGAAACGCATGTCCGAATTACACCGATGTGGAATTCTCGAATCGCTTGAATTGATTCATACGATACATGCGAATCATGCTTAAAAGGCAAGATGACTAAGTTACCTTTACCGAAAAGGTGAACGAGTGGGAGAGTTACTAGGTCTAATACATACTGATGTATGTGACCTATGTCAACTCAAGCATTAGGAGGCTATAGCTACTTCATTACCTTCACCGATGATCACTACGGTTTGGGTATGTGTTCTTGATGAAACACAAGTCCAAGCCTTTGAAAGGTTCAAAGAGTTCAGAATGAAGTAGAGAAACAACATGACAAGAGTATTAAAATACTGATCGGATCGAGGTGGTGAATACTTAAGTCAAGAGTTTCTTGATTATCTAAGAGACAATGGTATATTGTCTCAATGGACTCCTATACACCACAAAGATAATGGTGTATCCGAGAGGCGAATCGACCTTGTTGGACATGGTCGTCAATGATGAATCATGCGACTCTTCCCAAGTCCTTTGGGGTTATGCACTGCATAGTTTACTTGTTAAATGTAATGCCTACTAAAGGTAGTCTCAACTACTCCATATAAGATATGGAATGGTAAGAAACCTCATGTATCTTACTTGAAG
Source organism: Wurfbainia villosa (assembly GCA_025175895.1). NCBI lineage: Eukaryota > Viridiplantae > Streptophyta > Magnoliopsida > Zingiberales > Zingiberaceae > Wurfbainia > Wurfbainia villosa. Next base: position 73,486,358 of record CM045991.1, on the reverse strand, counting down.
ATATGAGGTTGTCCCGCTTATGTGAAGCTGATCAGACGCATAAATTGGATGCTAAGTCCGATAAATGTCTATTTGTTGATACCCTAAGGAAACAAGGGGTTACCAATTCTATCATCCCGTGGAACAAAAGGTGTTTGTTTCAAGGCATGCCGTGTTTCTAGAGAAAGAGTTTCTCTGCAAGAAAATAAAGGGGAGTGTCGTCGAGCTTGAGGAGGCTCGAGAGACTCAAATAGACATTGATGAGATACCCGGTGAAGCACAACACCGGACAACTCATAGTGATGAGCAATCCTACTGGACTAATTGTAACACCACATCTTCAGAGATCCGTAGAACACGCAATATTCCCGAGAGATATGGATTTCTCGTAAGTGAATCGAACGACGTGTTACTCATTGATGATGAGGAGCCTACCGCTTATGAAGAAGGCCGACAAGTTCGTAAAGGGATAAGTGGCTTGGTGCCATGAAGTCGAAATGGATTCCATGTATGAAAAACCAAGTTTGGAACTCGTTGACCCACCAAGGCATAAAGCCTATAGGGTGCAAGTGGGTTTTCAAGAAGAAAACCGACATGGATGGTAATGTGATTACCTATAAGGCTAGATTGGTGGCGAAAGGATATCGTCAAAAAAACAAGGTGTTGATTATGACAAACCTATTCGCCTGTAGCTATGCTTAAATCCATTCGGATGCTCCTGGCCATAGCGGCTCATTATGATTATGAGATATGGCAGATGGATGTGAAAACAACTTTCCTTAATGGAAACCTGCTCGAGGACGTGTATATGATACCGAGGGTTTCACATCGGCTGATAAAACCAAGGTATGCAAATTGCGACGATCCATTTATGGATTGAAGCAAGCATCCAGGAGCTGGAATATCCGTTTTGATGAGACAATCAAAAAGTTTGATTTCACAAAAAATCCAGACGAACCTTGTGTTTACAATAAGGTTAGTGGGTGTGCTGTCGTGTTCCTAGTATTGTATTTCTATGACATATTACTTATAGTAAACGATGTTTCAATCTTACATTCAATTAATGTTTGTTTATCCAAGACATTCTCCATGAAAGACGGGAGAAGCAACCTACATCCTTGGGATTAAGATCTATAGAGATAGATCAAACTGCTTGTTGGTCTTTCGCAGCCTACATATATAGACCGAAAAGCAAAGAGGTTTAGCATGTCGAATCCAAGAAAGGTTTCTACCCATCGTGCATGGGGTACACCTTTCAAGTCTATGTGTCCGCGCACGTAAGACGAGGATTTGCATGAGTAAGATTCCCTATGCATCCGCAATAGGATCTATCATGTATGCTATGTTATGTACGAGGCCCGATGTATCGTATGCCTGAGTGTCACGAGCAGATACCACCGATCCAGAATGGATCATTGGGTGTTAAGACGATCCTTAAGTACTTGAGAAGAACTAAGGATGTGTTCCTAATATATGGAGAAGGGTACATGGTGATACGTGGGTATACGGATGTACCTGCATGCATAAGGATGATTCCATGTCTCACCGGGTATGTATTCACCTAGAATGGAGGCGCAATAAGTTGGAAAGGTTCCAAGCTTGACACTATAGCGGATTCTCGCCACTAAGGCGTAATACATCGCTTGAAGCAAAGAAAGGAAGCGGTTTGATCAAGAAGTTCATCTATGAACTTGATGTGGTCTCATCAATGATCCAAACATGTGCTTCACGCTATCATCTTATCAGAGATCATCAAGAGGGAACGAAATACAAATCGAGAAAATTCCCACTGAAAGGAACTTAGCGGATCCTTTGACTAAAGCATTACCTCAAAGTAAGTTTGAGGGTCATGTTAGAGCTTATTGTCTTGGATACCGTAGCGATTGGCATTAGGCCAAGTGGGAGTCTGTTAGTAATATATGAGAGATGTCCTAAGGCAATCGCCTTATGTATGAACCATTTATATGATAAATGAAGATTCACTATTTGGGTATACATATTTTATGTATTTGATTGGATCTTAAACTCATTTACTGAATGTCCACGATACGATTCACAGCATGAGAGAATTTGTGATTGGATCACAACTAGTGAGTATCTCTACATGTGTAATTGTGATGTATCAGAATTATCCCTAGTCGATGAATTGATGGATTTGGACACCATCAATTCACGAGACTAGCACGAGGTATACTCCTTGGTGTATCCAAGAAGGTGATTCTCACTTGGGAGACATAGTGATGTCCGGAGTTAATCGTGGATGCTAGTTATGGTAACTAGTTCATTGGAGTGACCAGCCGTAAGACTTCATATGGTTCTATGCATATATAGATATGTCAATGAAGTTCTTACTGTGGCTTAAGTGCGATGTTCCTTTGACTTGCGGTATTCAAGTCATCTTGATCATGGAGACTTATGCTTTGACATCTTAAGCAAGCATTTCTAAGGAGATGTGGACCCGGGATGATTGGGTATAAGTTGAAGTGATCGAAGGTGTTTGAATAGCCTATAAAGGATTCACCACTCCTTGCGAGGAGATGTATACCCATGGCCTCTCGTCGGATTGTTACTAAAGTCTTTGGCTAAAGCATTACATGTTTAGAGTAAGGTACTCTTCGATACATGTGGAGTAACTAGAATCCGTAGGACGAGGAAATGATACTTGGGCTAGGTGTGACGTAGTCAGCCTAGTGGGGACTGACACAATAGACCATGTCCTGAACCAAGTGGGTATAAGATGAGTGAAGGGAATGGGGCATGACTCATTCGAGCTGCTGAAGGGTTTCAGAAATAGTTCTGGATCAACCGTTGATCTTTTCGGTTAATTGGGGATCATGATGTACTACTAGGTGCCACTCCTGATCGTTCTATAATTAATGGTTAATTATAGACGGCCAACATAAACCGAGAACCTATTTGGTCACACGCACAACGAGCGTAATCCAAAGGATTTAAAACGAGCTTGAGAATGGGATTCTCAGACCGAGAGAAATTAGGTTTGGTTGGACTAAACATAAAGAGAGCATGAAATCGTTTCAGTCGCAATGGAAGCGTGGATGGGCCGAGTCTTATGAAGACGTAATGGATAAACCAAAATGGTTTGGTTCTAATCCAATGGAGGAGAATAAACCAAAGGGTTTGGTTTATTTTAAACGAATGAACCAAAAGTTGGTTCGGTTCGTTTTAACTTAAAATAAACCATCATGGTTTGGTTTATTTTAACTTATCTTAATGGAGCGGGTTAACGGGCCTAATGGTTATGATCCAATAACCATTAAGAGAATTAGTTCTCTATAAAAGAGGGCTTAATGGATAATTAAGCCCTAATCCAAAACCCTTGCCCTAAGGTTGCCGCCCACCTCATCCTTGGAGATTTCGGCGCCAACCCTAGGTGTGCCGCCCAGCTTGTTGTGCCGCCGTCCATCTCCTTGCCGGCGTCCAATCTTCAGCCGGTGAACCCTCCGGCGACCCTCCGGTGATCTTCCAAGGCCTCGGTGAAAAGGTGAGCACTTGGCTTCCTTGTTTTGGCCGGCGCCTACTCCTCCACCAAGCTGTCCAGTTTTCTGGACAGCTTCTTCTCCTCTCGTCGGAGCATCGTTTGGACGACGGTTAGAGCTCCGACAGCGGATAACTTACCGGGGATTCGATCTCCGGTAATCCTCTACGGTGGAGGACGAAGGATTCGTTAAATGGTTGACGAATACCTCTCCGGAGAAGCGAGTTTTGAGAACTCGTATTAGGATCCGAATTTGGATTCGGATCATGATCATCTCTCGATCACGTCGTCTTCAACACGAGGCTAGTAACCCGTACGAAGACGAAGCTCGTGGCTTAGCGAAGTCATCCCGAGGAACTCGGCGTGGATACGGATAGAGACGATTCTAGCGAGGATCGTTCCGGTTGATGCCGTTCCGCCGTCATACGAAAGGTATAACGTAGATAAATTTCCTTTTATTGCAAATTTAAATTTACGGTTATGTCTACACTTGTTGTAATATGCATGCGTGTGTTGTGTGTGTTGTAATAAATGTAGATTTATTATTTTTATTGCTTCCACTGTGTTCATGTTTACGAAACGTGATCGAACACACACACGCCGCGGTGCCGGAAACCCAACACTCTCCCGTCATATAGGAGGGATAGATCCCATCTTCATCACTCACATCCCTCCGCATAATTTGTTACATACCCTGTAATTGCCTTTATAGTCCACCCATTTACGGGTGACGTTTGACGAAGCCAAAGTATGCAACTCCTTATGTAGGGAACCATGGTGACTTCAGGTCCATGGACTAATAGTCATACTAATAGTCACATGAGAAAGTATATGACACTCATATAACGATCCATGATACTTTCTCATGGCGGGTCATTCAGTATACATTCTCCAATGCATACCCATGTGTCAACTTGATATCTCAAATTCATTACTTGTGAGATCAAGTCATCGAGTTGACCTACATGCTAGTCTCTTCGCATTAACATTGTCCCTGAATGTTAATACTTGACTAGGAATGATTAAGAGTAGTGTTCTCTATATCATCTCATTATCGATTCAACCAATCGATTGATATAAATAAGAACCTTATACTCAAGGACGTTATTATACTTAGTTATCTGGCACCAATACAAGTAAGTATAATAATCATAAAGAAATGCATTTATAAATAGGAATATGATACAACAAAGTTCATACAACAATCATCACATGATTGACTCTAGGGCTTTCACTAATAATCTCCCACTAGCACTAGTGCCAATCACTGTAGTATCTAATACTCAATGACCAAGTGTGAGCATCCTGCATTTTCTATGCCAAAGCCTTGGTCAAGGGATCTGCGACGTTAGCCTCTGTGGGTACTCTGCAAATCTTCACATCTCATCTATCGATAATCTCTCGAATGAGATGGAAGCGCCGTAGTATGTGTTTGGTCCGCTGGTGTGAGCGAGGTTCCTTAGTCAGTGCAATCGCTCCATTATTGTCACAATAGAGCTCTATAGGATCTGCTATGCTAGGAACCACTCCAAGCTCAGAAATGAACTTCCGGATCCAAATTGCCTTCTTTGCTGCCTCTGATGCAGCAATATACTCGGCCTCTGTTGTAGAATCAGTAATTGTGTCCTGCTTCGAGCTCTTCCAGCTTACAGCGCCACCATTCAAGAAAAACACGAACCCTGACTATGATCTATAATCATCCTGGTCAGTTTCGAAGCTGTCATCGTTGTAACCCTTTACAGCTAGCTCCTCATCGTCTCTAAATATCAAGAAATATTCTTTAGTCCTTCTCAAGTACTTAAAAATATTCTTGACTGCTATCCAGTGACGCTCACCTGGATCTGAATAGTATCTACTTGTCATGCTCAAAGCATACGAGACATCAGGACGAGTACATAGCATGACGTACATGATAGATCCTATGGCCGATGTATAAAGGATCTTATCCATGCAGTCTCTCTCCTCTCTAGAAGAGGGACTTTGAGTCTTCGAAAGACTCACACAATGTGACATCGGCAAAAGTCCCTTCTTGAAATTCTGCATGGTAAACCGTAGTAATACCGTGTCAATATATGTACTTTGACTTAGGCCAAGCAATATCTTAGATATATCTCTATAGATCTTGATGCTTAGAATACAGACTGCTTCAGCTAAGTCCTTCATTGAGAAGCATGTCCCCAGCCAAGTCTTCACAGACTCTAGCGAAGGGATGTCATTCCCAATGAGTAGTATGTCATCCACATACAATACAAGGAAGACAACTGTGTTTCTATTAACCCTCTTGTAGACATAGGGTTCATCTTCATTCTTGATGAAACTAAACTGTTTGATCACATCATCGAATCGAAGATTCCAGCCCCGAGAAGCTTGCTTTAGCCCATAAATGAACCTTTGCAGCTTGCATACTTTCCCAGTATGATGTGAATCTGCAAAACCCTCAGGTTGTGTCATGTACACATCCTCGAGCAAGTTTCCATTCAGAAACACGGTCTTGACATCCATCTGCCAGATCTCATAATCGTGGTATGCTGCAACAACAAGCATGATCCGAATGGACTTAAACATCGCCACTGGAGAAAAGGTTTCATCATAGTCAATACCATGAATTTGCTTGAAACCTTTAGCCACCAATCATCCCTTATAGGTATGCGTAAGTCCATCAATGTCAGTCTTTCTCTTAAAGACCCACTTACACCCAATGGGTTTGACACCTTCAGGTGGATCAACCAAAGTCCATACTTGGTTGGTGTACATGGATTCCATCTCGGATCTCATGGCCTCTAGACATTTCTCAGAATCTAGGCTCATCACAGCTTCCTGATAGGAGGTAGGCTCATTCTCAATGAGCATAACGTCATCATGGTTAGACAAGAGAAATGAGTATCTCTCAGGCTGACAACGTACCCTATCAGACCTACGAAGAGGTAGGTCTACCTGAACAAGTTGTTGTTCCACAACTCTTTGTGCAACAATCTCATCACCCACAACACTTTGTGGTTCCTGTTCAACCTCCATCTCGGCCTCAGTGCTATGGTCCATATCTTGAATTTCTTCAAGTTCGAACGTACTCCCACTAGTTTTTCTAGAAACAAAGTCCCTTTCTAGAAATACCCCAGTCTTTGCCACAAACACTTTGTGTTGACTGGGAATGTAGAAGTAATATCCCTTCGTTTCCTTGGGATATCCAACAAAATAACACTTATCGAATTTGGGTCCCAGTTTGTCTGAGACTTGACGTCGAACGTAAGCCTCACAACCCCAAATCCTCATGAAAGACATCTTGGGATTTTTCCCTGTCCATATCGTATATGGTGTCTTTATGACAACCTTGGATGATACACGGTTAAGTGTGAAGGCTACTGTGTCTAGAGCATATCCCCAAAAGGATATAGGAAGATCTGTGTGACTCATCATAGATCGTACCATATCTAATAGGGTACAATTCCTCCTTTCAGATACATCATTCCACTATGGTGTTTCAGGAGGATTGAGTTAGGATAGAATCCCACACTCAGCTAGATAGTCATGAAACTCATGGCTAAGGTATTCACCACCTCGATCTGATCGAAGTATCTTAATACTCTTGTCAAGTTGGTTTTGTACTTCATTCTTGAATTCTTTGAACTTTTCAAAGAATTCTGACTTATGTGTCATCAGATACACATAACCATATCTACTGAAGTCATCAGTAAATATAATGAAGTACCGATAACCACCTCTAGCAACAACATTGAAAGGACCACATAAATCACTATGTATAAGTCCTAACAAGTCTGTTGCTCTCTCGCTGTGTCCACTAAAGGGAGTCTTGGTCATCTTGCCTAAAAGGCAAGACTCACATGTCTCATATGATTCAAAATCAAATGAGTCCAGCAGCCCATCCTTATGGAGATGGGATAAGCGACTCTCATTTATGTGACCTGCCAGAGATATGTTTGGTTCAACTCATTTGACTTGAACCTTTTGGTACTTATGTTATAGATGGGGTTCTCTAAGTCTAGAATGTAGAGTTCGTTCATAAGAGGTGCACTACAATAGAACATATTGTTGAGGATCGGTATGGCCGGCTAGAGGGGGGTGAATAGCCCTCGTTCGTTGGATGTCGGACTTTGCTCGTTTTCGTTGCGTTGCTTGTCTACGATTGTTGTTAGCGCAGCGGAAATAATAGAAACAATAATAATACTAACAACAACACAAACACATGCAATACACACGATATACGTGGTTCGGAACCGAATGGTTCCTACTCCACGGGCGAGCTCCTCGAGCTCTAGTTATGCTCACGGCACTAACTCAAACTCCTTCTCGACAACACGTCGGAGGTGGAGAAACCTCTCACAAGCAATTACAAAGTAATATAGAAATACAAACAAGAATACAAATACAATACAAAAGAAACTCTTTTCACTGATTGCTTTTGATCACTTGTTTGTTGCTTGCTTCGGTTGGCTCTTGAAGGACTGGAATGCAGCAGTAATTCCCCTCCAATAGCTCCGTTAAAGTCATGGCAAAATCCTCCAACTCGTGCTCCTTTTATAACCTGCATCAAGCTGTTTCCGCGCCCATCAGTCGACTGATCGTGACCATCAGTCGACTGATCTTGTTGCCGTTGTCTCACAACGGCCGGATCCACGTTGGCAAAGTTCCAACGGATCACGCATCAGTCGACTGATGGCACCCATCAGTCGACTGATCATCCATCAGTCGAGTGTCCAGTCGAGTCGACTCCATTCGCGTCGCAGGTCATCGATCGTGATGCTCCCATCGATCGGCTCCTCGGCAGATCGATCCAACCAATCTTGGTTCAATGAACACCGAACCTAACGACCTGAAGCGATCGGCACCTATGCCCGATCGGCCCGATCGCTAAAACCTCAAACATAGCGATGTTTGAGCCTCCGACACTCAGTCTTAGCCACTTTGCCAAGTCCACCTTATCCCTCATGGAGTTCCCCAGCGAAGCTCTCTTCCCTCGGCCTACGTCCCTCGGCGACCACGCAACGCCATCCTTCGCCTCATGCCCTAGAAGTATGCTTTCCTTTGGGCTCACTCCATCCTAGCGCCGGATTCGTAATGCCATCCTTCACCGACTCAAGGACCCCGAGCCTAGTGAACTTACCAAGTCCTCAAGACTTCCCAAATGCACCAAGCGCACGGCTTCGCAATGCATTTCTCACCAAGCACCAAGCGCCGCGGCCATGATATGCTTTGGATTTCCCATGCCAAGCACCAAGCGCCGCGACCCCAATGCTTTGGACTTTCCATGCCAACCCCATGTTGGACTTTCCCACACCAAGCTCCATGCTTGGATTTTACATGCCAACTCCATGTTGGACTTTCCCATGACAATCCCATGTCATGAGTTTTGTCTATCATCAAAATACTATCAGGGTACTGCTCGAGTCAAACTCGAGTCAACCTGGGACGATTGCACCAACAATCTCCCAACAATCTCCCCCTTTTTGATGATTGACAAAACTACCATCTCAAGTCTACCAATTCTCCCATATTGGCAATTCTCATATCCCAATGAGAATTCCAACAAACCCTAATTGGTAACATGGCAACTTCTCCCCCTTTTTGACATTACATCAAAAAGGTCCTCCCCAAGGGTATGAATGTCTCATGTCCCAATGAGATCTTACAATCTCTCCCTTGGAGGAACACATGCCTACCATCTTTCTAGTGATGCCATATCACTTAAAGATAGGCAACCCAATTTTCCTCCCATGAGGAAATACACATCCATCTTCCCATGATGGATACCTCCCCCTAGAGGCTTGCTCCCCCTTGACCATTGCACCAACAATGTCCTTGGAGAGTCCCTAAGCCAATAGGACATTTACCAAATCAAAATTAAGGCAAAGTTCAACAATGAACTCTCTTCCACCTTAAAATTGATACTCACCCTCAACCCAACTCCTAATCCATATCCAATGGATTTCCACCCTTTCTAATGCTCTCCCAAGCATATCCTAGGGTTAGGAGTGGTTAGGGGACCAAAACATGGCTAAACATGGGCCTAACTATCAAGTTTACCCGAAATCAGCCTGTGCCCGATCGACTCTATCGATACGACCGGTCGATTCTTACCATCGATTATTGCCATTGCAGTAAATATACATAAGTTTAAAAATCATGAAATTTCATATGCATATTACTTATCCTAAACACTATGGGTGAAAAATGTTGGAAAATTATTTTATCCATTAAATTAGGAGATTGATACAAAGTTCAAAATTTTAGAAAAGCTTCAATAAATAGCCATCTTTGTATCATCCCATTCAATGGTGATAGCTATCAAAAGATAGGCTTCACCAAGGTTTTTCAAAATGTTTTCAAAATGTTTTTCAAACCTTTATTTTCTTTTTCCTAAACATCTCACCAATATCTAGATGTGTAAAACACATTCAAGGCAATTAATCTAGTGAGATGTGGGTTTTTGTTCTTTTAAATTCTCATGCATATTTCTAAGGCAATATTATTTGATTTCCATCAAATTATGCCATAGTCCTTAATTTCATTTTAATTTATGCATGATGATGATTATGGCATAATTATGATATAGATAAAGGCATATGCCAAAATCATGATGTCATGGCATGTGAATGAAGATTAAGCATACATGACATACAGACATAAGTCTAAACATGATCATGACATTTTTATAATTAAAAATGAAAATGATGTCATGACATGGCAAGGCAAATAAAGCATGACAAGAAAAATATACTAAGGTATAAAATACCTAAGTGTTAAAATCAATTTGCCATTTCTAGGGATTAAATTCATTTTGCCTTAATGCCATTCATTTCCTTAGTGTGCCAAGAACCCAAAATGGCACACAAATACCTCTAAGACCTAATTGTGCCAATTTAAATCATTTTAAACTTCTCAAGCATATTGGCACATCCTAATGTGTCAACTCTACTATGGTTAGGTTAACTACCCATCCACTTAGGGTTGACACACCCTAACCCATTTAGCATGAATCGATCACGCTTTTAGGAACCCAATACCTATTGGAGCTCCTTGGGTTAACAAGGTATTCCCTAGGGATAACTTCCCTAGATACCTTTCTAATGACCCTTTTTGGTTTTAAAACCATAGTCTTTTGGGTCTTACTTGGGTCAACTCTAGAGGTGACTCCTCCATTGACCTTCTCAGTGGCCTTCTTGGTTTTCTTAAGTCCTTGGCCACTAAACATACACCATGGCTAGACTTAGGATAACTTCCATATTAGCCTTGGTTTTTCTAGACCTAGATGTTGTTCCATAATTAAATGGAACATTATGGTAGGACATAGGTTTGTGACCCAAACCCTTCTTGCCCTTAGATATTTCTTGTCTTCTAGGTCTTGACTTTTGAGAATTTGACCCCTTAACCGAATTTGATATTATTGCTAGGGTCTTTTCCAATTTTTCTAGCCTTGACCTCAAGGCTTGGTTCTCCACCTCTAATTTCCTCAATTTTGAATTTTCATTAGATTTTTGAGGAATGTTCTTCTTCTTAGGCATGTGCCTACCCTTCTTAGGGTTAATGCCTAGATGGTTTTCAACTCTCCTAATGGACTCTTTTGGTAAAATAGGTCTTGTGTTTTGAGACCTAGGTTTATCCTTAGTTAGTTCCACATGCTTGGCACCTAGGCAAACATATTTATTTCTCCTAGCATGCTTTTCATTTATAATTGCAAGTGAACTAAAATAATTCTTAGCATGCTTTTTAACCCTAGAAATTGAAGGTGCATTATTTAAATTTACCTTAGGGTTAGCTTGGGAAGCTCCCCCTACATGAGTCACACCTTCTTGCCTTTTCTTCCTCCCCCTAGGGCATTGGCTTGTATAATGTCCCTTTGATTGCATTTGAAGCACACAATGTGCTCTTTGCTCTTGATTTTGGGAACACCGGCATCCTTTGACTTTGAGTTGACTTTTGGTCTTGATGCCTTTTCCTTAGCCAATTTAGGGCATTTGCTCTTATAATGCCCTTTCTCCCTACACTCAAAGCATATTATATGATTTTTATTTAAAATGATAACACTTGAGTTACCTAGGGAGGTGGTGGAGGTCTCTTCATGATCTTCACTTCTCCCGGATGTGGATGCTTCTTGTTCTTGCTCCGGGATGGAAGATTGCCTTTCCTCTCCCTCAATGCTAGAGGTGGAGGTCTCCACCAAATCATCAACATCATCAAATGTTGTGGGTGCTTCTTCTTCGGCATTCTCCTCTACTTGTGCCGATTGGGAATTTTCTTGGAATTTCATTATTTTCTCCCACAATTCCTTCGCATCCCTATAGTCACCCAATCTAGACCAAATAGTGTTAGGTAATAAATCACTAAGTAATTTTATTACCTCAAAATTTGTCTTTAAATCCTTAATTTGGTCTTGGGTCCACCTTGACTTCTCAATTTGCTTGTTGTATTTGTCCCTAGGCATCTCAAAACCGTTTTCTACAATAATCATATAATCAAAATTGGTTTCGAGATATACCTCCATCCGTTTCCTCCACCAAGAAAACTCTCCATCGAATTTCGGTGGATGGATGAAGCCGGCCATTTGTAGTGCTCTCGCGGCAGTTAGTCCTTGAAGAGCGACTTGGCTCTGATACCACTTGTTGGGGATCGGTATGGTCGGCTAGAGGGGGGTGAATAGCCCTCGTTCGTTGGATGTCGGACTTTGCTCGTTTTCATTGCGTTGCTTGTCTACGATTGTTGTTAGCGCAGCGGAAATAATAGAAACAATAATAATACTAACAACAACACAAACACATGCAATACACACGATATACGTGGTTCGGAACCGAATGGTTCCTACTCCACGGGCGAGCTCCTCGAGCTCTAGTTATGCTCACGGCACTAACTCAAACTCCTTCTCGACAACACGTCGGAGGTGGAGAAACCTCTCACAAGCAATTACAAAGTAATATAGAAATACAAACAAGAATACAAATACAATACAAAAGAAACTCTTTTCACCGATTGCTTTTGATCACTTGTTTGTTGCTTGCTTTGGTTGGCTCTTGAAGGACTGGAATGCAGCAGCAATTCCCCTCCAATAGCTCCGTTAAAGTCATGGCGAAATCCTCCAACTCGTGCTCCTTTTATAACTTGCATCAAGCTATTTCCGCGCCCATCAGTCGACTGATCGTGACCATCAGTCGACTGATCTTGTTGCCGTTGTCTCACAACGGCCGGATCCACATTGGCAAAGTTCCAACGGATCACGCATCGATCGTGATGGCACCCATCGATCGGTGATCATCCATCGATCGAGTGTCGGTCCAGTCGACTCCATTACGTGCCCGTGCGCAGTGTCATCGATCGTGATGCTCCCATCGATCGGCGCCTCCCATGGCAGTCGACTGATCCAACCAATCTTGGTTCAGTCGAACACTGGTCGAACCCAACGACCTAGAGCAGTCGACAGGCACCAATGCCCGTCGACAGATGTAGGCTAAAAACTCAAAAAAAACGATGGTTGAGCCTCTTCAACTCAGTCTTAGCCACTTGGCCAAGTCCACCTTATCCCTCATGGAGTTCCCCACCGAAGCTCTCTTCCCTCGGCCTACGTCCCTCGGATGCGCCAAGCGCACGACTTCGCAACGCCATCCTTCGCGTCTCATGCCCTAGAAGTATGCTTTCCTTTGGGCTCACTCCATTCGCTCCCCGTCCGGCGGTCCCTCGGATGCACCAAGCGCACGGCTTCGCAATGCCATCCTTCACTGACTCAAGGACCCCGAGCCTAGTGAACTTACCAAGTCCTCAAGACTTCCCAAATGCACCAAGCGCACGGCTTCGCAATGCATTTCTCACCAAGCACCAAGCGCACGGCTTCGCAATGCTTTGGATTTCCCATGCCAAGCACCAAGCGCACGGCTTCGCAATGCTTTGGACTTTCCATGCCAACCCCATGTTGGACTTTCCCACACCAAGCTCCATGCTTGGATTTTACATGCCAACTCCATGTTGGACTTTCCCATGACAATCCCATGTCATGAGTTTTGTCTATCATCAAAATACTATTAGGGTACTGCTCGAGTCAAACTCGAGTCAACCTGGGACGATTGCACCAACAATCTCCCAACACATATCATTTAAATAAACTGAACAATATTTGTTCTTTATTATAAATGAAAAGCCTTTCTTGTCTAAACAAGAAACTGAAATTATGTTCTTAGTCAGAGCAGACACATAACAACATTCATCTAGTTCTAGTACAAGCCCAGAGGGCAGAGATAAATAATAAGTTCCTACAGCAACAACAACAACCCTTGCTCCATTGCCTACTCATTGGTTCACCTCGCCCTTCGTCAATGCCCTGCTATTTCTCAGCGCCTGCATATTAGTACAAATGTGAGATGCACATCCGGTATCTAATACCCATGATGAAGAAATAGATAGATTGACTTCTAAGACATATATACCCGAAGTAGAAGTCTCACTTCTCTTCTTCTTAAGATTTTCTAGGTATGCTTTGCAGTTACGCTTCCAGTGTCCAGCTTCCTTACAGTGGAAGAAAGTCCCTTCCTTGGCCACCCCTCCTTTCTGTTTCAGTGCTTTGCCTTTGCCCTTGGCTTGGGACTTTCCCTTACCTTTAGGCTTGCCCTTGCCTTTCTTCTTTTGCACCATCAAAATGGAGTCAAGTTTTCCCTTCTTAAGGTTGAGCTCAGCAGTTCTCAACATGCTAAGCATCTCAGGCAGTGACTTATCAATTTTATTCTTGTTGTAATTCATGACAAATTGATTGTAGCTTTGTGGAAAAGATTGCAAGATCAAGTCAGTGGCCAGCTCTTGGCCAAGTGGGAATCCCAACCTCTGTAGATTATGTATGTACCCAATCATCTTGAGTACATATGGACCTACGGGAGTCCCATCTTGCATCTTGGACTGAAATAGTGCCTTAGAGATCTCGTATCTCTCATGCCTTGCTTGTCCTTGATACAGTTGATGAAGATGTTCAACCATATCAAAAGCATTCATGAACTCGTGTTGCTTATGAAGCTCAGAGTTCATGGTCGCGAGCATAAGGCATGACACATCTAATGCATCATCTTGATGCTTCTTGTTAGCATCTCAGTCAACACACGAGGCAGTGGCAGGAGGTGCCTCTGGAATGGGTTGCTCCAGGACGTATAATTTTTTTTCTTAGGTGAGAACGATTCTCAGATTCCTGTACCAGTCCAGGAAATTAGCTCCATTGAGCTTGTCCTTCTCAAGGATAGAATGAAGGGAGAGAGTGTTCGTGTTTATCGACATGGTAATCTACAACATAAACAATGCAGAAAATCAATATCATATTCCATTTATCATTTAATTAGGCCTTTAATCAAATGATGCTCCCACTGAATTATAGGACTTTTGTAGAATCGAGTTATGGATGTGGTCAAACCACATTACTAGATTCATACAAACTAGCTATAATTCTTGCGGGACAAGATCCACATCATACTACGCCTTGAGTTAGCTTTGGCTAAGCCCCCAGGGCAAACCCAGATGGCTAGCGCAGCCGTGTTAAGGCTTGAAAGGGCAAGGGGTTGATTCATGAAGGTGACGACCAGGCTACCGATGACTCCGCATTTCTGCGCTAGGCACCTGGGACCTGATTTACCCACTCCACACGTAGGGGCAGCGGTGGGGGGCCGCTAATGTGGCGGTTCCACATTTTGAGTTAGCTTTGGCTAAATCGCCCAAGACTTAGTATGATCGGTAAGTAACAAATTACCGATTACATCTTTATGCAACTCTTGTTTATAAGATCAAGATCCACATTTACAAAAGACCTTGAGTTAGCTTTGGCTAAATCGCCCAAGATTTAGTGTAAATGTAATCTTATCCTACCTTTCCAACGGTTGAAATATGCCTATAGTTTTACTCGATCCAATTGAGTTAACTAGTTTTACTCAATCTAATTGAGCTTATTCTCACCCAAGCTATGATAGGCGGGACCAAGATTGTTTCTCCGCACCCTACCAAGATAATATGCGTTGTTTTGCTTTGACAGATTCAACAACAACAAATGATCGAGGTAGTGATGGGTATCAAAACTTGGTAGGCATTTTTGAGTTGATTCAATTAAGATCTAATCTAATCATGAATGTGTATCATATACACATTAAGGCCTTAATTACCCTACACTAGCATGCATCACATACATACAAACAAAATATACTAGCATGCATCATATACATACAAACAAAATATCCTAGCATGCATCATATACATACAAGCAAAATTTACTAGCATGCATCACATACATACAAGAAAAAACAAATATATATATATATATATATATATATAAAATTAAATTATGATGAGGTCATGGCCCTACTACAATCTTCTCAAGCCAATGGGAAGATCGGACGGTCAACCTAGGGTTAGCGGCTTCTCCAAGCGCCTCCTTTGACCGCCATGTGTCGTCGACACCCTCCTCGTAACTCCGTCTACTAGTGGACCTTCCACCGCTTCATTTTGTACATTACAAACATGAAACTCGAGTTACATTCGAGTCTAAAACTATCTACAATAGGAATATTAAAAGAAGAGGCATGACGCACAGGTCGCATATCATATACAACATGCACAACAACAAAAATGGCGCGCAAGCCGTATTATTAATTACAACACATTTTCGTCCAATCACATTAGCATTTTTGGGCCATGACCATCACAGTATTATATATAATTCTAAATTATGTATTTCACAGAAATTTCTATAATTTTTTCTATTTTATTTTTCAATTTTATGAGTCACATCTCCGTAATGGTCCATCTAAGCGATTTTCGGGCGCGATCGCGGGACAATGCCCCTTGGGGGGTTAGGGGCAGCACCCCTACCCACAAAATGAATCTCGCGAGTGTCCCATCTTGATCTTACAACACCTTAAGTTGCTGTCCCAAAAAACTAGAGCGAGAATTCGCCGTTTCAGAGAGTTTTTCTCGGTGGTTGAAGCCTACAAGTGTCCCAACACTTGTTGCTTCGACTCTTCGAGAAAAATACCCAAAAAAAATCTATAAAATAGAAAATTTACAGAAACATACAGATCTGTAATTTTTATATCTAATACAAAAATTACAAAACTAAACACATACATGCTTCGCACGTGGCTCTGATACCACTATTGGACTATCCGAGCCGCAAAAACCGCTTTTTGCGTTGCGGAAACCTCGGAAGTCGTCCATGGATCCATGTGAAGAATAGAAAAATATACATGTACATGTTTAAAAAAAACCTTAGACTTTAGATCTACTTGTGAAGAACTTTACCCTTGATGCGACGCCCTTCGCTTATCCCGCTCGTCCAAACGGCTTGCCGGAACTCGAGAGTGTCAAGTGTACACTCCTCTACAAGTATCCACACGAGCAATAGGTGGAGAAGACAACCTAGAGTGTGCTAGCACTCATGAAGTCCACGACAATGGAGTATTAGGGAGAAAAGCTTGAGAAGAGAGGAGGAAGAAGATGAAGTTAATCAACTTAACTTCACACTAATCCACCAACATAAGTGGTCGACCACTTCATGAGAGTTACATGAATGTAATACCAAGAGCCATGGCTCTTGGCCTCCCTCATGAGGTGGAACCCCATGATGTGTCCATGATGATGTGGAATATCATCATTGGCCGGCCCATGCCAAGTCACCATGATGTGACATTTGGTCAAGTCAAACTTGACCTTTCATCTTCCCTTTCAAGTCAAGTCAAACTTGACCTATTATCTCCCATGGTTGATCAAATCTAACCATTTGATTCAAGTCAAGTCAATTTAATGAATCTCTATTCATTAGTTTAAATAGACTCAATGAATCAAATCTAAATTAGACTCATTCAACACTTGAATCAAATTGAGTCTAACTCAATTAGTCTAATTTGGATTACTCTTAATCCAATTTGGTTCATCACATGAACCTAATCATCATGGTCCATCATATGAACCTAATCTCCATCTGATTGCCCTTTGTGTGTGACCCTATAGGTTCTTGTAATGTTGGCAATGGTCCTAAACCGATTTAGAAACATAAGCAATGAGCGGTATCTAGCAACACATCATTGCTACCCAAGTTACAAGAATGTTGAGATCCAACATCACCTTTGTGACTACTAATTGTGACTCTCACAATATGTGATAATGTCCCTCTATCCTTGACATCTAGATTGACCAATTGAGGCATAGACCATGTAATCCTTGGTACAATCTATATCTTGAACTCCAAGTAGACTCACTCTAATCAAATGAGCTCAATATCTCATATTAACTCATTTGGGCATGGCCATGCACTTAGTGGTCTCACTCTATCAAGAATCATGATGTCACTCCCGTCATATAGGAGGGATAGATCCCATCTACATCACTCACATCCCACTGCATAATTTGTTATATACCCAGTAATCACCTTTATAGTCCACCCATTTACGGGTGACGTTTGACGAAGCCAAAGTATGCAACTCCTTATGTAGGGAACCATGGTGACTTCAGGTCCAAGGACTAATAGTCATACTAATAGTCACATGAGAAAGTACATGACACTCATATAACGATCCATGATACTTTCTCATGGCGGGTCATTCAGTATACATTCTCCAATGCATACCCATGTGTCAACTTGATATCTCATATCCATGACTTGTGAGATCAAGTCATCGAGTTGGCCTACATGTTAGTCTCTTTGCATTAATATTGTCCATGAATATTAATACTTGACTAGGAATGATTAAGAGTAGTGTTCTCTATATCATCTCATTATCGATTCAACCAATCGATTGATATAGATAAGAACCTTCTACTCAAGGATGTTATTATACTTAGTTATTTGGCACCAATACAAGTAAGTATAATAACCATAAAGAAATGCCTTTATAAATACGAATGTGATACAATAATTATCACATGATTGACTCTAGGGCTTTCACTAACAAAGTCTGACAATTGTCTATTTATTGGATACCCTAAGGAAATGAGGGGTTACCAATTTTATCATCCTGTGGAACAAAAGGTGTTTGTTTCAAGGCATGCTATGTTTCTAGAGAAAGTGTTTCTCTTGCAAGAAAATAATGGGAGTGTTGTTGAACTTGAGGAGGTTCAAGATATTGGAGTATTGGGAATACAATCAAAGTTCCATATTGGTAAGACATGGAAAAGATCATGAGCTTATAAGATGAAAAGATGTCTCCATTGGTATGAGGCCTTTTGGGTAGAGCCCAAAAATAAAACCATGAGGGCTTTAGCTCAAAGTGGACAATATCATACCACTGTGGAGATATATGAATCTTATAGGCACCAACAATTGGTATCAGAGTCATGGTCCATGTCAAGCCATGAACCTCGAACGAAGGAAGTTGAGCTCCCATGCCCGGATTAAGAGAACCAGACACCATGCAGGAAGTCCAGTTGGGTCGGGAGGATCGAACAACTGGCAGGAAGTCCACTTAGGCCAGAAGGGTTGGACAACTGGCAGGAAGTCCAACTGGGTCAGGAAAACCAGACAGTTAGCAGGAAGTTCTGGTGGGTTGAGGATCGAACTTCAAGCAGAGGATGTCCTTCGAGGATGGATAGGCTTGAGGGGGGGGGATTAATGTGGTCCTTCGTTTAAGGGGGGGATTGTTGGAGTATTGGGAATACAATCAAAGTCCCACATTGGTATGACATGGAAAAGATCATGTGCTTATAAGATGAAAAGATATCTCCATTGGTATGAGACCTTTTGGGTAGAGCCCAAAAATAAAACCATGAGAGCTTAGGCCCAAAGTGGACAATATCATACCACCGTGGAGATATATGAATCTTATAGGCACCAACACAAGAGACTTCAATAGACATTAATGAGATACCTAGTCAAGCACCACAACCAATAACTCAAGTGATGAGCCTTCGGCTGAACCTATTATAACACCACATCTTCGTAGATCTGGTAGAACATGCAACATTCCTGAGAGATATGGATTTCTCGTAAGTGAATCGAACAACGTGTTACTCATTGATGATGAGGAACCTGCTAGTTAAGAAGAAATTTTGAAAAGTTCAGAAAGGGACAAATGGCTCGATGCCATGAAGTCGGAAATGGATTCCATATATGAAAATCAAGTTTGGAACTTGGTTGACCCATCTGAAGGCATTAAGCCTATAGGGTGCAAGTGGGTTTTCAAGAAGAAAACCGACATGCATGGTAATGTGATTACCTATAAGACTAGATTAGTGGCGAAAGGCTATCGTCAAATGCAAGGTGTTGATTATGATGAAACCTATTCACCAGTTGCTATGCTTAAATCCATTCGGATGCTCCTGGACATAACGACTCATTATGATTATGAGATATGACAGATGGATGTAAAAATGACTTTCATTAATGGAAGCCTACTCGAGGACGTGTATATGATACAACCTAAGGGTTTCACATCGGTTGATAAAACAAAGGTATGCAAACTTCGACAGTCCATATATGGATTGAAGCAAGCATCCAGGAACTGGAATATCCATTTTGATGAGGCAATCAAAAGGTTTGATTTCTTACAAAATTCGAACGAACCTTGTGTGTACAAGAAGGTTAGTGGGAGTACAGTCGTGTTCCTAGTATTGTATGTCAATTATATATTACTTATAGGAAACGATGTTTCTTCCTTACAGTAAGTTAAAATTTGGTTATCCAAAACATTCTTCATGAAAGACCTGGGAGAAGCGACCTACATCCTCGGGATTAAGATCTATAGAGATAGATCGAAATGGTTGCTTGGTCTTTCGCAGTCTACATATATAAACCGAGTGCTAAAGAGGTTTAGCAAGTTGTAATCCAAGAAAGGTTTTCTTCCCATCAGGCATGGGATGGACCTTTCGAAGTCTATGTGTCTGCGCACAGAAGACGAAAGGATTTGCATGAGTAAGATCCCCTATGCATCCGCAATAGGATCTATCATGTATACTATGTTATGTACAAGGCCCGATGTATCTTATGCTCTGAGGGTAACGAGAAGATATCAGTCTAATCCAGGAATGGATCATTGGGCAGCTATTAAGACAATCCTTAAGTGTAAAATA
The DNA here is from genome assembly GCA_025175895.1 of Wurfbainia villosa. Taxonomy (NCBI): domain Eukaryota; kingdom Viridiplantae; phylum Streptophyta; class Magnoliopsida; order Zingiberales; family Zingiberaceae; genus Wurfbainia; species Wurfbainia villosa. Next base: position 73,465,858 of record CM045991.1, on the reverse strand, counting down.
TAGAAAAAAAATAAAATAAATAAAATAATGCTTGTTAATTAGGAAAATACCCTATGGAATTTTCCAGGAATTTTTTGAAATTTTCCTAGACTTAAATGGAAATTTCTATGGCAGTTGTGGGGAAAGATTTAATAGGCTTTGGAAAAGCCTGTTTGGGTTATCTGCTTATGAGAGGTTAATAGGGTTAAATTGAACCAAGGGTTAACTGCTTATAGGGTCTAAAATCCTACCCATTATCCCCAAAACCCGACCCGCTTCCCTTCTGCCGTTTTTCTCTTCGCTACGGTTTCTCATCGTTTTTTATCTCCGAGTGTTTCCTCCCAGCCGCGATAACCCCTCTTCTCTCATTCCCAATTGCGACTCCTATTTCTCCACCGCCACCCATATCTCCCGATCGCGCACGACCCCTCCTCTTCGCCGTCGTCGTTCGAGTGCTCCTCTTCACTACCGCCGGTGTCGATCCAGTCCGATCTCCAACCGATCCAGCCCGATCTCCGCTTGATCCAGTCGATTTCCACTCTATCTCCGCCCGATCTCCACCCGAGCTTGTTGCCGCCGCCCATGGCTGCCTTCTCGAGCTGCTCTCTGTCCATAGTCGCACCTCCGGTCGCCGCAGTTGCCTAGCGGGCGACACCAGCCGACCATGGCCAGCCATGCGAGCATGCGTCGACCTCCTCTCCACCGATTTTCACTCTCACCGTTGTGGATTCGGATTTCTTTGGATCGTGCATCGCCACTGTGGGATTGGAATGCCACCGAGCCCAGCCTCGCGTGCATCGCCGGTAATTGGTTCTGTTTGGGTTGTTTTCCTTCTTCTTCGATTGCAATCACAGTTTTGTGGACAACGTCGATGGTAATCGAAGTCGGCCTGCGCATGATACTGTTGTTTTGCCAATCAATTACCAATGCTAGTTGACTTTTCCTTTGTTCCACCACGAGCAAAAATTTGGTCACCTCACTGTTCAGACCGCCATCTCCAAGCTGTGCTGTGTCGATCTAGACGATAGAAAACGACATGATCACAACCAAACATACCCTTCTCTCCGCCATGAGCAACAATCCTCAGCCATCAATTTGTCACCGGGATTGGAGTGGTGCAGGGGAAGCACGATTTAGATAGCCAGTGAAAGGTGAGTTACAGTTGGGTGTATTTACAGTCAAATATGAAGAATTCGATTGGTTGGGATATAGTTTACATATTTATGCGTAGATTTGCAGTGAATTAGATATTGATGGGGGGTGAGATCAGATGTTTACATTTCAATTTTGTCATCTGGAATGATATCCCATTCTTGGAACACGACATTGTGCAGGTAAATCTAAGCTTGGTAAATTTTGATTTGAATTGTTATAGATGTGGTGTTAGATCTATAGTCAGTTATTATTAGATTCACTGATTAATAGTTGATAGAAGAATTGTAGTTGCTATAGATCTGATGGATGGATTTATGTGGATACTTGGTTAGGATAACTATGGTGGAATTACAGGGAATTTGAGATCAAGAAGATGTGCAAAGAAAGTTAAGCTTAGTAAGTTCATATCTGGATGAGTATGCATGTTGAAGTATATGCACTTGTGGGTTGATTAAATAGTGTAAGGGAATGGATAGATCAATTAAGTAGATAACTTAATCGATAGAGATTTGATAGCACTGTTGGACTTATGAAGAACTTAGACATGTTCCTTGCTCTTTCTTACAGGATTTTAATTGTGAGAAACTCTTGGACGTAGAGATTTATTTGGATATTCTACATATCAAGTGGGTAATTTCCTACCCTGGTCAGGTAGTTGTTGTTGCATACAGATTTAGATATATATATGATCATATTATATGTTCATATTACCTTGATCCCGCTCTTATTTATTCTTGTGCTTGATACTTTGTCTTTGGCCTATATGCTCTATTGCTGTTATCACATTTTTCCTCATCATGATAAGGAATTACAAATGTGATGTCAGTAAACCCATAAATTTTTAGTTATGTGTAAATAGAGGAATATGAATGATGAACTGATTTGTAAATTGGGTAAAAAGGGCATCCATGGGTAAGTAAGGTCCTGAACGTAGGATTGATTCCAATACTCTTATATTGCATGTTTACTACTGATAATGTATTGTGTAAATGGTCAGGTAAATTGTGATTAGTGTGTCGCTACGGACCGGTGGTCCTAGCTTGTCATGTTCAGTTGAGTACGACTCTCTGCATGATATAGAGTGTGTCGATCAGATTGGTATGACTCTTTATATGATAGAGAGTGTTATGATCAGTTGAGTATGACTCTCTGCAGGATAGAAAGTGTGTTGATCAGATTGTTATAACTCTCGTTAGGAATAGAGAGTCTGTGGTAGATGTCTATATGTGTGACTATGCATTCATGACATTGCATGCATGCTGGCGACATGGTCTCCCTTATGGTTGAGAGGGTCGTCAGTCATCCTGCCTCCACGGTTACTCATAAGAGGAGTAACCGATGTAAGGGCAGAGCATTGTGGTGCCGCACTCTACCACTATAGACGGTGGTAGTTGGATTTGCGTGTCGTAGTCCTGCGTGTGTAGCACTCGACCACTCATGGGTAGTGACTGTCGGAGTGGCCAACAGCCGGGACCCCCCTCGAGTAGCTTGCTCTTTACCCTTATATGCTACTCGATCATACTACCCACTCGTCCACTTGAGAGTAGTGGTTGGTATTGAGTTGGGACAGTTGTCTTGTCGAGCCACCGAGGACAAACTGGGGTCGTGGTAGCTTTAGGGTGAGCTGACATGACCATGCATGCTGCATTGCCATATCTTATGGCATTTTGCATATTGCCATATATATACATATATGCATGTATATATATATATATATATATATATATATATATATATATATATATATATATATATATATATATATATATATTAATTTATATATATATATATATATATATATATATATATATATATATATATATATATATATATATATGGATGATTGTGATTAGTATATATATATATATATATATATATATATATATATATATATATATATATATATATATATATATATATATATATATATATATATATATAGATGCAGTCTATATATATATGCTTATTGTGATGTTGCATTTGATTGTACTATGCTTGTTTCATTTGGTTGTACATCATCTTCATACATGCTACCTGCATCTGTTATATAGTTGTGTCAGATACCTGTATACTTGTTGGTTAGACTATTGCAATCTTTGACCAGTATTTATGATGTTGGATGGTATAGACCAGATTTCCTGTTATATACATATATTGTGGATATGTGCTCAGGTTGGATAGGTGTAGCATAGCAGACTTTCAGGTATGTCTGCATTTTACGTTGGCCATTTGGTTAGAAGGTATATACATGTATATGTTTATCATGCTAGTGTTATCTGATGTACCTGTAGATTTTTCTATTGAATTACATGTGATATTTGATATATACATGTTTTCCACCTGTTGAGTTATACTCACCACCACGGACCCTGGGTTTTTATGTCGCTCAGGTAACAGGTAGAAGTCTTCGTGACGGCTTGGAGCACCGCTGGCTAGCAACATCTCATCTCACCTCTGAGGCTCTTGTGGTCGTTTTGGGTGTTCCGTATGTTGTGTTATGTATTTGGAGTTTTTTGTGGTGTAATGTGTTGTGGACTTGTCATGTGATGTACACACTTGTGGATTCGGGTTTTGTCGATGTTCCGTTATGTTGTGACGTGGTCAGTCATACCGGTATGCACTGTGTGTAGGTTGTAATATCGTTGTATTAGTTTCCGATGTGTTTCATTATGTTGTTATGTTTTTATTTGTATATGTTGTGGTTGTGGGCCTAAGGGTCTTGTATTAACAGGATATGTTGCCATGTACAAGGGAGATGTCGTCTGTTTGCTTTTCGGCACGACATACTCTCGGGGCATGACAACTTTATCGGTATCAGAGCCCTAGGTTTTGCGATGCCATACAATGTTGTTTTTGTGTCGAGTTTTGGATTCTCGGGAGTCGATTTGTTTCGATTTTGGTTTTCTAAGATGAGATGGATAGTGGCACAAGCTCCGGGCAGCACGAAGTAAGTATTCCTAATATTAACAGGTGTATACAGTCAGAGTTATGACACCTGTGCAGACTTGTAGTAGGGGTTGTCCACCGAGGCGACCAACCGGAGTTGCCTTTAGAGTTTATACTCTCGGTTTTGTTGGCAATGCATTTATTGTATATAACAGGGAATAACCTATAGTATGTTTATGATTATTCATAATCGTGGTTTGAGTTGACCACGGGAATGACTTGTCGAGTCTATGAGTCTTGAACCTGTGTCGAAAAGCTGTTTTACCTTTGAGAGTCGATTGATACCGAGTCGAAAAATAGGGGTCAAGTCGTCACATTTCTTGTGGAAATCTGAGACTATAGTCTTAGAGATTTTCACTAATTATGCTAGTCAGATCATTACCTATTTGGTAATGGATAAGACAAGTAGGCTATTGTTGATGCAGATAGTGGAAGGCTAGTTTACGGTGTTTCATAGGGATTTTTATCCCTAAGTTGTTCGTATTGGGCTGTATAACTTTGAAGGTACTTTTGAGTACTTAACTCGTGTTATACAGAGAAAGTAGAGTTGTTTGCATACCATTATCGCGATCCAGTCGGTATTTGGTGGTAAATGCAGAAAATAATCTTCGAAGAATAATATATCACTTGATCATGGTTTAGTGATGTTGAAAGAGAGTATTTCCCCACATCACTTTCAGTGACACATTGTAGGGAATTCTTGAGCTTCAAGTAGGGTGATTGTCGATAACGGGAATACCATGCAGAGTCATTAGACTTATAAAGTTTATGCTCACCTAATAGCTCAAGAATGTGAATGGATGTTTAAGCCACCCATGGTTGTTGGCTTATTGTTGGATTAAGATGATTGGATCATCTATCAGAACCTGCCGGAAGATGTTGGATTGAGTCAAGAGTTTAGAAATGACTCCGTACAAGTGTTTAAGAGTTGGAGACTGATAAGCAGATATTGCAGGTCAACTTATTAGAGTCAGAAGTCTCCGACTGTTGGATAAAAGGAGCAAGATCGAAGTCATAGGCCTTGAGCTACTTTCCGATTATAGAAGACCAACCGCAGATCATCAGGATGTTCTCATGCACATCAGCGAAATCAGAACAAAGACTTTGAAGGGATTATGTTCGTGCAGTGCGGATCATGAAGACACGCGAAGTCAGATTATCCATTGGATCAGTTTATCTGTTGCTATTGTAAGCAACCAATACAGTTGAGGAGGTGTATTTTGAAGACTCAGTTGAAGACTATCGATAGTGTTCCGGGAGGATGATGCACCGTCTCAACAGCAGAGATCAGCATAGAAGATTAGGTTATCTCATCAACAGTGACCTACTACCTCAGGCGTGGTTGGAGTTCTGTGATACTTCCTTTCAAGGGGAGTGATTTATATAGCAGTATCAGCAGAAGACATCATAGAAGACTCATGCAGACAACAACAACAGTTAACCCTCAGATGTGGATTGGCTTTGTATAGAGGAGAGAGTATACGACGATGGTCGTATCTATTCGGTATTCTACAGTTGCATCTCGTAGGATTAAGTGATGGGATCAGATGATCTAGGAAAATCCCCGGATTATTCATCGCAGAAATGCGACCGAATTGTCGCGGACTGTTGGATCTGATCTTGTTCTCTTCGGAGAAAGGCTGAGACCTGCGGGGAGCCTTTGGATTGGATCGACAGATAATTGATCGTTAAGGGTATTACTTTAATATACCCTCTGGGTTAATATATTGAGAGATACTTATAGTTTACAGGTATCTTTGCTAGAACATTTTAGTTCGGATTAGAAGGGTTCCTATACATAGACTTGTGGGTCGGTGGTATCTCTACCGTTAGGTGAGATGTTTACCAACGACCAAGAAGTCAAGGGATGCCCTTAGACTTTGATAGACATACCTTTACTGTAGACATATCGTTACGGATGGTTAATTGTTGAGATTATGGTATGATATGTCTCTCAGATGTGTGTATAATCCGAGAGTAGTCAGATGTAGTTTTGAATGAACTCCTAGGCTTGCCGCTACATAAGCAAGTGGAGTAGGTGATCGAAATGATTGCGAAAATAGTTCTGGTATCAAAGTTTCCATACCGGGTGATAATTTGATTGGTATCAGAGTCATGGTCCATGTCAAGCCATGAACCTCGAACGAAGGAAGTTGAGTTCCCATGTCTGGATCAAGAGAACCAGACACCAGGCAGGAAGTCCAGTTGGGTCGGGAGGAAAGAACAACTGGCAGGAAGTCTAGTTGGGCCAGAAGGGCTGGATAACTGGTAGGAAGTCCAACTGGGTCAGGAGGACTAGACAGTTGGCAAGAAGTCCTGGTAGGTTGAGGATCAGACATTAAGCAGAGGATGTCCTTCGAGGACGGATAGGCTTAAGGGGGGGGGGGTCAATGTGGTCCTTCATTTGAGGGGTGGATTGTTGGAGTATTGGAAATACAATCAAAGTCCCACATTGGTAAGACATGGAAAAGATTATGTGCTTATAAGATGAAAAGATATCTCCATTAGTATGAAGACTTTTAAGTAAAGCCCAAAAATAAAACCATGAGGGATTAGGCCCAAAGTGGACAATACCATACTATTGTGGAGATATGTGGATCTTATAGGCACTAACAATTGGTATCAGAGCCAGGTTACTAAATACTATGGGAATTGGAAGAATGTAAGTTGCGGTTATAGGAGGTGTTGGATGAGATATTTATCTATCCCAATATTTTCATGAGAAGATCCGAAACTCTTTGTTAAAAGAGAGATGAACCTTTGAGATTATGCATCGATTATCGATGATGGAATGCGATAGTTGTTGAAAGTGAATATCCTTAGTTGGGGATAGATGATCTTTTTAGATCAGCCAAGGACACCTGTGTATACTCTATGATTGATTTACGACTGGAGTGTTGATATTGTAGTGACGTGATGTCATACAATTATTATTGTCATTGTGATGATTGATATATCATCAGTGTAGAGTAAAGAGGATGCAGGTGTGTAAAGATGATAATTTCATACTTGGTATGAATTTTATGAGTTCTGATTATGTAGTTAGACTATTTAATCATTTAGTCGTCTATGGACTTGAGAAATCGTGTATTCTGGACATGATTGGATCAGTTTATGGTTGTTGGAGTTGCGCACTCCGCCACCGTAGATGGTGGTTTCCTTGTATGGATTTGGTTATTACCGCAAATATGGATAGGATGCTTTTAAGCGTTAGTATATCACTGACTTGTTTGATCAGGAAGGTGATGGAATTTACTTGGGCGAAAGCCTGTGAAGCTAGTTTTCAGGGCTCAGTCGATGGTTGACTTTTGCATCAGTGTTAGTTAATCCTTCCGATGTGGATGGAAGGGTATTGTACGCAGATGCATCACTTCAGTGATTGGAGCAATTTCGATGCAGTTGCATGAGACGCATCTTATGCTTACGTCAGTTAAGAAACTATGAGATAGGCTGTCATATACATGACATGGCTTTAATAGTTATTATCTTGATTTGTGAATGTATGGAGCAGGAATGCTCGTGGGGTTTTAGCTAGCTATTGAGTAGCTACTATAGAGTTGCTGGAACGCGAACAATTGCAACAAGTGAGATTGGTCACTATAGCCTCCCATGCACTTACAGAGTGTGTGGTGGAGTGGATTTTGGACGGTAGATGGACTTCTCTTGTGAGAAGATAATTTTCCATCTCTAATATGGATATGTGTTCTGGACACGCATCCACTTAAGAAAGAGTTGCTATAGGAGGCATATCATTCGAGATTTGTTATATATCCTGGTGGTACTCGGATGTACCGAGATTTGAAACGTTTATACTGGTAGAACGGTATAAAGAGAGATATAGAAGATTTTGTTGCTCGATGTTTAGTATGCCAGTAGGTGAAGGCTGAACAGAAGAAACTCACTGGATTGCTCCAGGAAATTCCGATTCCGGAAAGGAAGTGGGAGCATATCACTATTGGTGTCGTTATGGGATTGCCTAGAACCCATAAAGGACATGATGCGATTTGGGTGATCGTGGATCGACTAAACAAATCAGCTCACTTTCTGCCTATTCGTGGAATGAACTCGTTGGATCGTCTAGCAGAGTTGTACTGTCGAAGATTATCATATTTGGTGCCCTCACGCAGGTCACCTTTGAGTACCTTTGAGTATTATATCTGATAGAGGCCCGCGATTTACCTCGTGATTTTGGCAGAGTCTTCATCAGACCATGGGCATAGAGCTTTGACTCACTATAATGTTTCATCCGCAGACAGATGGACAGTCTAAGCGTAACATTCAGACTCTAGAGGATCTATTAAGATCTTGTGTCGTGGATTATGGAGGAAATTGGGAGGATCACATTCCTTTAGTGGAATTTAACTATAAGAATATTTATCACTCCTCCATTCAGATGACTCCCCCTGAGGCGTTGTATGACAGACCCTACAGATCTCCTGTGTGTTAGTGCAATCGACCCGTGATATGGTTTTGATGTGTGTGGCAAAGGGTTTAAGTTAGGATGATTGGATTTCATGTGTGTGTTTGAGTTTTGCAGGACTTAGTAATTCGCACATGAAGCTTTGGCGGGTTCACCACTCACAACCTCGTGTTTGAGTCGGAGAAGGAGCATTGCAGAGTTGTGCGCTTGATGCTGCTGAGGGACCGTCGGACGAGATGACTTGAAGCGAAGCCAAGGAAGCAGACTTCGAAGGCAAGAGACGCGAAGGAGAATTGCAGAGCCGTGCGCTTGATGCTGCCGAGGGATGTGGCCGCAAACGAAGAGAGCTTCGGCAAGGGACTTTGAGTGAGATGAGAGAATGAGTGAAATATAAGTAGCTCATTAGGTGAACTTGGTCGAAATGGCTAAGTGTCGGATGAGATTTCCTAACATCGATCATTGCTCTCGAGTCGAGCGGGTTATTGATGGGTTTGGCCCGAATCGACTACGGATGATCGATCAATTGCCAAAGGTGGCGGTCGGTGATGAAGGCGATCAGCGAACGCAGGCAGCTCGTGGCCGTGACCGATCGACTACCGGGAGGCATCAATCGGCCGATGGATCGTCGATCCGACCGCCAAGGGTTCCATTGGACTACAACGGTCATGATCTGACATGTTGAGAGGTCATTGTAGCGGCGCCAGTCGACTGCCAAAGGCAGCAGTCGACTAATAGCGACCAACGGGAAGAAATCAACCCTCTCTATAAAAAGAGAGGGTGTGGGCTTTTGGATGGCTAATGCTTATGCTCCAAACTATCATCCAAGTGCTCCACAAGTGTTAAACTCCTTCTTCTAGTTTCTTTCACATCTATTGTAAAAGAAGGAGTGTTCTTGAGTTGTAAGGGTTTACCTCCACCTTGCATTGGCTAAAGGGAGAGACCAATAGTGGATTGGTTGCGGAGTGATTCACCGTGGACGAATCGGACCGTGGATTAGCGGCGAGGTCGTGAACCACGTTATATTGTTTGTTAGCATTGTTTATCTTTGTGTTTGTTCTTAATTGTCTTTTCTTTGTATTTTCCACTTGCGCTAACGTTTATTGTAGACGATTAAGAACGACTTCTGCTCATACGACGAAAGAGGGCTATTCTCCCCCTCTCTAGTCGGCCAACCACATATCTACAAGTGGTATCAGAGCTAAGGAAGCTTGTCAACGGACTAACCGCCGCTACAAGCACAATCAAGGATGGCCGACTCTAACATTCACCCATCGAAGTTTGAAGGAGAATTCTCTTGGTGGAAAAAGAGAATGGAGGTATTTTTCGAAACCGATTTTGAAATTCTATTAATTATGGAAAACAGTTTCGAAATGCCTAGGAATGAAGAAGGGGAGCCATTGGAGAAATCAAGGTGGAGTAAGAGGCAAAGGGAAGAGTACTTGGCAAACTCAAAATCTAAACATCACCTCTACAACATACTCCCCCAACAAGAAGTAAATCGGATTGGGGAATGCTCTAGTGCCAAGGAGATGTGGGAGAAGCTAGTAGAGCTTCATGAAGGTACCTCAGAGACCAAGCTTGCAAGGAGAGACCTCCTCCGCTCCCAACTATCAAACATCAAATTAGAAAAGGGAGAAAAGGTAACATCATTACATTCTAGGTTTAAAGAAATTTTAATTGGACTAACAAGTGTAGGAGAAATACTTTCAAACCGGGATATGCTCATGAAAGAAATCGATGTTTTTCCCCAGTCATCAGAGCTCAATGGTGAACTCCTTCTACATGTCCAAGAATTTAGAAGTGAGCACCTTGGAGGAGTTCTTCTCAACCATGGAGCTCCACGAAACAAGGCTTGAAGCGATAAATGAAGAATCAAGTATCAAGCCATCAAGAGGAGTAGCCCTAGTAGCAAATAAGGGGAAGAAGAAGAAGATAGAGACTTCCTCCTCCTCCGATGAAGTTTCCTCCTCCTCCTCCAATGAAGCTTCCTCCTCCTCCACCATGGATAGCACGGAAAAAGCTTATATGGTAAGGAGGGTAAGGCGTGCATTAAAAGGTTTTAAATTTAATAAATCTAATGATAGGAAAAGAAGACCAAAGGGGAAGGTGATTTGCTATAATTGCCAAGGAGAGGGACACATAAGGGATAATTGTCCACACCTAAACAAGAGTAAAAAGGAGAGGAGAAAGAAAGAAGAAAAGAAGAAGGGGAGCAAGAAGAAAAAGGAAGAGGAGAAGAAGGCCAAAGAAAAAGGGAAGGCCAAGGCACTAAAGGCAAGGACATGGGATGACCCCTCTTCATCATCATCGGAAGAGGAGAATGTATTTGTCACCAACCTTGCTTTGATGGCATTTGATGACCTAGATGTTGGGATGTATACTGAAAGTCTTGCTCTTTTGTATGAACATTTTTATTTTGAAATAAGAATCACATGATCATTGTTTACATATTTTTATAGTTATGCAAAATTGTCTAATATTTTACATTGTAGATAACATGGTGCTTGGTGTGGCACAGAAGATCATGTTATCAGTCCCTTGTAGAATATAAGTAGAGGCTCACAACCAAGATGGTTTTGGACAAACCATTAGCATGGTTGTAGTGTAGCTTGGTATTGTTTTATCTTGAACATAGAGTTACACTAGTACACCTCGGTGTATTGAGCAGGACCGACATAGAGGTGATTCAATTTATTGCTGACTACATAATTGAATCGGACCTCGGATATTATGTTGTACATGCTCTTAATCCCGATATAATAACGGGCACATGTACTTAGTATTTATTTCTTTGATTTACCAAAGGGTGAGATTTCTATGGATTAAATCAATATGCCCGGTAGGTTGGGAAATAATATTATTTACATGGTGTGTCATTGATTATAGGAGAAAACCGTGTCCTATATATTAGGTTGATGATGTCCCCTTGAGGAGCTCATAAGGTTCATCATGTAAACCCTGCAGGTTGACTTAGTCAACATGATGATAAGGTTGAGTGGTACTACTCGAGGAGTTAGATGTTAATTAATTGATGGATAGTAAATCAATTAATTGATGGACATTCGATATCTTAAACACGGGGAGATGGTTGTACAAATAATGGAGCCCATATTAATTTATGGGGGTTGGTGAGGTAGTTCGATGATGATCCTCTAGTGGAATGGAACATCATTGATGGATCAAGTTTGTGTGGTTCCGATCCATCGGGTGGCCAAGACCCAACTCCTCCTCATGGTCCCTATCATAGCCTAATATAAACCTCATGAAGTATAGATCAAATGATGGAAAACAAATCTCTAAATCCGACGGTTGGGATTAAATCCCTAGATCCGACGGTTGAGATTAAATCTCTAGATCCAACGGTTGGGATTAAAACCCTAGAACCAACGGTTGAGATTAAATCTCTAGATCCGACGGTTGAGATTAAAACCCTAGAACCAACGGTGGAGATTAAACCAAGGCCTAAACCCAACTCTATATATAAGGGAGCATGGTTTGGGCGGCAATAAGTTTTTTTGGATGATGGAAATTAGGGTTTAGCCTCTCTTTGCTTGGGCGGCAAGAAACCCTAAGGAGGAAACCCTAATTAGGGTTTGGCTCCTTGGGTTGGGTGGCCATGGTGAGGAAAGGAGAGTGGGCGGCAACTTGTGGAAGAGTTCTTCTTCTTCTGAGGGAAGGTGGCCGGTTCTAGATCTCCCCCTTCCACCATGGTTGGGTGGCAAGAAATAGGAAGAGTCTAGGGTTAGGGTTTAGTCCTTGATGGTGGGCAGCAACCCTTCTTCCTCCTTCCTCCTTGGTTTGGCCGGTGCCCAAGCTTCACCCTTCTTTCTATGGATTAGGTTGGTTTGGGAAATTAGGGTTTTCCCTTCCATTAGTGGGCGGCAAGAAACCCTAGAGTTTTCCTTTCCTTGGTTGGGCGGCTAGGTTATGGAGGGAAAAGTGGGCGGCAACTATAGGAGAGGATATCTTCTTCTTCTTCCTAGGGTGTTGCTGGTTCCTAGATCTTTTCCCTCTACCTTGGTCGGCGCTCAACCTATTCCTCTCATCCTCTTCTTGTTCTCTTTGGACCGGCGGCAAACATCATGCTTGGAGCTTGATGGTTGGTCCTAGATAAGAGATGAGTTTTGTTTCCATTTTGTTCTCTCTATTCTTGGGGCCGGCGGCATCAATCCTTTGTGGATTGGTAGTTGGCTCAAGCAAGAAGGGAAAGAGAGTTCTTCTTTCTTTGGATTGAAGAAGATCTAGGATGCTTCAACTTTTGGAGGATCTTCGGCCACACGAAGTCAACAAGGAGGTTAGGACATACGATAGAAGATCAAGAGGTATAAAAGTTTTATAACTTTTATTATTGTTCTTTGCATGTTCTTATTGATATGCTAGCTTATGTTCTTTATGTTAGTATATGTTGATTATACTAGTTTACATTTGTATGTATTTGTATAATCATGGACCCCGAAGATAAACACAAAAACCGGCGATCCGTCCGTCGTCTCTTCCGTAGCTAACCGACTAGAAGAGTTGTGTTGCTTGAACAACAAGTTTGTTCAAGCGATCGCTCATGTTGTTAGCACGACGATGAATTGGTTGTGCTTAGGAAACTCATCCCATCCGGATTAGTTTTCATTAGTGAAATTTTTAATCCGGGGACATGGGAGCCAATGAGCCCCCAAGGAATAGCACATTGCCAACAAATGGTATCAGAGCCACGATTTCCGGTTTTGTGTGTTTTGGATTCGGTTACTTTCACGCACTTATCATATATTGTGTATGCCGGATAATAGTAGGATGTGCGTAGGCTAACTTTTTGGTTGCAGGCATAAGATCCAACTATTATGGCTATATATGTGTGTATGTGATTTCATGTGTGTGTGATTGTATATTATTTGAATCCTCGGGGTTGACGAGGCTAAATTAGTATTTAATTTTTGTAATTGAATACGACATTGTTTATCCACTCTTTATTTTATTTTACTTTCGATCTAGATTTCATGTACACTCCCTCGTGGAGTATAGGATCGATGGATGTAAAATAAAATAGGTTTTATTCTCGGCTCGGATCTCCGGTTGGCTCGTACATGCGTAGGAGGAGCGGACGAGGTGGCGACACGACGGGACGCATATTGGAGAACAATATCATAATAGTTGGAAAAATTCTGATTTTTCCATATTTATTGCTGATTTGTTTTATATGCATGTTGTGTGTGCTTGAAAATTCCTCATTGTCAATTTACTAACTGGGAGAGGGACATTTTAATTAATTCCCGTGGCCTCCATTACAATTTGACATGTGATGCAACAAACTTGCGCGTTGGCTTTGAGTGCCTTCCTCCCCATCGCATGAGTTTGTTTGCGGATCACTAGGTCAAATAATGGTTATAGGAAATTATCTAGGTGCGTGTGTACTTCCACAGCGGTAAGGCACATAATCCAAAATAATTCCCTTAGTACCGTCTAATGGTGCACACTTAGATGCAAATAAAATGTGCTTTTATTTATAGGGCTGAAGAGAAACCAACTATTAATTTTATTTGTCAAAAAGTAAGGTTGACAAGATAATAAAATTAATGGGTTAAACCTCCTCTTACAAATGTAGAATTCGTATACGTCCACACAGCGTGGCATGAGATATTCTCGGTGTTTGAGGTGTTGGTTGATTTTGAAATTTTATTGTTTGAGGAATCAATAATTTTTATTGAAATCTACAGTAATAATAAGCATGTTGTGTGTGCTTGAAAATTCCTCATTTTCAATTTACTAAGTGGGAGAGGGACATTTTAATTAATTCCTGCGGCCTCCATTACAATTTGACATGTGATGCAACAAACTTGCGTGTCGGCTCTGAGTGCCTTCCTCCCTGCGGATGGGTTTTTTTGCGGATCACTAGGTTAAATAATGGTTATAGGAAATTATCTAGGAGCGTGTGTACTTCCACAGCGGTAAGGCACATAATCCGAAATAATTCCCTTAGTACCATGTAATGGTGCACACTTAGATGCAAATAAAAAGTATCCTCCCCATCGGAGTCACTGCTTTTATTTGTAGGGTCAAAGAGGAACCAACTATTAATTTTATTTGTCAAAAAGTAAGGTTGACAAGATAATAAAATTAATGGGTAAAACCTCCTCTTACAAATGTAGAATTCGTATACGTCCACACTGCGTGGCATGCGATATTCTCGGTGTTTTGAGGTGTTGGTTGATTTCGAAATTTTATTGTTTGAGGAATCAATAATTTTTTGAAATCTAAAGTAATGATCTATGTGATTCTTAGGACTTTCAAAATTGACTTTCAGTCCACTTACTGTGATACTAAAGGAAATAAACTTACTGTACCTAAATAATGTTGATTGGAAAAGATTCTAGATATTGTCTTATCTGCTAAGGAGTACAAGTATGCGCTCTTCAAATAGTGTCCTCAAGCCATCGTTGCTCAAAAAGGGTTTCTACTTCTAAGCCGAAAGGCAAGAAGAAGAAGAAACAAGGTGAAGCAAAGATGGTGGGAGGATCTCAGGGAAGAGTGAAAAAGCCGAAAGACAAGTACTTCACTTGCAAGCAGGATGGACATTGGAAGGAGGATTGTCCCAATCCAAAATAGAACAAAGGTATATCTTTTTGACTAGTCATTGAAACATGATTAGCGGTGATATCTACCGGCACCTGGTGAGTAGATACGGGAGCCACTAATCATGTCTGCAATAATTTACAGGGGTTCCAGGAAACCCGATGACTAGCTAAAGGGGAGATTACCATTTACTTAGGCAATGCCATGATGGTGGCGGCTATTGCAGTGGGAGAAGTTTTATTTATCTCTTGAAAATAATAAAACTTTGGTTCTGGAAAATTCCCTTTATGTACCTTTATTTAGAAAGAATTTAGTTTCAGTTTCTAAATTATTATGGATGGATATTCTATTTCTTTTAATGACAGAGTTGTTATAAAAAGGAATAGGGAGAATATCTATTCAGGTACATTGAAAGGAAATTTGAACCAAAACCTCCCACGATGCAAATTGAAGTTAATAACTCATCTTCTAATTCCAATAAGAGAAAAGAACCTTCGAAGATGAACCAAACATATCATTGGCTTCTTAGGCTTGGTCACATTAACCTAAGCAGAATTCAAAGGTTGATAGCTGATGGACCTTTGGGTTCATTAGTGGTGGAGGATCTCCCAACCTACGAATCTTGCTTGGAGGGTAAGATGACCAAGAGGCCTTTTTAAGGCCAAGGGGTATAGAGCCAAAGATGTGTTAGAAATGGTTCATTCTGATTTGTGTGGTCCTATGACTATCTAGGCAAGAGGTGGTCTTGAATATTTCATCTCTTTTATAGACAATTATTCAAGATATGGATGACACTACGATCTGATCGTAGTGGTGAGAACCTCTTGGGAGAGTTTAGGAACTACTTATCAGAGGTTGGGATTCAATCCTCGCACACCCAAATGAACTGCAGTAGCAGAGCGAAGGAATAGGACTCTTATGGAGATGGTTAGATCGATGATGAGTTATTCTGACTTGTTTTATAGTCTTAGAGATCAGAGGGTGATCGTTAACACGAACGCCAGATTTCTAGAGGAAGACTATGTGATGAGCCACAAGCCCAAGGGTAAAATTGTTCTGGAGGAGTTAAAAGGGAAGTCACTTCTTTAGTACCACCGGTACAAGAGGATATATCACATGTCACTGCACCGCGTGTCACAGAGAATACGCAGATGATACCTCATCATAGTGGGAGGGTTGTTAGACAACCTTATTGATTCATGTTCTTGGGTGAATCTTCTGATTTGGTCCCTAGCAAACATGAACCTGATCCCTAGACATACGACGAGGCAATCCAAGATATAGATACAACATCTTGGCAAAGTGCAATGAATACTGAGATTGAATCTATGGATTCAAGTCAGGTCTGGGAGCTCTTATGCATAGCAGCTCATATGGATTATGAGGTGTGGCAGATGGATGTCAAGACAACTTTCCTTAAGGGAAGTCTTGAGGAAAACATCTATATGAAGCAACCAGAGGGATTCATTGCTAAGGGCAAAGAGTGTGTTGTATGTAAGCCTAATCGGTCCGTTTATGGATTGAAGCAAGCTTCGAGGTCTTGGAACATCCTCTTTGATGAGATAAATCAATCTTATGGATTTATTCAAAGTCTGGATGTGTCTTGTTGATACAAGAGATGTGACGGAAATGTAGTGGTATTTCTTGTACTATACGTAGATAATATTTTGGTAGTTGGCAACAATATCAGAGTGTTATCAGACGAAAGGGTATGGTTGTCCAAACAGTTTTGAAGGACTTGGGAGAAGTGGGACACATCCTTGGGATCAAGGTAAGTGTGCTAATCCCAAGCTTCATACATAGACAAAATCTTTATCATTTTAGCATGCAGAACTCCAAGAAAGGTCTTCTACCTTTTTGGCATGGAGTACCTTTATCTAAAGAGATGTATCCTAGATCATCAAAGGAGATAGAGAACATGAAGACGGTTCCTTATGCTTCGGCAGTAGGAAGCCTCATGTATGCTATGTACGAGATAAGATATCTTCTTTGCCATGGGCATGGTTAGCAGATATTAGAGTAATCCAGGACAGGGACATTGGACTGCGGTAAAAGCATATATTATAGTGCCTGAGAAGGACTAGAGATTATATGCTAGTTCTTCAAGTGCACCAATTACTCACGTGGGTTGCATGGATTGCGATTTCCAATCGGATAGGGATAACGAAGTCTACCTCGGGTTTTGTGTTTACTTTAGGAGGTGGAGCCATTGTATGGAGGAGTGCCCGGCAGAATGCGGCGGACTCCACCATGGAAGGAGTATGTGGCACCTATGAGGCGACCAAAGAAGTTGTGCTCGGGAACTTTCGATGGACTTGGATGTGATTCCTGGTTTGCCCAGAACTATCACAATTAATTGTGATAATAATGGTGCAGTTGCAAACTCGAAGGAACCACGAGCCCATAAGGCTAGTAAACACATAGAGCGCGAGTACCACCTGATACGAGAAATCGTAAAGGAGGTAGAAGTTGTTGTCGCCTAGATTGCATCAAAGACCCTTTTCACTAAGGCCCTTCTAGCGAGAGCTTTGATAGGCATGTGGAGGGAAGGGGAATCAGATGTATGGCAGTGTGATGACAACATAGTCTTTTAGTATAAGTGGGAGATTGTTGGGATGTATACTGAAAGTCTTGCTCTTTGTATGAACATTTTTATTTTGAAATAAGAATCACATGATCATTGTTTGCATATTTTTATAGTTATGCAAAATTGTCTAATATTTTACATTGTAGATAACATGGTGCTTAGTGTGGCACAGAAGATCATGTTATCAGTCCCTTGTAGAATATAAGTAGAGGCTCACAACCAAGATGGTTTTGGACAAACCATTGACATGGTTGTAGTGTAGCTTGGTATTGTTTTATCTTGAACATAGAGTTACACTAGTACACCTCGGTGTATTGAGCAGGACCGACATAGAGGTGATTCAATTTATTGCTGACTACAAAATTGAATCAGACCTCGGATATTATGTTGTACATGCTCTTAATCCCGGTATAATAACGGGCACATGTACTTAGTATTTATTTCTTTGATTTACCAAAGGGTGAGATTTCTATGGATTAAATCAATATGCTCGGTAGGTTGGGAAATAATATTATTTACATGGTGTGACGTTGATTATAGGAGGAAACCGTGTCCTATATATTAGGTTGATGATGTCCCCTTGAGGAGCTCATAAGGTTCATCATGTAAACCCTGCAGGTTGACTTAGTCAACATGATGATAAGGTTGAGTGGTACTACTCGAGGAGTTAGATGTTAATTAATTGATGGTTAGTAAATCAATTAATTGACGGACATTCGATATCTTAAACACGGGGAGATGGTTGTACAAATAATGGAGCCCATATTAATTTATGGGGGTTGGTGAGGTAGTTCGATGATGATCCTCTAGTGGAATGGAACATCATTGATGGATCAAGTTTGTGTGGTTCCGATCCATCGGGTGGCCAAGACCCAACTCCTCCTCATGGTCCCTATCGTAGCCTAATATAAACCTCATGAAGTCTAGATCAAATGATGGAAAACAAATCTCTAAATCCAACGGTTGGGATTAAATCCCTAGATCCGACGGTTGAGATTAAATCTCTAGATCCAACGGTTGGGATTAAAACCCTAGAACCAACGGTTGAGATTAAATCTCTAGATCCGACGATTGAGATTAAAACCCTAGAACCGACGGTGGAGATTAAACCAAGGCCTAAACCTAACTCTATATATAAGGGAGCATGGGTTGGGTGGCAATAAGTTTTTTTGGATGATGGAAATTAGGGTTTAGCCTCTCTTTGCTTGGGCGGCAAGAAACCCTAAGGAGGAAACCCTAATTAGGGTTTGGCTCCTTGGGTTGGGCGGCCATGGTGAGGAAAGGAGAGTGGGCGGCAACTTGTGGAAGAGTTCTTCTTCTTCCTAGGGAAGGTGGCCGGTTCTAGATCTCCCCCTTCCACCATGGTTGGGCAGCAAGAAATAGGAAGAGGCTAGGGTTAGGGTTTAGTCCATGATGGTGGGCGGCAACCCATCTTCCTCCTTCCTCCTTGGTTTGGCCGGTGCCCAAGCTTCACCCTTCTTTCTATGGATTAGGTTGGTTTGGGAAATTAGGGTTTTCCCTTCCATTAGTGGGTGGCAAGAAACCCTAGAGTTTTCCTTTCCTTGGTTGGGCGGCTAGGTTATGGAGGGGAAAGTGGGCGGCAACTATAGGAGAGGATATCTTCTTCTTCTTCCTAGGGTGTTGCCTGCTCCTAGATCTTTTCCCTCTACCTTGGTCGGCGCTCAACCTATTCCTCTCATCCTCTTCTTGTTCTCTTTGGACCGGCGGCAAACATCATGCTTGGAGCTTGATGGTTGGTCCTAGATAAGAGATGAGTTTTGTTTCCATTTTGTTCTCTCTATTCTTGGGGCCGGCGGCATCAATCCTTTGTGGATTAGTGGTTGGCTCAAGCAAGAAGGGAAAGAGAGTTCTTCTTTCTTTGGATTGAAGAAGATCTAGGATGCTTCAACTTGTGGAGGATCTTCGCCCACACGAAGTCTACAAGGAGGTTAGGACATACGATAGAAGATCAAGAGGTATAAAAGTTTTATAACTTTTATTATTGTTCTTTGCATGTTCTTATTGATATGATAGCTTATGTTCTTTATGTTAGTATATGTTGATTATACTAGTTTACATTTGTATGTATTTGTATAATCATGGACCCCGAAGATAAACACAAAAACCGGCGATCCGTCCGTCGTCTCTTCCACGGCTAACCGACTAGAAGAGTTGTGTTGCTTGAACAACTAGTTTGTTCAAGCGATCGCTCATGTTGTTAGCACGACGACGAATTGGTTGTGCTTAGGAAACTCATTCCATCCGGATTAGTTTTCATTAATGAAAATTTTAATCTGGGAACATGGGAGCCAATGAGCCTCCGAGGAATAGCACATTGCCAACACTAGACACCTCCTCTTCCGAACAAGAAAGATCAAGCACAAGTGAGGAGAGCTCTAGTGAAGGGGGAGCTTCTTCACCATCCTCATCCGAAGAAGAGAAAGACATGGAGACTATGGTAACGAATCTCTCACCCCATAAAATAGTTTCCATGATTTCTAGCCTCACTAAGGATTTATTTAGGGCTAAGAAAAAAAATAAATGCATGCTAGACAAAATTAAGGACTTAGAACAAAAATTAGAAAAAGTATGTTTTGATATTAATAATAATGATGCATGCTCACATGATAACTATATGCCATTAGATGTAAGTGATGCATGTATGGAGGAAAATAGGGCTTTAAGGGAAAAGGTAGACCATTTGACCAAAGCCCTAGAAAAATTCACTATTGGCTCCAACACCCTTAACATGATTATAGGGAACCAAAGAGCAAGCTTCAATAGGAAAGGCCTAGGATATAAGGAAAATAAAAATGAGAAGGCCTATAAATGCTTAATTGCTAGGGGTCAAAATAAAAAAAAGACAATTGCTAGAAAATGGATCCCTAAGGAGTATTTAGTGAACCCCATAGGAAAGAACTTATTTTGGGTTCCTAAATCCATCCTTAAGGGTTAGGAAAACCCTAGGATAGTCAACCATATGGAATTTATCTATATCATATTTTGGTTGACTTAGGATGGTGGGACTTATTTTTAGAAATAGTGTTGTGTGATGATAATGCACCCATAAATAGTTTAAATCATGCTCAACACTTAGTGTTATGTATGTTGACACTCATTTTTAGCATAGTGTTGGGTGATGATAATGTTCCCATAAATTGATAATAATGCTTAAATCATGATAATTAATGAAATTGTCATGTATGTTTGCAATCATGATTTATGATCTTGATATTTGGCACATAGTCATGGGCAATAAGTTTTTAAATCATGACTTGGGTGATACTTTACTTACAATCATGATTTTATACCTAATTCATGATCACAATTTGATTAATACATTTGTTTCATGATCATAATGTGAAATTAATTCATATATATCTTTATGATCATGTGGGTTGATGGGATGATACCCTTGTATAGAATGTCATGAAATTAATGGTTAAGTATATATAATACCTTTAGGATACATCTCACACTCACCATAGGCTGCCTTGATTGAAAACTTAGCATGGGTGAGATGATAGGATGATACTAATGGTCCACTAATGCCATGACATTTAGATGGTCATTTGAGGTATCAAATAACAATAATAGACCAATCATAGGGAAGACTTATGTTTAATTCATAGACATATTGCCCAAAGATCATGGTTGGATATTTCAAATGTTTTGGAAAACATCTCTTGCTTCATAAATTGAATGTTCATGTTTTGAAAAGCTTTAAGGCAAAACTAGGCTTCAAAATTGATACAAACTTTAGATATTTTCAAACTTTTGAGATTTTGCCTAATTTTCGAAAATATAATGAATTTTCATGAAAACTCATTTTTCACTGATAAAGGAACTTAAACGAAATATGTTTTCAAAATTTCACTATTTTTCGAATTTTTTGAAATTTATAGTGCATTTCTGAATTTCGTCTAGAAAATCTGAAAAATTGATTTTACTTGTGCCAGTTAACTAATGTACTGTGCACGAGCACAGTAACCTGATTTTATCAGGTTTTTGATTGTTTTTGGTTTTTGTTTTTCTCTAGACTTGATGTCATGCCATATAAACTTTGTTTTAATCTTTTTGATGGTTTTAAAGGGGGAGAAAGATATATGTTTAAGTAAGTGGGAATGTATTTAGGGGGAGTTTCATGTATTAAGGGGGAGAGTTGCTAATCATGTTATTTACATGCTTTCTTTCCTTAATATTTTATCAAATGTTTTACCTAACTTAAACGGATTGCCACACATCAAAAAGGGGGAGATTGTTAGTGCAATCGACCCGTGATATGGTTTTAATGTGTGTGGCAAAGGGTTTAAGTTAGGATGATTGGATTTGATGTGTGCATTGGAGTCTTGCAGGACTTAGTAATTCACACATGAAGCTTTGGCAGGTTCACCACTCACAACCTCGTGCTTGAGTCAGAGAAGGAGCATTGCAAAGTCGTGCGCTTGATGCTGCTGAGGGACCGCCAGACGAGATGACTTAAAGTGAAGCCAAGGAAGCAGACTTCGAAGGAAAGAGACGCGAAGGAGCATTGCAGAGTCGTGCGCTTGATGCTGCCGAGGGACGTGGACGCAAACAAAGAGAGCTTCGACGAGGGACTTCGAGTGAGATGAGAGAATGAGTGAAATGTAAGTAGCTCATTAGGTAAACTTGGTCGAAATGGCTAAGTGTCGGATGAGATTTCCCAACATCAGTCGACTGCCATGAAATGGCATTCGATTGCTCTGAGTCGAACGGGGTTCGACTGATGGGTTTAGCCCAATCATTGCCGCCATGGAATAACGATCGGTCGATGAAGGCGTCCGCGGCAGACCGCTCGTAGTCGACTAACCAGTCGACTACGGAGGCATCAGTCGACTGATGGATACATCAGTCGACTGGTAAGGGTTCCATTGGACTACAACAGTCGGGATCTGACATGTTCAGAGGTCATAGAAGGCGCCGATCCGCTAAAGCGTGATCGTGATAGCGACCTACGAAAAGAAATCAGCCCTATTTATAAAAAGAGAGGGTGTGGGCTTTTGGATGACTAATGCTTATGCTCCAAACTATCATCCAAGTGCTCCACAAGTGTTAAACTCCTTCTTCTAGTTTCTTTAACATCTATTGTAAAAGAAGGAGTGTTCTTGAGTTGTAAGGGTTTACCTCCACCTTGCATTGGCTAAAGGGAGAGACCAATAGTGGATTAGTTGTGGAGTGATTCGCCGTGGATGAATCGGACCGTGGATTAGCGGCGAGATCGTGAACCACGTTATATTGTTTGTTAGCATTGTTTATCTTTGTGTTTGTTCTTAATTGTCTTTGCTTTGTATTTTCCGCTTGTGCTAACGTTTATTGTAGACGATTAAGAATGACTTCTGCTCATACGACAAAAGAGGGCTATTCACCCCCCTCTAGCCGGCCAACCGCGTTCCTACACTGTGTTGTGAGAGGAGGTTGGGGAACGACATCTATTGGGGCCACAGAGTGTCCAACATGATGTAGAGTTGGTGCGCGTCATCAGATGATGATTATTAGAGTTACAGGATCGACAGAAGAGTTACGCAGACCGGAGGCAAAGGCCTTTCGAATTCTCAATTGGGGATTGGGTATTTTTGCATATTTCACCTACGAAAGGGGTGAAACGATTTGAGCTAAAAGGGAAATTAGTTCTACACTATATTGGCCCATTTGAGATATTGGATTGGATTTAAGGTGTAGCTTACTGGTTGGCTTTAACTCCGACAATGGCGGGTGTTCACAATGTATTTCATGATTCTATGTTGAGGAAATATGTACCACGAGTTGATCATGTTCTGAAGGAGGTATCAATTCCACTTCAACCTAATGCGACTGACAAGGAGATTCCAGTGTGGATCCTGGGTCGCAAGGACCGACAGTTGCGGAATAAAACCATCCGACTCGTAAAGATTGGATGACAACATCATACCAATGAGGAGGCTATGTGGGAGATGGAAGATACTATCCGAGCTCGATACCCTCATATTTTAACTTGAGGTATGTAATAGTTCAAGAAATTTCTTGAATATATTATCGCATTTAAGTACGAAATTTGGGGACTAAATTTTTATTAGTGGGGGAGAATATAAAATACCAAAAATAAAATAAAATAAAATAATGCTGGTTAATTAGGAAAATACCCTATGGAATTTTCCAGAAATTTTTAGAAATTTTCTTGGACTTAAATGGAAATTTCTATGGTAGTTGTGGGGAAAGATTTAATAGACTTTGGAAAAGTTTTTTTGGGTTATCTGCTTATGAGGGGTTAATAGGGTTTAATTGAACCAAGGGTTAACTGCTTATAGGGTCTAAAATCCTACCCGTTATCCCCAAAACCCGACCCGCTTCCCTTCTGCAATTTTTCTCTTCACTGCGGTTTCTCGTCATTTTTTTTATCTCCGAGCGTTTTCTCCCAGCCGCGATAAATCCTCTTCCCTCATTCCCGATCGCGACTCCTATTTCTCTACCGTCTATAATTAATGGTTAATTATAGACGGCCAACATAAACCGAGAACCTATTTGGTCACACGCACAACGAGTGTAATCCAAAGGATTTAAAATGAGCTTGAGAATGGGATTCTCAGACCGAGAGAAACTATGTTTGGTTGGACCAAACATAAAGCGAGCATGAAATTGTTTCAGTCGCAATGGAAGCGTGGATGGGCCGTGTCTTATGAAGACGTAATGGATGAACCAAAATGGTTTGGTTCTAATCCAATGGAGGAGGATAAACCAAAGGGTTTGGTTTATATTAAACGAATGAACCAAAGGTTGGTTCGGTTCGTTTTAACTTAAAATAAACCATCATGGTTTGGTTTATTTTAACTTATCTTAATGGAGCGGGTTAACGGGCTTTATGGATATGATCCATTAACCATTAAGAGAATTAGTTCTCTATAAAATAGGGCTTAAACCCGCCTAACCCTAGGATTGCCGCCTCCGGTTTTGTGCCGCCGTCCAAGTCATTGCTTGCCACAAGCTTCAGCCGGTGAACACTCCGGCGACCCTCCGTGATCTCCCTATAGGTTTGGCATCAAGGTGAGGCTTTTCTTTCCTTGGTTGGCCGGCGCCTATATCCTCCACCAAGCTGTCCAGTTTTCTGGACAGCTTCTCCTCCTCTTGTCGGAGCGTCGTTTGGACGACGGTTAGTGCTCCGACAGCGGCTAACTTACCGGGGATTTGATCTCCGGTAATCCTCTGAGGTGGGGGACGAAGGATTCGTCAAACGGTTGACGAATACCTCTCCGGAGAAGTGAGTTTTGAGAACTCGTTTTAGGATCCGAATTTGGATTCGGATCGTGATCATCTCTCGATCACGTCGTCTTCAACACGAGGCTAGTAACCCGTACGAAGACGGGCTCGTGACTTAGCGGGTCATCCCGAGGAGCTCGGCGTGGATACGGATAGAGACGATTCTTACGAGGATCGTTCCGGTTGATGCCGTTCCCGCTACACGTCATACGAAAGGTATAACGTAGATAATTTTCTTTATTGCAAATTTTAATTTACGGTTATGTCTACACTTATTGTAATAGCATGCGTGTGTTGTGTGTGTTGTAATAAATATAGATTTATTATTTTTAATTGCTTCCGCTGTGCTCATGTTTACGAAACATGATCGAACACACACACGCCAAGCGTTAAAACCCAACAGTGGTATCAGAGCCCAGGTTGTGTTTCGACATAATCGTAAAAATGGTTTTGCGATAGTCATAATGTATTTCTGGAAATTTTCTAAATTTTGGAAATTTAGAGGTATTTATGGAAATTTTTCAATTTTGGAAAGTCTAGAAGTATTTATGGAAATCTTCCATTTTTGGAAAGTTGGAAGTATTTATGGAAATTGATATTTTCCATAAATAAAATATTTGATTAGATTCTGGAAATTTGTTTCCTAATTTAATCATGATTTGATTTGGGAAATCAAATCTTAAAATATTTTATTTCCATAAGTAGTTTTAATGATTTAGGAAATTGGTTTCCTAAATTGATTTTCCTTAATCAAATAATTCCATGAATAAAATATGTGATTAGATTTGGAAATTTGTTTCCTAATTTAATTATTATTTGATTTGGAGAATCAAATCTTAAACATATTTTATTTCCATAAATAGTTATGACATATAAGGAAATTATATACATGACATAATTGTATGCCATGTAATTGCATTAGATGCATAACATTATGCCATGCGTGTCGTGACATGTAGATGTATGTCATGTATGCCATGCCATGTAGATAATAGTTATTTGCATGCAAAGAGGATGAGACATAAAACCCTAACTCAATATTAAAGCCTACACCTTCCATTAATATGGTTAGAACCAGAGTTCTGTTTGGGTTGTTGGACTCACTCCAAGCCCTACTCGAACTCAACATGTTCAAATCATTGGAATAGTTTAACTCTATGGTAAGAGTCGAGGTCAATCGTTAGTTTGGGTTGTTGGACTCACTCCAAGCTGGCTAATTGGTTGAATGCGCCTAACCATATTAAAACTATTTCGATTAATGGGTCGGCTTTAACTTGGAGCATCGATTTGTTGGACTCACTCCAAGGTCGATGTGAAGAGAGGTGAAGTTGGGTGCTATGCATATGATGCATACTTGTTAATGTGTTAACAACCCAATGTATGTGTAAACATTCAATTAGTTGATAGCACATTGTGATAGTTACATATACATGATATGTAATCGTATATTTGATACCCACCATCATAGCTAAGAATGGCTTGTTGACTCACTCCAAGGTTGTTCATATCTACGATGGATATCACCCATTCGGAGATGGACCTACGATCTCCCGAAGTGTTTTGGGGGTTTTTGAAATTCGAATAATGACTGGGATTTCTAAATGTATATTGATGCATTTTAAAATCATCTTTCTCATATATGCTGGTTTTGTATTTCTAAAATTGATCATGATGTCTTTAATTTATGCTCCATTTCGATTCAATAGCAATACGTAACCGAACGAAGCACACTGACTTAGAAACTTGAGAATTGTTCTCAAGGTTGAAAAGCTTGCAAATGTCCTCGAAGCGCCTCTTCCGCCCGTCTAGTAGCGATGCAACTCTAGACCAATTGTTGGCCTATCGAAACATGTGAGTGATTAAACAAATGAGTTGCATCATGCTAGCCACGATGGAACCCAAGCTACGAAAGCGGCATGAGCATATGGATGCTCATATCGTAGTCCTTCTTTGTGAGTTGGTTGATGAGCAAGTGAGATTGAAGGTTGAAGTCTCAAAGCTCCTCTTCACCTCTGAGATGCTAGGAGGTTCATCTGTAGTCTTTGCTCAATATCTTTGAAGGCTGTGGAGTCTTACGAAGCATGAGCGAGGGGCCAGTCTTTGTTAGTTGATTCCTCGAAGAAAGGTTCTAAGAGGAAGTCAAAGGAACAACGAGAAGGAAGAAGAAGGGCTAAGAAGGTAGAACTAGCACAAAGGAAACTTGCCATCATTATGGCAAGGAGAGCCATTCTTGAAGAAAGTGCAAGATTTATCTTGAGTCAGTGAAGAAGGATAAGGCATCGGATGCCCCATCTTCTTGAAATCTTCTTTATTGATTGTCATTCTATTTCCTCGGACACTTGGGTATTGGATCTTTGGGTGTGGCTCACATATATGTAATGACATACATGGGCTAAGGAATAGAAGAAGACTTCGTCGAGGAGAGTCAAATTTACGTGTTGGGAATGGAGCAAAGTTCTCTTGCACTCGCCATCGGAACGTATTTGTTGGAACTCCTGTAGGACTTGTCTTAGAAGCTGGACAATTGCTTTTATGTTCCTTGTTGATAAAGAACATCATTTCTATTTCTTGTTTAAATAGAAATGGGTACCATTGACTTTTAGTAACAATTGTTGTTACATAACTTTGAATGGAGTTCTTTATGGGAATTTGGAACTTTAAGCAATGGTGTTTATCGTTGGGCGTATCCGGTGACATTTTCAATATCGAAGCGAGCAACAAGCGTGCTCGAAAGGATAATCAAATAGACTCCTATATGTGGCATTGTCGTCTTGGCCATATAAGCAAGAAAGCATGTCGAATTACACGATGTGGAATTCTGGAATCGTTGAATTGGATTCATACGATACATGCGAATCATGCTTAAAAGGCAAGATGACTAAGTTACCTTTAGGAAAGGTGAGCAGTGGGAGAGTTACTAGGTCTAATACATGCGATGTATGTGGACCTATGTCAACTCAAGCATTAGGAGGCTATAGCTACTTCATTACCTTCACCGATGATCACTCACGGTTTGGGTATGTGTTCTTGATGAAACACAAGTCTGAAGCCTTTGAAAGGTTAAAAGAATTCAGAAATGAAGTAGAGAAACAACATGACAAAATTTTTAAAATACTTCGATCGGATCGAGGTGGTGAATACTTAAGTCAAGAGTTTCTTGATTATCTAAGAGACAATGGCATATTGTCTCAATGGACTCCGCCCTATACACCACAGCATAATGGTGTATCTGAGAGGCGTAACCGGACCTTGTTGGACATGGTCAGGTCAATGATGAATCATGCGACTCTTCCCAAGTCCTTTTGGGGTTATGCACTTCAGACAGCTGTTTACTTGTTAAACAGAATGCCTACCAAGGTAGTCTCAACTACTCCATATGAGATATGGAATGGTAAGAAACCTCATGTATCTTACTTGAAGATATGGGGTTGTCCTGCTTATGTGAAGCGGACTGTATCAGACAAACTGGATGCTAAGTCTGATAAATGTCTATTTATTGGATACCCTAAGGAAACAAGGGGTTACCAATTCTATCATCCTGTGGAACAAAAGGTGTTTGTTTCAAGGCATGCTGTGTTTCTAGAGAAAGAGTTTCTCTTGCAAGAAAATAGTGGGAGTGTCGTCGAGCTTGAGGAGGCTCGAGAGACTCAAATAGACATTGATGATGATATACCTGGTGAAGCACAACAGACGACAACTCATAGTGATGAGCAATCGGCTGGACCTATTGTAACACCACATCTTCGTAGATCTGGTAGAACACGCAATATTCCTGAGAGATATGGATTTCTCGTAAGCGAATCGAACGACGTGTTACTCATTAATGATGAGGAGCCTTTCAGTTATGAAGAAGTGCTGACAAGTTCAGAAAGGGATAAGTGGCTTGGTGCCATGAAGTCGGAAATGGATTCCATGTATGAAAACCAAGTTTGGAACTTGGTTGACCCACCTGAAGGCATAAAGCCTATAGGGTGCAAGTGGGTTTTCAAGAATAAAACCGACATGGATAGTAATGTGATTACCTATAAGGCTAGATTGGTGGCGAAAGGATATCGTCAAAAAACAAGGTGTTGATTATGATGAAACCTATTACTATAGCTATCTTAAATCCATTCGGATGCTCTCGCCATAGCGGCTCATTATGATTATGAGATATGGCGGATGGATGTGAAAACAGCTTTCCTTAATGGAAACTGCTCGAGGGCGTGTATATGATACGACTGAGGTTTCACATCGGTTGATAAAACCAAGGTATGCAAATTGCGGCGATCCATTTATGGATTGAAGCAAGCATCCAGAGTGGAATATCCGTTTTGATGAGACAATCAAAAGTTTGATTTCTCACAAAATCGAAACCTTGTGTGTACAAGAAGGTTAGTGGGAGTGCGATCGTGTTCCTAGTATTGTATGTCGATGACATATTACTTATAGGAAAGCGATGTGTCAATCTTCTGATCGATTAAGGTTTGGTTATCCAAGACATTCTCCATGAAAGACACAGGAGAAGCAACCTACATCCTTGGGATTAAGATCTATAGAGATAGATCGAAACGGTTGCTTGGTCTTTCGCAGTCTACATATATAGACCGAGTGCTAAAGAGGTTTAGCATGTCGGAATCCAAGAAAGGTTATCTGCCCATCAGGCATGGGGAACACCTTTCGAAGTCTATGTGTCCGCGCACAGAAGACGAGAGGATTTGCATGAGTAAGATTCCCTATGCATCCGCAATAGGATCTATCATGTATGCTATGTTATGTACGAGGCCCGATGTATCGTATGCTCTGAGTGTCACGAGCAGATACCAGTCCGATCCAGGAATGGATCATTGGGCGGCTGTTAAGATGATCCTTAAGTACTTGAGAAGAACTAAGGATGTGTTCCTAATATATGGAGAAGGGGACATGGTGATACGCGGGTATACGGATGCCAACTTCCAGACAGACAAGGATGATTCCAGGTCTCAGTCTGGATACGTGTTCACCTTGAATGGGGGCGCAGTGAGTTGGAAAAGTTCCAAACAAGAGACTGTAGCGGATTCTACCACTGAGGCAGAATATATTACAGCTTCGGAAGCAGCAAAGGAAGCGGTTTGGATCAAGAAGTTCGTTCATGAACTTGGTGTGATTCCGGCCATTGTTGAAGCAATACCGGTCTACTGCGACAATAATGGAGCAATTGCACAGGCGAAAGAGCCAAGGTCTCATCAACGATCCAAACATGTGCTTCGCCGCTATCATCTTATCAGAGAGATCATTAGTAGGAACGAAATACAAATCGAGAAAATTCCCACTGAAAGGAACTTAGCGGATCCTTTGACTAAAGCATTACCTCAAAGTAAGTTTGAGGGTCATGTTAGTGCTTATGGTATAGGATACCGTAGCGATTGGCATTAGGCCAAGTGGGAGTCTGTTAGTAATATATGAGAGATGTCCTAAGGCAATCTCCTTATGCATGAACCATTTATATGATAAATGAAGATTCACTATTTGAGTATACAAGTTTAATGTATTTGATTGGATCTTAAACTCATTTACTGAATGTCCACGATACGATTCACAGCATGAGAGAATTTGTGATTGGATCACAACTAGTGAGTATCTCTACATGTGTAATTGTGATGTATCGGAATAATCCCTAGTCGATGAATTGATGGATCTGGACACCATCAATTCTGTCGAGACTAGCACGAGGTATAATCCTTGGTGTATCCAAGCAGATGATTCTCACTGGCTGGAGACATAGTGATATCCGGAGTTGATCGTGGATGCTAGTTATGGTAACTAGTTCATTGGAGTGACCAGCCATAAGACTTCATATGGTTCTCTGCATATATAGATATGTCAATGAAGTTCTTATTGTGGCTTAAGTGCGATGTTCCTTTGACTTGCGGTATTCAAGTCATCTTGATCATGGAGACTTATGCTTTGACATCTTAAGCAAACATCTCCGAGGAGATGTGGACCCGGGATGATTGGGTATAAGTCGAAGTGATCGAAGGTGTTTGAATAGCCTATAAAGGATTCACCACTCCTTGCGAGGAGATGTATACCCATGGCCTCTCGTCGGATTGTTACTAAAGTCTTTGGCCAAAGCATTACATGTTTAGAGTAAAGTACTCTTCGATACATGTGGAGTAACTAGAATCCGTAGGACGAGGAAATGATACTTGGGCTAGGTGTGACGTAGTCAGCCTAGTGGGGACTGACACAATAGACCATGTCCTGAACCAAGTGGGTATAAGATGAGTGAAGGGAATGGGGCACGATTCATTCGAGCTACTGAAGGGTTTCAGAAATAGTTCTGGATCAATCGTTGATCTTTTCGATTAATTGGGGATCATGATGTACTACTAGGTGCCACTCATGATCGATCTATAATTAATGGTTAATTATAGACGGCCAACATAAACCGAGAACCTATTTGGTCACACGCACAACGAGTGTAATCCAAAGGATTTAAAACGAGCTTGAGAATGGGATTCTCAGACCGAGAGAAACTATGTTTGGTTGGACCAAACATAAAGCGAGCATGAAATTGTTTCAGTCGCAATGGAAGCGTGGATGGGCCGTGTCTTATGAAGACGTAATGGATGAACCAAAATGGTTTGGTTCTAATCCAATGGAGGAGGATAAACCAAAGGGTTTGGTTTATATTAAACGAATGAACCAAAGGTTGGTTCGGTTCGTTTTAACTTAAAATAAACCATAATGGTTTGGTTTATTTTAACTTATCTTAATGGAGTGGGTTAACGGGCTTTATGGATATGATCCATTAACCATTAAGAGAATTAGTTCTCTATAAAATAGGGCTTAAACCTGTTAGTTATAGCCCTAGAACCAATCATGTGATGGTTGAATAGGGAACATGTTGTATCATATTCTATAAAGGCAAAGGATTGGTTATTATATTTACATCTTGCTTGTGCCAGCTAATTTAAATATAATAATGCCCTAGAAAAGTAGGTTCTTATCTACAGCACATCAACTGGCAGAATTGATTATGAGAGGCTGTAGAGAACACTTTCCTAAATGTTCCTAGTCGAGTATTAATATGCAAGGGCAATATTAATACATAAAGACTAGCATGTAGGTCAATTGATGACTTGATCTCACAAGTCATGGATATATGATATCAAGTTGACACATGGGTATATATTAGAGAATATATCTGAAAGTTTCATGGATCGTTATATGAGTGTCATAAACTTTCTCATGTGACTATTGGTATGAATAGTCCTTAGACCTGAAGTCACTACGGTTCCCTACATAAGGAGTTATGTACTTTGGTATCGTCAAACGTCACCCGTAACAGGGTGGACCATAAAGGCGATTACTGGGTATGTAACAAATTATGCGGAGGGATGTGAGTGATGTAGATGGGATCTATCCCTTCCATATGGCCAGGAGTGATATCGGTGGGCCCCTTGATTGAGTAGAACTACTAAAACGCATGGCCATGCTCGAATGAGTCAATATGAGATATTGAGCTCATTTGTTTGAGTTAGTTTACTCAGGGATCAAGAAACACATAGATTGATCGAGGATGACACGGTCTATGCCTCATTGATCAATCTGATATCAAGGATAGAAGGACACGGTCATATATTATAGTAGTCACGGAAAGGTTAGTCGGATCTTGACTTATCTCGTAACTTGGGTAGCAATGATGTATTGTTAGATGCCGCTCATTGCTTGTGTATCTAAAAGAGTTTAGGTCCACTGCCAACGTTATGAGAGCCTATAGGGTCACACACAAAGAGCATGATAATTAGAGGAATTAGAGTATTCTAGTTTGACTAGAATAATATGGGAATAAGCTTAAGTACAAAATGGTTTTTGGACTTTAAGCTTAATGAGAATTTTAGCTAATTGATTTAATGAGATTAATTCAATATGTTACCTTATTGATTTAATAAGATTAATTTAATATGATAACATAAGCTTAATTGAATTAATAAGATTAATTCAATATGATAACATAAGCTTAATTGAATTAATAAGATTAATTCAACATGCATGAATGCCACATAAGAATGCCACATAAGCATGCCACATAAGCATGCCACCTAAGCATCCACCTAAGCTAGTTAAGGTGGAAGGAAACAAAATGGTTTTGTCTCCTTAAGTGGCCGGCCAAACAAGGATATGTCTCAATGCAATGGATTGCATTGAATGTGTGGAGGTGAAAGGGTTTTTCCAACCCTATAAAAGACACCCTAAGTGGCCGGCCAAAGAGAGCATTGGCTTTTGTTGTTGGTGGAAGCTTTGGTTGTGTTAGTGGTGAGAAAGCTTGGTGGAAGCTTTGGTTGTGTGGGTTTGTGAGTGTAGGCTAGCAAGAAGAGGAGTCTTCTTCTTCCTTTCTCCTTTTCCCCCTCTTCCTCTCCTTTAGGGACTTCTCTAGCAAGAAGTAAAGGAGAGCTCTTCTAGTTTTCCTTTTGTGAGACAAGAGCGTGCTCGTGTGGATACGTATAGAGGCACGGACACTTGAACGTGCTAAAGATCCAACAAACCGAAAGGAAAAGCGGGATTAACAAGGGCACGCAACAAAGGTAATCCTCTCCTATAAGATAGGTTTGGTTTAGAGAAATTTATTTTATACGAGTTTGCTTTCGCATGGATCACTTGGAAGGGATCCTATTTTCCGTTGCGCATATGCCATTTGGCATACGAGAATTCCCTACAAAACCCTAATCCAAAAAGCTAATCAAGAGTTGCCGCCCAACCTTGTGTTGCTGCCCCTCCCTCTCCTCCCCTAGTCGGCGCCAACCCTAGGATTGCCGCCGCCCAGGTTTTGTGTCGCCGTCCAAGTCATTGCCGGCGACCAAGCTTCAGCCGGTGAACACTCCGACGACCCTCCGGTGATCCCCTATAGGTTTGGCATCAAGGTGAGGCTTTTCTTTCCTTGGTTGGCCGGCGCCTATATCCTCCACCAAGCTGTCCAGTTTTCTGGACAGCTTCTCCTCCTCTCGTCGGAGCATCGTTTGGACGACGGTTAGTGCTCCGATAGCGCCTAACTTACCGGGGATTTGATCTCCGGTAATCCTCTGAGGTGGAGGACGAAGGATTCGTCAATTGGTTGACGAATACCTCTCCGGAGAAGCGAGTTTTGAGAACTCATTTTAGGATCCGAATTTGGATTCGGATCGTGATCATCTCTCGATCACGTCGTCTTCAACACGAGGCTAGTAACCCGTACGAAGACGAAGCTCGTGACTTAGCGAAGTCATCCCGAGGAGCTCGGCGTGGATACGGATAGAGACGATTCTTACGAGGATTGTTCCGATTGATGCCGTTCCCGCTACACGTCATACGGAAGGTATAACGTAGATAATTTTCTTTTATTGCAAATTTTAATTTACGGTTATGTCTACACTTGTTGTAATAGCATGCGTGTGTTGTGTGTGTTGTAATAAATATAGATTTATTATTTTTAATTGCTTCCGCTGTGCTCATGTTTACGAAACATGATCGAACACACACACGCCGCGGTGCCGGAAACCCAACAGGCTGGTAATTGGTTATGTCTGGGTTGTTTTCCTTCTTCTTCCATTGCAATCACAGTTTTGTGGACAGCGTCGATGGTAATCGAAGTCGGCCTACGCATGACACTGCTGTTTTGCCGATCGATTACCACTGCTAGTTGACTTTTCCTTTGTTCCACCACGAGTAGAAATTTGGTCGCCTCACTGTTTAGACCGCCATCTCCAAGCTGTGCTGTGTCGATCTAGACGATAGCAAATGACACGATCACAACCCAACAAATCCTTCTCTCCGCCATGAGCAACAATCTTCAGCCATCAATCTATCGCCGGGATTGGAGTGGTCCAGGGGAAGCAGGATTTGGATAGGCAGTGAAAGGTGAGTTACGGTTGGGTGTATTTACAGTCAAATATGGTGAATTGGATTGGTTGGGATATAGTTTACAGATTTATGCGTTGATTTACAGTGAATTTGATATTGATGGGGGGGGGGGTGAGATCGGATGTTTACATTTCGATTTTGTGATCTGGAATGATATCCCAATCTTGGAACACGATGTTGTGCAGGTAAATATAAGTTTGGTAAGTTTTGATTTGAATTGTTATAGATGTGATGTTAGATCTATAGTCGATTATTATTGGATTCACTGATTAATAGTTGATAGAAGAAGTGTAGTTGCTATAGATCTGATGGATGAATTTATGTGGATACTTGGTTAGGATAACTATGGTGGAATTACAGGGAATTTGAGATCAAGAAGATGTGCAAAGAAAGTTAAGCATAGTAAGTTCATATATGGATGAGTATGCATGTTGCAGTATATGCATTTGTGGGTTGATTAAATAGTGTAAGGGAATGGATAGATCAATTAAGTAGATAACTTAATCGATAGAGATTTGATAGCACTGTTGGACTTATGAAGAACTTAGACATGTTCCTTGCTCTTTCTTATAGGATTTTAATTGTGAGAAACTCTTGGACGTTGAGATTTATTTGGATATTCTACATATCAGGTGGGTAATTTCCTACCCGGTAAGGTAGTTGTTGTTGCATACAGATTTAGATATATATATGATCATATTATATGTGCATATTACCTTGACCCCGCTCTTATTTATTCTTGTGCTTGATACTTTGTCTTTGGCCTATATGCTCTATTGCTATTATCACATTTTTCCTCATCTTGATTAGGAATTACAGATGTGATGCAAGTAAACCCATAAATGTTTAGTTATGTGTAAATAGAGGAATACAGATGATGACCTGATTTGTAAATTGGGTAAAAAGGGCATCCATGGGTAAGTAAGGTCATGAACGTAGGATTGATTCCAATACCCTTATATTGCATGTTTACTACCGATCATCTATTGTGTAAATGGTCAGGTAAATTGTTATTAGTGTGTCACTACGGACCGGTGGTCCTAGCTTGTTATGTTCAGTTGAGTACGACTCTCTGCAGGATAGAGAGTGCATCGATCAGATTGGTATGACTCTCTATAGGATAGACAGTGTTATGATCAGTTGAGTATGACTCTCTGCAGGATAGAGAGTGCGTTGATCAGATTGTTTTGACTCTCGGTAGGAATAGAGAGTTTGTGGTGGATGTCTATATGTGTGACTATGCATTCATGACATTGCATGCATGCTGGCAATGTGGTCTCCCTTATGGTTGAGAGGGTCATCAGTCATCCTTCCTCCACGGTTACTCATAGGAAGAGTAACCGGTGTGAGGGTAAAGCATTGTGGTGCCGCACTCTGCCACTATAGACGGTGGTAGTTGGATTTGCATGTCTTAGTCCTGCGTGTGTGGCACTTGACCACTCATGGGTAGTGATTGTTGTAGTGGCCAACAGCAAGGACTCCCCTTGAGTAGCTTGCTCTTTACGCTTATATGCTACTCGATCATACTGCCCACTCGGCCACTCGAGAGTAGTGGTTGGTGTTGAGTTGGGACAGTTGTCATGTCGAGCCACCGAGGCCACACTGGGATCGTGGTAGCTTTAGGGTGAGCCGGCATGACCATGCATGCTGCATTGCCGTATCTTATGGCATTTTGCATATTGTCATATATATACATATATGCATGTATATATATATATGGATGATTGTGATTAGTGTATATATATATATATATATATATATATATATATATATATGCAGTCTATATATATATGCTTATTGTGATGTTGCATTTGATTGTACTATGCTTGTTGCATTTAGTTGTACATCATCTTCATACATGCTACCCGCATCTGTTATATGGTTATGTCAGATACCTGTATACTTGTTGGTTAGACTATTGCATTCTTTGACCAGTATTTATGATGTTGGATGGTATAGACCAGATTTCCTGTTATATACATATATTGTGGATATGTGCTTAGGTTGGATAGGTGTAGCGTAGCAGACTTTCAGGTATATCTGCATTTTACGTTGGCCATTTGGTTAGAAGGTATATACATGTATATGTTTATCATGCTAGTGTTACCTGATGTACCTGTAGATTTTTCTGTTGAATTACATGTGATATTTGATATATACATATTTTCCTATTACCTATTGAGTTATACTCACCACCACAGACCCTAGGTTTTTCTGTCGTCCAGGTAACAGGTAGAAGTCTTCGTGACGGCTTGGAACACCGCTGCCTGGCAACATCTCATCTCACCTCCGAGGCTCCTATGGTCATTTTGGACTTTCTGTATGTTGTGTTATGTATTTGGAGTTTTTCGTGGTGTAATGTGTTGTGGACTTGTCATGGATGTACACACTTATGGATTCAGGTTTTGTCGATGTTCCATTATGTTGTGATGTGGTCATTCATACCGGTATGCATTGTGTGTAGGTTGTAATGTCGTTGTATTAGTTTTCACTGTGTTTCGTTATGTTGTTATATTTTTATTTGTATATGTTGTGGTTGTGGGCCTAAGGGTCATGTATTAACAGGATATGTTGCCACGTATAGGGGAGATATCGTCCGTTTGCTTTTCGGCACGGCATACTCTTGGGGCGTGACATTAAGTACTTGAGAAGAACTAAGGATGTGTTTTTAATATATGGAGAGGGTGGTGTTATGGTAATACGTGGGTATACAGATGTCATCTTCCAGACAAACAAGGATGATTCCAGGTCTCTATCTGGATACATATTCACCTTGAATGGAGGTGCAATAAGCTGGAAAAGTTCCAAGCAAGACACTATAGCGGATTCTACCATTGAGACAGAATACATTGCAGCTTTGGAAGCAATAAAGGAAGCGTTTTGGATCAAGAAGTTCATCTCTGAACTTGATGTGGTCTTATCAATGATCCAAACATGTGCTTCGTCGCTATCATTTGATCAGAGGGATCATAAGTAGGAAGGAAATACAAATCGAGAAGATTTCCACTGAAAGGAACTTAGCGGATCCTTTAACTAAGGCCTTACCTCAGAGTAAGCTTGAGGGTCATGTTAGAGCTTTGTGTATTGGATACCGTGGTGATTGACATTAGGCCAAGTGGGAGTTTGTTAGTTATATATAAGAGGTGTCCTAAGGCAATCGCCTTATGATTGTACCATTTATTGGATAAATGAAGATTCACTATTTGAGTATACATGTTTACATGTATTTGATTGGATCTTAAACTCATTTAGTTAATGTCCACAATACGATTCACAGCATGAGAGAATTTGTGATTGAATCATAATTAGTGAGTATCTCTACATATGTAATTGTGATATATTAGAATTATCCCTAGTCGATGAATTGATGGATTCAGATGCCATCGACTCTGTTGAGACTAGCATGAGGTATACACTTTGGTTTATCCAAGCAGTTGTTTCTCATTGGCTGGTGGCATTGGTGTTGGAGGATCGATGGTCGGCTAGAGGTGGTGAATAGCCTTTCGCATGTACGGTGGAGATCGTTCGTTGATTGCTCGTCTATAAACTCATTAACGCAGCGGAAAACAAATGCTAACAAAAGATTAAGCTAAATACAAGAAGTAAAAGGAAGAGCAATCGCTAACACAATTATGTAACGTGGTTCATGTCCTTGCCACTAATCCACGACCCGATTCGTATGACGAATCACTCCCTTCAAATCCACTAGTCTCTCCTTTGCACCAAGCTAGGTGGAGGTTGTTGGTGCAGGGGCACTAGATAATCGAACCTTGGTTTTGATTATGGCAAAGATTCAAAGTTAAGTTATTTGGTTATCTCATGTGATATGCTAAGTGTGCAGGAAGTGTTTAAGCTAAGCCAAAGGTCGAGCGACATTCGAAGAATCTCAAGTTGAGAAACCGTGGTGGTCGGGCGACACCAGGAGAACCTCAGGGAGTCAAGGAACCTCGGTGGTGACCGAAAGCTAAGCGACAGGTCAAGAGGACCAAAGGTAAGCTTCGTGTGTGGAGCGGTGGTAAGGATGCATCCTGGGTTAGAGGACAATTCTAGGCGTCGATCCGACTAAGGTTTCCGGAGGAATGCTGAAGTCGAGAACGGACAGTCAAAGGACTGTCACATTGCATGGCATTATGCATCTATTATGCTAATCTTGTATTGCAGGAATTCTCAAGTGCGCGATCAGGAGATGTCGAGTCGATCAAGGCGTCATGCTAAGATCGATCGATCGTGATATTGAATCAGCCCAGTGCACATGGTCAAAGAGATAGAGATTGATGCCACCACCTCAGGATAAGATAAGCCGCCACCTCAGGATAAGATAAGCCGCCACCTCAAGATAAGATCCACGAGTTTTGGATCTGGATCGGGACAAATTCCAAGGCACAAATCTATAAAAGGAGGGGAGGACTCAAACCCAAATTCAAGAATCTTCCAAGTGCTCGTTCTCTCTACAATGCTACTCTGACCATGTGACATCTTCTAATTAATTATCGGTATTATTATTATCTTTCTGTACTTAATTTGTATAAGGATCGGTAAGGTTGTTACCAGCCTTATAATCATTGTAATCGTCTTGTCTCTTACCTCCAACGAGGAAGAGACTTTTAGTGATTGCCCTTCGAAAGCGATCAAGGATCGCAGGGCCTTGGATTAGCAGCCGGTGGGCTGTGAACCAAGTAAAAAAGCTTTGTGTCTTTCTTGTGTTTGTCTTTTAGTTTTCCGCTGTGTACTTGGTTTTAATCATCGAAAAAGAAAATTTTTTATGAATGCTATTCACCCCCCCCCCTCTAGCACTCATATCGATCTAACAATTGGTATCAGAGCGGGGGCGCTCAGATTCGGTGCAACCATCGGTCGAGCATTTTTTTTTTTAATATCTTCTGCACTACTAATCCAAGACTAAGTCTTGGGACTTTTTGGTTTGTGTTTTTTTTGTGAGTTTTAGAAAATCGTTGACCGAGCTAACCATAGAAGAGTCTCCCACAAGGCATAAAGGTAACAATGTCAATTTAAATTTTAAATTTCATATTATTTGCTTTAAGTGTAGGGAGAGAGGACACTATAAAAATAAGTGGCCTACTCGTAAGACTCGAACGATGCAACTGACGGCAAAGGAGACACCATTGCCACGAATCCGGAAGAACAAGGAGCACATCAAGTGCTTCGAGTGCGGAAGATTCGGTCACTACAAGAATCAGTGTCTGGAAAAAAAAAGTTAGTAAAGTTAATAATTTTGAAAAGTTGAGTTTTAGAATAGTTGATAATTTAGATAAATTGTGTAATTGTTGTCAATTAATTAATACAATTAATAATTCAACTAAAAAATTATTAATTAATTCAGATTTAATTAGTTTAAATAATAATAATAATAATAATATGGAAGAAAATGATCAAATTAATCTAACATTTGATAAAATTAACAAAGAGATTAATCAAATATTTAGTTTAATCAACATAAATCTAGATCAAGTCAAAGATAAAACTAACCTAGGACTTAATCAGAATAATCAAACCCTTGATCAGAATAATCAAACCATAGGACAGAATCATCAAATAATAGATCTGATTAATTTAGATAATTCCGAATTAAAAAATTCTATTTTAAAAAATTCAACCATAAAAAATTCGAAATTAACTTTAAAAAATTCCAAAGATAATCTAAATAATTCTAATAATAATTCTATCTTTAAAAACTCTAACAATTTTATCTTAAATAATTCTAATAATAATTCTACCTTTAAAAACTCTAACAATCTTATCTTAAATAATTCTAATAATAATTCTACCTTTAAAAACTCTAACAATCTTATCTTAAATAATTTTAATAATAATTTTAGCTTTAAAAATTCTAATAATCTTATCTTGAAAAATTCTAATAATTCTACCTCAAAAAATTCTAATAATTTTAATAATTCTATTTTTAAAAAGTCTAATAATCTTATCTTAAAAAATTCTAATAATTCTACTTTTAAAAAGTCTAATAATCTTATCTTGAAAAAGTCTAATAATATTATTTTAAAAAATTCTAATAATCCTATTTTAAATAATTCACAATCTAACTTAATTAAAGATTCAAAATTAGATAATCAAACCAATAAAATTAATTATAATGGAGTACCATTTGATTATACACAAATTAATAATCTAGTAATTAAACCTTCAACTTTTAAAAATTCAACTAATAAATATGTAGACTTGAGTTACAAGTCTAAGCTAACTAAAAATCAAGATACTAAAATTTATAAACCTAATTATAATAAAGTATCTTATAACTATAGAACAAATAAAAGTCTACTCAAGAAAACAACCATTTCTTTAAATTGATTGAATGTAGCTTACTCATGCATACATATCATTATCATGCTTATTTCGTCATGTCATACATACTAGTTTTAAATTCACTCTCATAGAATGGTTAGATAGGAAATAATTAATTAATCTTGACAACATAGTATCAGGACACGGTGAGATGATAGTACGTTAAGGAAACGAAGTCAAGTGTATCCGAGTTGGATAAGGAGTATCTAGCTTGGTGCATTTAACTAAGTGGAACTAACTGAAGCTACCTCACCACATCCTAAACTAGTTAGACCAGGACGTAATCCTAAGTGAATTAAGTGTGTAATTTCCTAAGTTGGCTTTGTCTAAGGAAGTGGTCATTGTTCCGATCAAAGAAGGCCCTTGTGCCTCGCCACGACCTGGAAGCCCTCTTTTGAAATGTTCACTTAACTAACTAAAGGTGAAATCTGAATCTAACCCAAGATTAATTAATTTCTAAGGCATTAAATTAAATTCGTCTCACAATACCTCTAAGGATAACTTGGTTGATCATGTAGAATGGGTGAGATGGTAAGGACAACAAATTAAAAATGATTTTAAAAACGATTTCAAAATTTATATACACATAAATAGATTCTTAAAACTATTTTTATTGGTTGCCATGATTATTGTGTATAGTTATGCGTAGTTTTCAAAACAACTATGCTTCTTAAAATGATGGTTAGTTGACCAATACTGAATGTCTAAATCCTTAGGTCAACTTTAGATACCTAAACCCTCTGGACACTTAGGTGAGCCTTCCTTATGGCCAACAAGGATGTCCT
Source organism: Wurfbainia villosa (assembly GCA_025175895.1). Taxonomy (NCBI): domain Eukaryota; kingdom Viridiplantae; phylum Streptophyta; class Magnoliopsida; order Zingiberales; family Zingiberaceae; genus Wurfbainia; species Wurfbainia villosa. The sequence goes on along the minus strand of CM045991.1, from coordinate 73,423,995 downwards.
AAGAGTTTGTCAGACAAAAGGGGAGACCCTCTAGATAAGCCTTCCTTGTGGCTAACAAGGATGTTAGGTTAAGGGGGAGGTTCTAATTGGATAATCATCATAGAAGTTGTTAAAAAATATTTTTTTAAAAAAAAATCACCAATACTTTCTAAATTTAAATCCTTCTTTTGATAATATGCCAAGGGGGAGAGAAGACTTAAGTTGGACAAACTTAGTATCTAGCTACCTCCAGTTTGGCATAAAAACCAATAGACATGAGCCTTTAAAATGTTTTTTTAATTCTTTCTCAAAATTTTATAACAATGTTAAAGGTTAGGGGGTTACATTCTAACCTAGGATATACATTGTTGGTGCAGGATCTAGAAACCTAAACTCCTAAACTCTTAAGTATTAAAGGGAGTTGAATATATTAAATCAACTTGATTAGCATGTTTAAAAATTCTATTTCTTGGCAATGTACCCAATATAAAGTTATTTTTGATATATGTCAAAGGGGGAGAGAGAATAAAGTTAAGAGGCTACATACTTTTTCTTTCCCAAAAAGTAATTGTTTTTCAAAACTCACTTAGGGTTATGGGGGAGGTACCCTTAAGGGGGAGGTTTTGAAAAATGATTGTTCAATGCTTACTGTTTTTTTTCTCTTAACTTTGAATTGGTTTGCCATAAATCAAAAAGGGGGAGATTGTTGGTTTAGGGCCACTAGATAATCGAACCTTGGTTTTGATTATGGCAAAGATTCAAAGTTAAGCTATATTGTTATCTCATGTGATATGCTAATTGTGCAGGGAGTGTTTAAGCTAAGCCAAAGGTCGAGCGACATCCGGAGAATCTCAAGTTGAGAAACCGTGGTGGTCGGGCGACACCTGGAGAACCTCGGAGAGTCGAGGAACCTCGGTGGTGACCGAAAGCTAAGCGACAGGTCAAGAAGACCAAAGGTAAGCTCCGTGTGTGGAGTGGTGGTAAGGACGCATCCTCGGTTAGAGGACAATTCTAGGCGTCGATCCGACTAAGGTTTCCGGAGGAATGCTGAAGTCGAGATCGGACAGTCAAAGGACTGTCACATTGCATGGCATTATGCATCTATTGTGCTAATGGAATCAGCGGAGATGTCGTTAGTCGATCAAGGCGCGATGAAAGAGGATCAGTCGACTGATGTCGACGAATCAACCCAGTGCACAAGGTCAAAGAGATAGAGATTGATGCCACCACCTCAGGATAAGATAAGCCGCCACCTCAGGATAAGATAAGCCGCCACCTCAAGATAAGATCCACGAGTTTTGGATCTGGATCGGGACAAATTCCAAGGCACAAATCTATAAAAGGAGGGGAGGACTCAAACCCAAATTCAAGAATCTTCCAAGTGCTCGTGCTCTCTACAATGCTACTCCGACCGTGCACCATCTTCTAATTAATTGTCGGTATTATTATTATCTTTCTGTACTTAATTTGTATAAGGACTGGTAAGGTTGTTACCGGCCTTATAATCATTGTAATCGTCTTGTCTCTTACCTCCAATGAGGAAGAGACTTTTAGTGATTGCCCTTCGGAAGCGATCAAGGATCGTAGGGCCTTGGATTAGCAGTCGGTGGGCTGTAAACCAAGTAAAAAAGCTTTGTGCCTTTCTTGTGTTTGTCTTTTAGTTTTCCACTGTGTACTTGGTTTTAATCATCGAAAAGGAAAAGTTTTTATGAATACTATTCACCCCCCCCTCTAGCGCTCATATCGATCCAACAAAGGTAACCTTTCTTACAAGAAATCACTCCTCTTACAATATGATAGAAATAAACTCAAGGGAGAGGAGAAAATTCGTGTCGGGCACATGGGAGATGTTTAGAGTAGAAGCATTAACCCCCCAAGATGACCCAAGGCCCCTTCTTATAGAGAAGAAGCCTTTCTTCCCATTGGGCACCGAGCAGTCGGCTGATGCAGCCATTAGTCGACTGCTGCTGTAGTCGTTGCCTCGCAACGGCTTCATCCATGTTGGATTTTAACCAACGACTCCCACATCAGTCGACTGATCTTCCCATAAGTCGACTGATGGAGCTAACAGTCGAGTGCTTGAAGCGAGCAGTCGACTTTCCAACATTCTGTGCCTGAAACCCTCGTGACGATTGATCGCTTCCATCGGTAGCCGATCGATGGTTTCATCACCAATCGCCATCCCTTGGCGATCGTATTCGGCCGAAAACCAGACTCGAACACAAGTCGAGTCTTCAGTTGACTTGGAGCAGTCGACTGCCACTTCATGGTAGTCGACTGATGTTAGGAAAACCCATCCGACACTTAGCCATTTGGCCAAGTTCACCTATGAGCTATCTCATTCCGAGTTACAATCGCTCACTCTCATCTTCCCTTGGTGTCCCTTGCCTTGAAGTTCTCTTCGTCCAGCCACGTCCCTCGGATTCACCAAGCGCACGGCTTCGTAGCGTCATCCTTCACGTCTCGCCCTGAAGTCTACTTCCTTTGGCTTCACTCCAATGCTCCTCATCTGGCGGTCCCTTAGATACACCAAGCGCACGACTTCCGCAATACATATTTTACTGAATCAAGGACCGAGTCATGAGATGGTGAATCTTGCCAATGCTATCATCAAGCCATCCATGTGAGAATTACTAATTCAATGCACATATCAAATCCATAACAACCTAACTTAAACCCTTTGCCACACACATTAAAACCACATCACATGGGTTGATTGCCTTAACAATCTCCCCCTTTTTGATGTGTGGCAATCCATTTAAGTAAGGTAAAACAATTACAAAAATACATAGGGCAAGAAAGCATGTAAGTAAACATGAGTATCACAACTCCCCCTTAAACATGCAACTCTCCCTTAAGATATGCTAATTCTCCCCTTAGCATGATTAACTTAAACTCATCATTTCTCCCCTTTGACACCATCAAAAACATTATACAAATGTTATACAAGCATGACATCAAGTCTAAGGAAGAAAATTACCCAAAACCAACTCTAAAACATGATAAAATATGTTACTGTGCTCATGCACAGTACATCAGTGGACTGAATCAGAGCTTCAGTCGACTAGCACCAAGTTTTTAGAAATTTTAATTTTTCAAATGAAATTCAGAAATGCACCAGAAATTATAAAATTTTTAAAAAATTATGAAATTTGGGGAACATATTTCTTATAAATCCCTTTAATAGTGAAAAATAGTTTTTTATGAAAATTCATTTGATTTCCAAACATTTGGCAAAAACTCAAAGATGTTGAAAATCACTAAATTTTGTATCAATTTGAAAGCTAGTTTTGCCTTAGACATTTTTCAAAACACCAATTCACTGTTTGCAAAGTATAAAATGGTTTTAAATCAATTAAAATATCCAACTATGATCTATGGGCAATATGTCCATTGATTAAACATTTGCTTTCCCCATAGTTGGTCTATGATTGCTCTATTGATATACTTAATGACCCATTTAAATGCCATAAGCATTAGTGGACCATTTGTATCATCCTATCATCTCACCCATTGCTATGTTCTCAATCAAGTTAGCCTTATAGTGAGTGTGAGATGTGACTAAGGTATTTATACTTAACCATAATTTTCATGCAATTCTATCAAGGTTAAGTATCATCCTAAAAACCCAATCATGAACATGCATCAAGAATTATCAATCATGATCATAAATCATCAATTATTGCATATCATGATTATAAATCACTAATTACATATCATGATCATAAAACAAAGATTATACATAATTTCATGTTATGATCACATTATCATCACCCAACACTATAAATCAAAAAGTTATAACCCACATCATCCTAATTCAACCATATAATATGATATGAATAAAGTCCACTATGGTTGACTATCCTAGGGTTTTTCTAACCCTTGAGGATGAATTCAGGAACCCAATATAAGTTCTTTCCTATAGGGTTCACCAAAAACTCCTTAGGGATCCATTTTCTAGCTACCATTGTATTTTTTGCTTGACCCCTAGCAATTAGGCAATGATAGGCCTTTTAATTTTTGGTTCCCTTATAACCTAGGCCTTTCTTATTAAAACTTGCCCTTTGGCTCCCAATAATCATGTTTAGGGTGTTGGAGTCAATTGTGAATTTTTTTTAAGGCCTTAGTTAAATGATCTACCTTTTCCCTTAAGGCCTTATTTTCCTCAATACATGCATCATTAACATCAAAAGGAACATAATCAACATGTAAGCATGCATTATCAATACTAGAAGAAACATTATCATTAACATTTTAACATGCTTTTTCTAGCTTTTCTTCTAGGGCCTTAATTTCATTTTGCATGCTTTTGTTTTTCTTTTTAGCCCTAAATAGTTCCTTAGTTAAACTCGAAATCATAGACATAATTTTTTTTGGGAGGAAGATTCGTTACCTCACTTACCAAATCTCCTTCTTGTGATGCCGATGAGGATGAGGATGAAGCTCCCCCTTCACTTGAGCTCTCCTCACTTGAACTTCTTTCTTCTTCCTCAGAGGAGGTGGAGTCTAAATCTTCTATTGCTATTAGGGCAAGGCTTGTGAAGGCTTCTTCTTCTTCCAATAAGGATGATCGATCATCCCATGTCGCCTTGTGTGCCTTGGCCTTCCCTTTCTCCTTTTTTTTATTCTTTCTTCTTTCTTTTTCTTGCTCCCCTTCTTCTTCTCTTCTTTCTTCCTCTTTTCTTCCTTGCTTTTGTTCAAGAGTGGACAATCATCTCTTATATGTCCCTCTCCTTGGCAATTGTAGCATATTATCTTTCTTCTTGGCCTTCTTCTTCTATCATTAGATTTGTTAAATTTAAAGCTTTTCAATGCACGTCTTACCTTCCTTACCATGTTAGCCTCTTCATTGCTATCCATTGATGAGGAGGAGGAATCATCATCCGATGAGGAAGGTGGCGTCTCCTTCTTCTTCTTCCCCTTGCTTGCTACTAGTGTCACTCCCTTTGATGGCTTGATTTGCTCTTCTAATACTCCTTCAAGCCTTGTTTCATGGAGTTCCATGGTGGAGAAAAACTCTTTTAGAGTGCTTACCTCTAGATTCTTCGAAATGTAGGAGACCACCATGGAGCTCCACTTTGATGATCGGGGAAAGGCATCTATAGCCTTCATGATCATGTCCCGGTTGGAGAGCTTTTTTCTGGGTTTCCGGCACCGCGGCGTGTGTGTGTTCGATAACGTTTCGTAAACATGAACACAGCGGAAGCAATAAAAATAATAAATCTATATTTATTACAACACACACAACACACGCATGCATAGTACAACATGTGTAGACATAACCGTAAATTTAAATTTACAATAAAAGGAAATTTAACTACGTTATACCTTTCGTATCACGTGTAGTGGGAACGGCATCAACCGGAACGATCCTCGCTAGAATCGTCTCTATCCGTATCCACGCCGAGTATCCTTAGGACGACTTCGCTAAGCCACGAGCTTCGTCTTCGTATGGGTTGTTAGGACCTTTGTAATGCTAGAGGGGGGGGGGTGATTAGCGTCAATCGAATTCAATCGCGGTTGTGTCTACAAATTCGTTAGCGCAGCGGAATATAGATAATACAATAACAATAATGAAAACACAACACGCTAACACGAGTATATAACGTGGTTCGGAACTGCACGGTTCCTACTCCACGGATCGGGCTCGAATGAGCCCTAACGATGCCAATCACACACCACTATCAAATAACTCCTTCTCGGAACAATCCGGAGGTGGAGAAACCTCGTACAATATGATTACAACAATAATCAAATGAATACAAGCAATATAGTGAAATACAAAGCAATACAAGTAAAGGAAACACTTTACAAATGCTCTTTGAATGCTTGATCACTTGGTTGATCGAGTAGCACTTGGAGACCCTGAATTGCAGCAGCAACTCGCCCCAAATCGCCTCAAAGAACCATACCTTTTTCTTCCACCACGAGCTCCATATATAGCTTCAACTCAGGCCGAAAAGTCGATCACCGATCGATCGAGACCATCACGATCGATGCCATCGCTTGTCGTGAGACAACGGCTAGTTCCACGCCGATAAGTCCAACGGATACTATCACCGACCGACAGACCATCACCGACCGATGGAGTACTCACTGACCACCGAGTCTCGACCCATTCTCGCCCGACCACGAGCACCCGACCGATCACAAGATCGGGCCGATCGCCATCACCGACCGCCATCATCCGCTCACGATCGCTAGGCCATAACCCGCAAATAAACCCTAGTTGATTCGGTCCACCGACCGCCATGGCATCGGGCCGACCGCACACCTCAAACATGAGGTTTTAGCCCAAGTATGGTTCCCATACTTGCTAGACCACCCTTAGCCTAGACCTAAGCCTTCTAGCCATCTCCATCACCTCACGCCTCGATCCTCCAAGTCATCCATGACTTGTTCATCCATCGCGCTAGCCTTCAGATGCTTCCATCGGCTATGTCATGCTAACGGTGTCTACACCGCCAAGGCACATTGGACTTACGCCGCCAAGACTCCGCTTGGACTTTACGCCGCCAACCATTGGACTTATGCTACCAAGACTCCCGCTTGGACTTTACGCAGCCAATATCAATCCCCTTGGACTTCAAACGCCAAGACTCAAGCTTGGACTTTCCCTTGCTAACACATGTTGGACTTCTCAATTGCCAAGACCATGCTTGGACTTTCCATTTGCCAAGTACTCAAGACTTGGACTTTCCATGCCAAGACCATGCTTGGACTTTCCATTTGCCAAGACTCATGCTTGGACTTTCCATGCCAAGACCATGCTTGGACTTTCCATTTGCCAAGACTCATGCTTGGACTTTCCTTGCCAACACATGTTGGACTTTCCATTTTCCAAGTACTCAAGACTTGGACTTTCCATGCCAAGACCCATGCTTGGACTTTACATGCCAAGACCCATGCTTGGACTTTACCATGACAATTACATTGTCATATGTTTTTGTCGAAACATCAAAACACATCAAAACATCACTCGAGTCAAACTCGAGTTCTGGTCAATCGTGACCTGGGCCGATTGCACCAACAATCTCCCCCTTTTTGATGTTTGACAAAAACCACACAAAACATTGAGTTAGAACACTAACTCAATTTCCTTACCAATTATCCCAAATTGGTAATCTTGAAAACATTCTCCAAAATGTTTTCTCCCAGAATGTTCTCCCCCAAACATTCTCCAAACATTCTCCCCCTTTTTGACAAATAGCAAAAAGGTTATCTCCCCAAGGAGGTCAATGTCTCATGTCTCAATGAGATCTTACAATCTCCCCCTTGATCCAAAAATACCTAGGATGCCCACAATCTTCCTAGTGATAAGTCCCATATCACTCAAGAGAGGCAATCCTATTCACTCTCCCAATTTCCAAATTGGGTATCAAAAACTCATCAATTTCCCAATTGATGATACATTCCCATAACTTCTCCTTTTCAAGGAGAAAAACACATCCATCATCCCAAGATGGATACCTCCCCCTAAAGGCTTGCTCCCCCTTGACCATTGCACCAACAATGTCCTTGGGGAGTCCCTAAGCCAATAGGAACTCTAAATCATCAAAATTAAGGTTGGAAATTCAACATTGAACTTTCCACCACCTTAATTTGATACTTTGACCTAACACCTCTCCAAATCCATATCCAATGAATTTTCACCCTTCATAATTCTTCCCAAAGCATATCCTAGGGTTAGGAGTGGTTAGGGACTTTAATCATAGCTGAAATCGGGTTAAACAAACCTTGTCAACCCAAAATCAGCCTTGGCGATCGACTTCTGTCGATAATGATCAGCCATACCATCGATCATTGCCACCCAGGCTGATCGATAATCAAAAAATCGATTTTGATTATCGAAATAATTTCAAAAATCATAAATAATTATACGTTTATCGAAAAATCACGAAATTTGATACGTATAATACTTACGACCAATACAATGGGTGAAAAATATTTGAAAATTATTTTACCCATAAAATAGTGAAATTGGCACAAAGTTCAAAACCATTGAAATTTTCAATGTTTTGGCCCTACTTTGTATCAACTTCATCAATGGTGATTGCTATCAAAAGATAGACTTCACCAAGGTTTTTCAAAATGATTTTAAAATGTTTTCAAAACCTTATTTTGGACCATAATTTATTGGCTAAATATACATAGCTTGTATATTAGCTTTCCTTATGATTTTTGGTGATAATTAAAATACGTTTGAGTTCATCTAGATGCACTACCGATGCACCTTGAACCTAACCTATTATCCTAGCATCTCACATGTATTTAGGGTGTATACATACACATACATGTCAATTAGATGTGAGATGTGGGTTTTGTTCTCCCTAATCTAGAGTTTTATGCATTTTCTAAAGCAACTCTACTTGATTCCCTTATAACTGGGACTCCAAGTCATGCCATAGTCCTTAAATCAATTTTAATCAAGTTAATGCATGAATGTATGATCATGGCATAAATAATAGTATTATTAAAACGTGGCCAATGATCATGATGTCATGGCATAAGATGAGATCTAAAAGACACATGACATTTATCCTTAATTCTAAAGCATAATCATGACATATAAAATGATTAAGAATAAACATGATGTCATGACATGGCATATGGTAGCAATACAATTATACAAATATTCATTCATACACACAAGATTTTTCAGAAATAAGGATTTCATTTAAACTTAAATTTGTCTTTTACAATCAAAAGAAGATTGGCTAAGCTCAATCTTACTACAAACATTGACAACCACAAAAACAATATCCTCTAATCGTCCGAGGAGGTGGCAATGGAGGTTCTTCGCGACTCGAGTCGAGGCCGCATCATCTCTAGCATATCGCCGATCTTGCTCTATCACGGACTGGGTCTCCTCCATCCTATCGAGGCGTGTGCCAAAATGCACGCCAAACTCTGTCGATAGTCAACCATTCGATACTCCTCAATCTGGACTCGGTGACCACGGCGACGATGGACGGCCGATGTGTGTCTGCCGGCATCTGGTCATCCTCATCAGAGGTGTCCGCATCCTCGTCGTCCTCTACTGCATCTCTGGGCGGCGGAGGAGGCTGTCTGTGCACCCTGGGTGGTCGTGGCGCCAACTCCATCATCCGCCCATCAGTAGCCGCTAAGGAGAAATTACGAACGATATCTGATCGTACACTTAGATGCGCATGAAGAGCCTATGGATGTTAATGCCTACTGAGTCGAGCCATCTTTGTGATGATATGTCCAAATGGCATATGCACTTTCCCTTATGCAGGAAGTGAAGTGCACAATGCAATGGAAGATGTTCAATGCAAAGTTTATGTCTAGCGAAGGCGCATGGCATATAGAAGAAAGAGATGGGGAGGAATCTTAGCGGACCAGTGACAATGGGCAAAAACACCCAACAATGACCTTATAAAGGACATTGTCGGTCTGTTCTTCGATGATAGAAAATAGGTTTTGGGCCGGTGGACGTGGATAACCAAAAATGCGCTCATGCATGGACTCCATAGTGATATGGGCAAAAGGCTCAGGTAGGGGAAAGTCCATGGTAGGGTAGAAGATAAAGGTATCATTTGACGGCCTACACTCGAGAAACTCCTGCGATGTGCGAGTGAACTCTAAATCGCGTTTTGTGAAGTAGTGTATGTAGGGCCGTCATCTACCTTTTTAAGGTTTTGATAGAATTCCTTAATAAGGTCATCATTGATTGGATGCGTGCACAAGACGATCTTCATCAAATTGTAGTATGCAATGAGTTCCATGACGTCACTACAATGCCTATCGAAAAAATTCCTATCTATGTACCTAACCAACATAGGTTGGTACAACCGAGATTCACTCTCGGATGGATCATTCCTACGGGCTCTCCTATTATGAATGTAATGTGATGATATGCAATGCAATGGCAACAATACGCGATTAGATAAACCTACATTGTAATGGAAATGAAAATTAGGGCTCTGATACCACTTGTTAGGACCTTTGTAACGCTAGAGGGGGGGTGATTAGCGTCAATCGAATTCAATCGCGGTTGTGTCTACAAATTCGTTAGCGCAGCGGAATATAGATAATACAATAACAATAATGAAAACACAACACGCTAACACGAGTATATAACGTGGTTCGGAACCGCACGGTTCCTACTCCACGGATCGGGCTCGAATGAGCCCTAGCGATGCCAATCACACACCACTATCAAATAACTCCTTCTCGGAACAATCCGGAGGTGGAGAAACCTCGTACAATATGATTACAACAATAATCAAATGAATACAAGCAATATAGTGAAATACAAAGCAATACAAGTAAAGGAAACACTTTACAAATGCTCTTTGAATGCTTGATCACTTGGTTGATCGAGTAGCACTTGGAGACCCTGAATTGCAGCAGCAACTCGCCCCAAATCGCCTCAAAGAACCATACCTTTTTCTTCCACCACGAGCTCCATATATAGCTTCAACCTGTGCTGGAAAAAGTCGATCAGTCGACTGATCGAGACCATCAGTCGACTGATGCCACTGTTGTCGTGAGACAACGGCTAGTTCCACATTGGATAAGTCCAACGGAACTACTATCAGTCGACTGATTGTGACCATCAGTCGACTGATGGAGTACTCACTCGACCAGTCGAGTCTCGACTCCATTCTGTGCCCGAATTCACGAGCACGATCGGTGATCACAAGATCGATCATTGCTCAACCATCGATCATTGCCATCATCCATCGATCGCTAGGCCATAACCCGCAGTCAAACCCTAGTTGACTCGGTCCAGTCGACTGCCTCATGGCATCAGTCGACTGGCACACCTCAAACATGAGGTTTTAGCCCAAGTATGGTTCCCCCATACTTGCTAGACCACCCTTAGCCTAGACCTAAGCCTTCTAGCCATCTCCATCAGCCTCACGCCTCTCGGATCCCTCCAAGTCATCCATGACTTGTTCATCCATCGCGCTAGCCTTTAGATGCTTCCATCGGCTATGTCATGCTAACGGTGTCTACACCGCCAAGGCACATTGGACTTACGCCGCCAAGACTCCGCTTGGACTTTACGCCGCCAACCATTGGACTTATGCTGCCAAGACTCCCGCTTGGACTTTACGCAGCCAATATCAATCCCCTTGGACTTCAAACGCCAAGACTCAAGCTTGGACTTTCCCTTGCCAACACATGTTGGACTTCTCAATTGCCAAGACCATGCTTGGACTTTCCATTTGCCAAGTACTCAAGACTTGGACTTTCCATGCCAAGACCATGCATGGACTTTCCATTTGCCAAGACTCATGCTTGGACTTTCCATGCCAAGACCATGCTTGGACTTTCCATTTGCCAAGACTCATGCTTGGACTTTCCTTGCCAACACATGTTGGACTTTCCATTTGCCAAGTACTCAAGACTTGGACTTTCCATGCCAAGACCCATGCTTGGACTTTACATGCCAAGACCCATGCTTGGACTTTACCATGACAATTACATTGTCATATGTTTTTGTCGAAACATCAAAACACATCAAAACATCACTCGAGTCAAACTCGAGTTCTGGTCAATCGTGACCTGGGCCGATTGCACCAACATGGGTTACCAGCCTCGTGTTGAAGACGACGTGATCGAGAGATGATCACAATCCGAATCCAAATTCGGATCCAAAACGAGTCCTCAAAACTCGCTTCTCCGGAGAGGTATTCGTCAACCGATTGACGAATCCTTCGTCCTCCACCTCAGAGGATTACCGGAGATCGAATCCCCAGTAAGTTAGCCGCTGTCGGAGCTCTAACCGTCGTCCAAACGATGCTCCGACGAGAGGAGAACAAGCTGTCCAGAAAACTGGACAGCTTTGGTGGAGGTGATAGGCGCCGGCCAACCAAGGGAGATAGAGCTCACCTTGATGCCAAACTTGAAGGAGATCACCGGAGCACTAACCGACAGCAACTCGACGCCGGCGAGGGGGAAGGAAGCAGCCTTCTGGACGCCGGTTGGAGGAGCTTTGTGTGGCAGCAATAGGTTGGCGCCGAGAGCTCCAAGGAGCAGGTGGGCGGCAACCTTAGGGCTAGGGGTTTTTGGATTAGGGCTTAATTATCCCTTAAGCCCTCTTTTATAGAGAACTAATTCTCTTAATGGTTATTGGATCATAACCATTAGACCCGTTAACCCGCTCCATTAAGATAAGTTAAAATAAACCAAACCATGATGGTTTATTTTAAGTTAAAACGAACCGAACCAACTTTTGGTTCATTCATTTAAAATAAACCAAACCCTTTGGTTTATTCTCCTCCATTGGATTAGAACCAAACCATTTTGGTCCATCCATTATGTCTTCATAAGACACGGCCCATCCACGCTTCCATTGCGACTGAAACGATTTCATGCTCGCTTTATGTTTGGTCCAACCAAACTTAGTTTCTCTCGGTCTGAGAATCCCATTCTCAAGCTCGTTTTAAATCCTTCGGATTACGCTCGTTGTGCGTGTGACCAAATAGGTTCTCGGTTTATGTTGGCCGTCTATAATTAACCATTAATTATAGAACGATCATGAGTGGCACCTAGTAGTACATCATGATCCCTAATTAACCGAAAAGATCAACGGTTGATCCAGAACTATTTCTGAAACCCTTCAGCAGCTCGAATGATTCGTGCCCCATTCCCTTCACTCATCTTATAACCACTTGGTTCAGGACATGGTCTATAGTGTCAGTCCCCACTAGGCTGACTACGTCACACCTAGCCCAAGTATCATTTCCTCGTCCTACGGATTCTAGTTACTGCACATGTATCGAAGAGTACCTTACTCTAAACATGTAATGCTTTGGCCAAAGACTTTAGTAACAATCCGACGAGAGGCCATGTGTATACATCTCCTCGCAAGGAGTGGTGAATCCTTTATAGGCTATTCAAACACCTTCGATCACTTCGACTTATACCCAATCATCCCGGGTCCACATCTCCTTAGAGATGCTTGCTTAAGATGTCAAAGCATAAGTCTCCATGATCAAGATGACTTGAATACCGCAAGTCAAAGGAACATCGCACTTAAGCTACAGTAAGAACTTCATTGACATATCTATATATGCAGAGAACCATATGAAGTCTTACGGCTAGTCACTCCAATGAACTAGTTACCATAACTAGCATCCACGATCAACTACGGACATCACAATGTCTCCAGCCAGTGAGAATCAGCTGCTTGGATACACCAAGGAGTATACCTCGTGCTAGTCTCGACAGAATTGATGGTGTCCAAATCCATCAATTCATCGACTAGGGATAATTTTGATACATCACAATTACACATGTAGAGATACTCACTAGTTGTGATCCAATCACAAATTCTCTCATGCTGTGAATCGTATCGTGGACATTCAGTAAATGAGTTTAAGATCCAATCAAATACATAAAACATGTATACTCAAATAGTGAATCTTCATTATCATATAAATGGTTCATACATAAGGCAATTGCCTTAGGACATCTCTCATATTTTACTAACAAACTCCCACTTGGCCTAATGCCAATCGCTACGGTATCCAATACCATAAGCTCTAACATGACTCTCAAACTTATTTTGAGGTAATGTCTTAGTCAAAGGATCCGCTAAGTTCCTTTCAGTGGGAATTTTCTCGATTTGTATTTCGTTCCTACTGATGATCTCTCTGATAAGATGATAGCGGCGAAGCACATGTTTGGATCGTTGATGAGACCTTGGCTCTTTCGCCTGTGCAATTGCTCCATTGTTGTCGCAGTAGACCGGTATTGCTTCAACAATGGTCGGAATCACACCTTGTTCATAAACGAACTTCTTGATCCAAACCGCTTCCTTTGCTGCTTCCGAAGCTGCAATGTATTCTGCCTCAGTGGTAGAATCCGCTACAGTGTCTTGTTTGGAACTTTTCCAACTCACTGCGCCCCCATTCAAGGTGAACACATTTCCAGACTGAGACCTGGAATCATCCTTGTCTGTCTAGAAGCTGGCATTCGTATACCCGCGTATCACCATGTCCCCTTCTCCATATATTAGGAACACATCCTTAGTTCTTCTTAAGTACTTAAGGATCGTCTTGACAGCCACCCAATTGTTGGTGCAGTGGGCACCAAAGTCGAACCGGTATTTTGATTATGGCAAAAGGCTCAATAGTTAAGGGTATATTTGTTATCTTACGAGCTCAATTAAGTGTGCAGAAATGCTAAAGTTGAGCGGAAGGTCTGCGACACCCGGTGGGAACCGAGGTGGTCGGGCAACGCCAGAGGGACTTCGGAGGAAGCCGAGGTACTCGGGTGAAGACCGGAAGCGAGGCTACAAGGTAAGCTCGTGTGAAAGCGAAGCAAGGTCGTTAGCGTAGATCCAGGCCCAATACCTCCAATGGAAGGTCTAGGTCGAGATCGGATGGTTAGAACCATCGTACTTTATATTTTTAACTTGCATCTGCGGTCCAAAACCCTTTGACTACGTCACCGCTAGTCAAGTTCCGACCTCGAGAAGAGCTCGAATTTCAAGGGTGAATTTGGACTTGACTCGTGTTTTGGTACAAAGGGTGATGTGGCATCAAGGTGGACATCCAAACCATCACCAAGCTTCCTTGTGGTGGACGCCCAAAATAAGGTGAGTTGGCACAAGATGGTTGGCTCCCATGATGTGGCACAAGTTGAATGGCTCCAACAAGTTGGCGCCCAAGGAGGTTGGAGGTGGCACAAGGTGGTTGGATGAAACACCTCATCCTCAAGTTAGCGCCCAAGGAGGTTGGAGGTGGCACAAGGTGGTTGGATGAAACACCTCATCCTTGAGTTGGCGCACAAGAAGGTTGGAGGTGGCACAAGGTGGTTGGATGAAACACCTCATCCTTGAGTTGGGATAAGAACCTCACCTTGGACACTACCTATGTCTAAATTCATAGATCAATATCCATAAATAGACATGTTCACTCCAAGCAAAATACAAGAATTCAAGAGCTCTCAACACGCCGTCGTAAATGCTTGCCGCTACTACTACTCACATTTGCTCTGACGAAGTGCACGACAGCTACATCTTCTACTTATAAGAGTTGTCGGTATATTTATTTAAGTTCTACTTCTTTAAATTGTCTTTGTGCTTTAATCGTAACAAGGAAAGGGGAGTGTCCTTTGCCTTGATTTCTTTTTATGTCGTTGCTCCTACTTCCAGCGAAGAGGAGTGGTTTTAGTGAATTGCCCTCCGTGCGTGATCAAGGATCACTAGGGCGTGGATTAGCAATCGAAGATTGTGAACCACGTAAAAATATCTTGTCTACTTTATATTTCCTGTGCATTCTCTACTTGCTTTTTACTTATTGCAAAAGTTTTTAACGACATATCGCTATTCACCCTCTAGCGACACTTTCGATCCAACAATTGGTATCAGGCGGGCGCTAAGATTCGGTGAAACCACCAATCTAGCTTTGTTTTCTTTTTTTACAGATTTTTATTTATTTATTTCTGTTTTTATAATTATTTCACTTGCTTATCTTCTCCTACATATAGAATTGCATTAGAGGCTTTAGGATCGGATAAGGTTGTCCTTGGGTTAGATCGAGTAAGGTTGTCCTCGGAACTTCAGCGACATTCGCATTTGATTGTTTATTTCTTTTTGCAAGTTACATTTTATATATCTTTTTACTTCCTTTTCGCACTACTAATCCAAGGCGAAAGTCTTGGAATATTCTTTCGTGTGTGTTTTGCAAGATTCTTTTAAATCGTTCTTCTTCTTGTTTTTAAATGGCCCATCTCGAAGGGTTTAGCACCGCTTCCGACCCCGTTTTACAACGGTAATGACTTTCGTTATTGGAAGGGTCGGATGGAATGCTTTCTTAAAACCCAAATCGAGATGTGGATCGTAATCCAAACCGGTTTCACACTTCCTATTAATGAAGATGGTGAATCTTTGGGTTACGATCAATGGTCAAATTCCATGAAAAACAAGTAGAAGCCGATGCCAAGGCAACTCAAATCTTGCAATGTGGGTTGTCAAGGAAGAGCTCAAGCGTCGGCCCCTTCATTAGTGCAAAGGACTTATGGACCAAGCTAGTGGAACTACGAAGGCACCGGCGACACGAAGGTATGTAAAGAGATTTACTTTTAAATAAATTGTATAACTTGAAAATGCAGGAAAGCGAGACCGCAACTCAACTACATGCTCGTATCCAAGACATCGTCAACCAACTCCATGCCATCGGACAAAGGTCGAGAATCGCGACCTTATCAGTATTCTCTTAACTCGTTTCCTAGGACCACCTTGTAGGCATCCATGGTCGATGCCTACAAGGTCTCCAAGTTTCTAAAATTAGGTTAGGCGAATTGTTTTGAACTTGAATTACATGAGCAAACTAACGTGGTCCGTGCCGAGAAGAGTATTGCGTTAGTTGCGAGTTCCAAGAAGAAGAAGCCCGCAAGCAAGCCACCCCGAAGGAAGAAGACGCGAGTCCGAATCGGAAGTAGACTCGAATAGAATCCAACTAGTCAATCTAGTTCGAAGATGATCAAGAGACGAAAACGACCAACAACTCAAGGTAAGCCTAAACCTAATTCAAATACTTCTAATTTTAGATGCTATGAGTGCAGAGTTCGGTCACATCAAGTCCGAGTGCCCAAAGCTAAAGAATAACGCATCAAAGACCAAGAAAGCGCTCGCTACTTGGGAGGAGTTGTCGGAGGAAGAAGGCGATATCAGCTCTAATGGCCAAGCCAGAGCACGACTCGAAAGCAGAAGAGTCCGAGTCCGAATCCGATGATGAGCTTCCATTCAAGACAAGCCACGGATCGTATCCGGTTCAAAAGAATCATTAAGGGTAAGTCGGTCGTTACTTAATACTTTGTATGGTGCAATTAAATTTTTAAATAAGAAACTAGCTAAGTCCGAGTCCAAGGTCGAGACCCTAATTGAGGAGGTTAACCTTCTCAAACATGAGGTCTCCCTAACCTCTTCGACTACTCGTATTCAAGAGGAGGACTCAACTCAAGTTGAAAAGCTTGAAGTTGAGAACTCGCTTTTGAAAACACAAGTCGAAGACCTTAGGAACACGTTGGAAAGGTTCACTTTGGGATCAAGGGACTTGACCTCTTACTTGGATCACAAAGGGCCGTGTACAACAAGGTCGGACTCGGGTTTAACTCAAATACAACCAATAAGTCATATATGTCTATAGTAAACCAACATAAGAAAAATGTCCAAGCATGGGTCCCTAAGACCACTTTGATTTCAACTTTAGGATCTAACATGTATTGGGTTCCCAAGGACCAAATTCACTATGTGAATAGACCCACTCGATTCAATGGTCGAGGGAGCCAATACAAAATGTATTTTGTTAAGTCTTAGAAATTGCATGCTTAGTTTTCCTTTATTTTTAGAATGGTTAGATAGGACTCATAACCAACTAAAATCCTGCGAAAAGATTGAGCCTCGGGAGCCTCTTTTCAAAAATAAACCAACTAAAATCCTCTGAAAAGATTGAGCCTCGGGAGCCTCTTTTCAAAAATAACTAGTTAGACCAAGGCGTAGTCTCAAGTAAGTCGAGTTATCAATTTCTTGAAATTAGCTTTGTCTAAGGAAGTGGTCGTTGTTCGATCAAAGAAGGCCTCATGCCTCGCCACGACACGGAAGCTAATCTCTTGAAAAGATTACTTGATGAGCTTAGACTAAATCGAATCTAACCTAATGTTGGTTAATTTAAATTCATTAAAATTAATCAAGTAAAATTGAAAGTCATCTCACAATAACACATAGGAATAACATGTTTTGATCATGTAGATATTGGTGAGATGATTTAGGTTTAAAACTTACAAACAACCCTTTAGTAATTCCAATATCCGATCCAACTACCTTATGTGTAGGATCAATGGATGTTGGGCGGTGGTTACTCCCGGCACATGACCGGGATCAACTCAAATTTTGAAGTTACGATTCAAGCGACAAGGATCGGTAGCCTTGAAATAGCAACGGCAAGCTCAAAATCATCGGATCAGGTGATATTGAGCTCAACTCTAACTTTACAATTCAAAATGTCTTATTAGTAGAAAACTTTCAATATAATTTACTTAGTGTAAGCCAATTGTGTGATAACAATTATAAGGTCATATTTCTAGAAAATGAATGCGTAATCAAAATAAATGCAACATCTAAAATAATACTTAAAGGAACTAGGAGTAGCTACATCTACACAATAAATTTACCCAACTCCTCAACCAAGTGTCTTATGACACACGAAGAGGAATCTTGGTTATGGCAGAAGACTCGGACACTCACACCCAAGACTCGTCCACAAGATGAGTCGGTGAGTGCTGTTATAGGTTTGCCTAAACTAAACAACTTGGATAATAAAATATGTAATGCTTGTCAACAAGGTAAACAATCTAGGACACAACATCAATTAACTAATCAGAAACGAACCAAAAGTGTTCTTGAGCTCCTACACATGGATCTATTTGATTCACATGGAGCTAAGTCACTCAATGGTAGTCAATTTTGTAGTCATAATTGGCGACTATTCTAGATTTACTTAGGTTTATCAAACATAAAAATGATACCTAGACCAACTAATCAATCTTTGTAGGTTAATCGAAAATCAAAAGAACCTTAAGATTAAAAGACTTAGAAGCGATCATGGTGGTGAATTGAAAACCACGAGGTTCTGATTTACGTAACCTAAAGCGGATACCACCATGAGTTTTCATGTCCTAGAACCCCACAACAAAATGGGTTAGTCGAGCGGAAAAATAGAACCCTACAAGAAGCCGCTAGGACAATGTTAAGCAGTATAACCTGCAGATAGATTTTGGGGCGGAGGCCGTTAGTACGACTTGCTATGTCCAAAATAGGATCCTTATGGTAAAGAGGCACCAAAAGACCTCGTCTGAGATTTATCACGATAAAATACCGAACATCAAGTACTTTAGGGTATTTGGATGCAAGGTACATATCTTAAACACTAAGGATTACCTAGGGAAATTCAAATCCAAAACCTCTCTGGAACCTTTCTAGGATACTCAACCACCGAGAGCTTATAGGGTATACAATCACGACACTCTTAGAGTCGAAGAAACCATTAATATAGTTTTGCGAAGGACACGAACTCGTTCAATCCTTAACAAAACCAACTAGCAAATCAACTTATAGCGAACCCGACTACGATCTTGAACTTGAATCTCGTCCTAACCCAAGTCATCCTATCGACCAAGTGATAGATGACTCTAACCCAAGTCAAACTAGAACTCACCCAAGTCATCCTATCGACCAAGTGATAGATGACCCTAACCGAGTCACACTAAGACTCAAACAAATCATCCTATCAATCAAGTTATAGGTGATCCAAATTTAGGGTTGAACTAGAGCTTCATATCGAAACCTTAGTCAAATCTCGTTAATTTCCAAAATCGAACCCAAAACTATTGAACAAGCACTTCTTGATCCCGATTTGGATTATTGCTATGCAAGAAGAGCTAGCTCAATTCACTAGAAATGAAGTCACAGAATTAGTACCACCACCTAAAGAAAAATCAATTATTGGAACAAGGTGGTTATTTCGAAATAAACTTGATGATAAAGGTGAAGTAGTTAGAAATAAAGCTAGGTTAGTCGCAAAATGTTTAAGTCAAGTCTAAGGTATAGATTACGATGAGACCTCGCCCGTGCGGACTAGAGTCCATCCGAATGTTGTTAGCATATCTTTGCACATCGAGGTTTTAAATTGTTTCAAATGGATGTCAAGTCAGCATTTTTGAATGGATACATTAAGGAAGAAGTTTCGTCAGTCAACCTCCGGATTGAAAATCTAGATAAACTGACCATGTCCTTAGACTTAAGAAAGCCCTATATGGACTCAAACAAGCCCCAAGAGCTTGGTACGAAGGCTTTCGATCTATCTTAAGTCCAAAGTATTCAACCAAGGTTTAGTCGACCCAACCTTATTCGTTAAAACCGTAGGAAAAGAAATCTTTATAGCCCAAATCTATGTAGATGATATAATTTTTGGAACTACCAACTCGATCTGCTAAGCGAATTCATCTCACTTATGGAAAGTGAATTTGAAATGAATTTAGTAGGAGAGTTAAGTTTCTTCTTAGGTTTACAAATTAAACAAACTAAAGATGGAATATATTTACATCAACAAAAATATACTCAGGACTTAATAAATCGATTTGGAATGCAAGATGCTAAAATAATCAATACACCTATGGCAACTAATGTTAATATAAACGAAGATGTAGAAGGAAAACCCGTTGACCTAACATACTATAGGAGCGCAATAGGAAGTCTCCTATACTTAACATGAGCCACCAACATTTTATTGCGGTAAGTATGTGCGAGTTACAAACATGCCAAGGAGTCTCACCTAACCCTAGTCAAGCGTATCCTTAGATATCTAAAGGGCACGCTAAGCGTGAGGTATTTGGTACCCTAGATCTCGAGTTTAATCTAATCGGCTACTCGACTCGACTATGCGGTAGTAAACTCGATAGAAAGAGCACGAGTGGTTGTTGTCAAATCCTCGGCTCGAGTCTAGTAAGTTAGTGCGATAGGAAGCGATTGCGTTGCCTTATCTACCACCGGAATACGTTGCGATGGGTGAGTGTGTCTCTCGGCTTGGATGAAGCACACTCTCCAAGACTTTAGCTTAATCTTTAACAACATTAAAACCTACATAGATAACATTAGTTCAATTAACTTAACTAAAAATCCAATATGTCATTCTAGGACAAAACATATAGAAGTTAAACACCACTTCATTAGGGAACATGTAACTAATGGAACTATACAACTAGAGTATGTTGAGTCCAAATCAAACCTAGCGGACATCTTCACCAAACCACTACTGAAGCGAATTTAGTTTATTAAGGCGAAAGTTAGGTATGTGCGTAATAGAGTAGGATTTAAATTTTTCTATATATGTACTCTACTTTTGCTTCTTTTTATGAAATTAGCCTAAGTCTTACCTTAGAAATCATATACCTATAGATTTAAGGAGCCAACACATCTCACAACACATAGGACTAATGTGTTTGTGTACTTAGCCACGTAGACGGGCGTGAGATGTTAGGACCTTACTCCTGGGTCTCAGATGTAGATTCAGTGCATCGACATGAACCATGGAGTATAATTATTTAAAATTAATCAACTCCTTCAAGACTTATTGATCATTCTATATCAATCAAGTCCAACCGGAGTTGTACATTTTAGATGAACATATTTTCAAGCTTATTATTATTTTAAAAAATATATATATATTTATATTGGGAACTTGCTTGGACTTACAAACCCTAAAATATATTTACAAACTTTTTGAGTTAAGGCAAAAGGGGGAGAAAGTCACAAAAGTAACCAAAATTAACCAAAATTAAAGGGGAAGAAAGTAAACAAAATTATTACCAAAATTAAAGGGGAAGAAAGTAAACAAAATTATTACCTTTTATATTAAGTAATTCCGTTTACTTAAGCAACTATTAAGGGGGAGTAAAAATTATTTTTCAAGAACTCACCTTCGGTCAAGGGGGAGGTTACCTCAAAGGGGAGAACTTGAAACAATAATATTTCTCACTCATGCTTAATCTTTATGCTAGCTCACTCATGCTTAATCTTTATGCTAGCTCATTCATACTTAATCATTATGCTAGCTCATTCATATTTAATCATTATGCTAGCTCATTCATATTTAATCTTTATGCTAGCTCATTCATGCTTAATCATTATGCTAGCTCATTCATATTTAATCTTTATGCTAGCTCATTCATGCTTAATCATTATGCTAGCTTACTGTTATGCTTAATTTTCCTTAACTTTTGTTCGGTTTGCCATGAATCAAAGGGAGATTGTTGGTGCAAAGATGGGCACCAAAGTCGAACATATTTTGATTATGGCAAAAGGCTCAATAGTTAAGGGTATATTTGTTATCTTACGAGCTCAATTAAGTGTGCGAAATGCTAAAGTTGAGCGGAAGGTCTGCGACACCGGTGGGAACCGAGGTGGTCGGAACCGAGAGGACTTGGAGGAAGCCGAGGTACTCGGTGAAGGCCGAGCGAGGCTACAAGGTAGCTCGTGTGGCGAAGCAAGGTCGTTAAGCGTAGATCCGACCCAATACCTCCAATGGAAGGTCTAGGTCGAGATCGGATGGTTAGAACCATCGTACTTTATATTTTAAGCTAACTTGCTGGTCCAAAACCCTTTGACTACAGTCTTGCTAGTCAAGTTCGACCTCGAGAAGAGCTCGAATTTCAAGGGGGTGAATTTGGACTTGACTCGTGTTTTGGTACAAAGGGTGATGTGGCATCAAGGTGGACATCAAACCATCACCAAGCTTCCTTGTGGTGGACGCCCAAAATAAGGTGAGTTGGCACAAGATGGTTGGCTCCCATGATGTGGCACAAGTTGAATGGCTCCAACAAGTTGGCGCCCAAGGAGGTTGGAGGTGGCACAAGGTGGTTGGATGAAACACCTCATCCTCAAGTTGGCGCCCAAGGAGGTTGGAGGTGGCACAAGGTGGTTGGATGAAACACCTCATCCTCTAGTTGGCGCCCAAGGAGGTTGGAGGTGGCACAAGGTGGTTGGATGAAACACCTCATCCTTGAGTTGGCGCACAAGAAGGTTGGAGGTGGCACAAGGTGGTTGGATGAAACACCTCATCCTTGAGTTGGGATAAGAACCTCACCTTGGACACTACCTATGTCTAAATTCATAGATCAATATCCATAAATAGACATGTTCACTCCAAGCAAAATACAAGAATTCAAGAGCTCTCAACACGTCGAAGCGCCGCTACTACTACTCACATTTGCTACGACGAAGTGCGACAACAAGCTACATCTTCTACTTATAAGAGTTGTCGGTATATTTATTTAAGTTCTACTTCTTTAAATTGTCTTTGTGCTTTAATCGTAACAAGGAAGGGAGTGTCCCTTTGCCTTGATTTCTTTTATGTCGTTGCTCCTACTTCCAACGAAGAGGTGGTTTTAGTGGAATTGCCCTCGTGCGTGATCAAGGATCACTAGGGCCGTGGATTAGCAATCGAAAGATTGTGAACCACGTAAAAATATCTTGTCTACTTTATATTTCCGCTGTGCATTCTCTACTTGCTTTTTACTTATTGCAAAAGTTTTTAACGACACCGTATCGCTATTCACCCCCCCCCCTCTAGCGACACTTTCGATCCAACACCAATGATCCATTCCTGGATCAGACTGGTATCTGCTCGTGACACTCAGAGCATACGATACATCGGGCCTCGTACATAACATAGCATACATGATAGATCCTATTGCGGATTCATAGGGAATCTTACTCATGCAAATCCTCTCGTCTTCTGTGCGCAGACACATAGACTTCGAAAGGTGTACCCCATGCCTGATGGGTAGGTAACCTTTCTTGGATTCCGACATGCTAAACCTCTTTAGCACTCGGTCTATATATGTAGACTGCGAAAGACCAAGCAACCGTTTCGATCTATCTCTATAGATCTTAATCCTGAGGATGTAGGTTGCTTCTCCCAGGTCTTTCATGGAGAATGTCTTGAATAACCAAACCTTCACTGACTGTAAGATTGAGACATCGTTTCCTATAAGTAATATGTCATTGACAAACAATACTAGGAACACGACTGCACTCCCACTAACCTTCTTGTACACACAAGGTTCGTCTGGATTTTGTGAGAAATCAAACTTTTTGATTGTCTCATCAAAACGGATATTCCAGCTCCTGGATGCTTACTTCAATCCATAAATGGACCGTCGCAATTTGCATACCTTGGTTTTATCAACCGATGTGAAACCCTCAGGCTGTATCATATACACGTCCTCGAGCAGGTTTCCATTAAGGAAAGTTATTTTCACATCCATCTGCCATATCTCATAATCATAATGAGCCGCTATGGCCAGGAGCATCCGAATGGATTTAAGCATAGCTACAGGCGAATAGGTTTCGTTATAATCAACACCTTGCTTTTGACGATATCCTTTCGCCACCAATCTAGCCTTATAGGTAATCACATTACCATCCATGTCGGTTTTCTTCTTGAAAACCCACTTGCACCCTATAGGCTTTATGCCTTCAGGTGGGTCAACCAAGTTCCAAACTTGGTTTTCATACATGGAATCCATTTCCGACTTCATGGCATCAAGCCACTTATCCCTTTCTGAACTTGTCAGCACTTCTTCATAACTAGTAGGCTCCTCATCATCAATGAGTAACACGTCGTTCGATTCACTTACGAGAAATCCATATCTCTCGGGAATATTGCGTGCTCTACTAGATCTACGAAGATGTGGTGCCTCAATAGGTCCAGCCGATGGCTCATCACTATGAGTCATCGGTCGAAGTGCTTGACCAGGTATCTCTTCAATGTCTACTGAAGTCTCTTGAACCTCCTCAAGTTCAACGACACTCCCACTGTTTTCTTGTAAGAGAAACTCTTTCTCTATAAATACAACATTCCTTGAAACAAACACCTTTTGTTCCAAGGGATGATAGAATTGGTAACCCCTCGTTTCCTTAGGGTATCCAATAAATAGGCATTTATCAGACTTAGCATCCAATTTGTCTGACACAGTCCGCTTCACATAAGCAGGACAACCCCATATCTTCAAGTAAGATAAATGAGGTTTCTTACCAGCCCATATCTCATATGGAGTAGTAGAGACTACCTTGGTCGGAACTCTGTTTAACAAGAAAATAGCTGTCTGAAGTGCATAGCCCCAAAAGGACTTGGGAAGATTCGCGTGATTCATCATTGACCTGACCATGTCCAACAAGGTCCGGTTTCGCCTCTCAGATACACCATTAAGTTGTGGTGTATACGGCGGAGTCCATTGAGACAATATACCATTGTCCCTCAGATAATCTAGAAACTCTTGACTCAAGTATTCACCACCTCAATCCGATCGAAGTATTTTAATACTCTTGCCAAGTTATTTCTCTACTTCATTTCTGAATTCTTTGAACCTTTCAAAGGCTTCAGACTTGTGTTTCATCAAGAACACATACCCAAACCGTGAGTGATCATCGGTGAAGGTAATGAAGTAGTTATAGCCTCCTAAAGCTTGAGTTGACATGGGTCCACATACATCAGTATGTATTAGACCTAGCATCTCTTCCACTCGTTCACCTTTTCCAGTAAAAGGTAACTTAGTCATCTTGCCTTTTAAGCATGATTCGCATGTATCGTATGAATCCAATTCAAACGATTCCAGAATTCCACATCGGTGTAATTCGGACATGCGTTTCTTACTTGCATGGCCAAGACGACAATGCCACATATAGGAGTCTAATTGATTATCTTTTCGAGCACGCTTGTTGCTCGCTTCGATATTGAAAATGTCACTTGATACGTCCAACGTATAAATACCATTGCTTAAAGTTCCAATCCCATAAAGAACTCCATTCAAAGTTATGTAACAACAATTGTTACTAAAAGTCAAATGGTACCCATTTCTATTTAAACAAGAAATAGAAATGATGTTTTTTATCAACGAAGGAACATAAAAGCAATTATCTAGTTCTAAGACAAGTCCTGTAGGGAGTCTCAACAAATACGTTCCGATGGCGAGTGCAGCAACCTTTGCTCCATTCCCAACACGTAAATTTGACTCTCCCTTGACGAGTCTTCTTCTATTTCTTAGCCCATGTATGTCTTTACATATATGTGAGCCACACCCAGTATCCAATACCCAAGTGTCTGAGGAAATAGAATGACAATCAATAACGAAGATATCTGAGGAAGATGGGGCATCCGATGCCTTATTCTTCTTCACAGACTCAAGATAAATCTTGCACTTTCTTCGCCAATGGCTCTCCTTGCCATAATGATGGCAAGTTTCCTTTTGTGCTAGTTCTACCTTCTTAGCCCTTCTCTTCTTTCCCTTCTGCTGTTCCTTTGACTTCCTCTTAGAACCTTTCTTCGAGGAATCAACTAACAGCACCGTCCCCTACTCATGCTTCTCAGAAGGCTCCACAGTCTTCAGCATGTTGAGCAGTACCACAGATGAACCTTCTTGCATCTCAGAGGTGAAGAGGAGCTTGGAGACTTCGAACCTTTCGAATCTCACTTGCTCATCAAACAACTCATAAAGATGAAGGACTATGGTATGAGCATCCATATGCTCATGCTGCTTTTGCAGCTCGGGTACCATCGCCCCTAGCATGATGTAACTCACTTGCTCAGAATCACTCACATGTTTCTGATGGGCCAATAATTGGTCCGATGTTGCATCATCACTAGGACGGGCGGGAAGAGACGCTTCGAGGACATACTCAAGCTTTTCTGCCTTGAGAACAATTCTCAAGTTTCTAAGCCAGTCCAAGAAGTTCAGCCCAGTCAATTTATTCGAATTCAAAATAGAGCGCAAATTCAAAGACATCATGATCAAGCGATTAACCTAGAAATACAAAACGAGCATATATGAGAAAGATGATTTTAAAATGCATCCACATACATTTACAAAATCCCATTCATTTTTTCGAATTCAAAAACCCTTGAAATCAATTCGGGAGATCGTAGGTCAATCTCCGAATGGGCTGATATCCAATATAGATAAGAACAACCTTGGAGTGAGTCCAACAAGCCATTCTTAGCTATGATGGTGGGTATCAAGTATATCGATTACATATCATGTATATGTAACTATCACAATGTGCTATCAACTAATTGAATGTTTACACATACATTGGGTTGTTAACACATTAACAAGTATGCATCATATGCATAGCACCCAACTTCACCTCTCTTCACATCGACCTTGGAGTGAGTCCAACAAATTGATGCTCCAAGTTAGAACCGACCCATTAATCGCGAAATAGTTTTAATATGGTTAGAGCGCATTCAACCAATTAGCCAGGCTTGGAGTGAGTCCAACAACCCAAACTAACGATTGACCTCTGACTCTTACCATATTAGAGTTAAACTATTCCAATGATTTGAACATGTTCAGGTTCAAGCCGGGCTTGGAGTGAGTCCAATAACCTAAACAGGAAACAGAACTCTGGTTCTAACTATATTAATGGAAGGTGTAGGCTTTAATATTGAGTTAGGGTTTTATGTCTCATCCTCTTTGCATGCAAATAACTATTATCTACATGACATGACATACATCTACATGTCACGACACGCATGGCATAATGTTATGCATCTAATGCAATTACATGACATACAATTATGTCATGTACATAATTTCCTTATTTGTCATAACTATTTATGGAAATAAAATATGTTTAAGATTTGATTCTCCAAATCAAATCATGATTGAATTAGGAAACAAATTTCCAAATCTAATCACATATTTTATTTATGAAAATAATTGATTAAGGAAAAACAATTTAGGAAACCAATTTCCTAAATCATCAAAACTACTTACGGAAATAAAATATTTTAAGATTTGATTCTCCAAATCAAATCATGATTAAATTAGGAAACAAATTTCCAGAATCTAATCAAATATTTTATTTATGGAAAATATCAATTTCCATAAATACTTCCAACTTTCCAAAAGTGGAAGATTTCCATAAATACATCTAGACTTTCCAAAATTGAAAAATTTCCATAAATACTTATAAATTTCCAAAATTAGAAAATTTCCAGAAATAAAATTATGACTATCACAAAACCATTTTACGATTATGTCGAAACACAACCTGGGCTCTGATACCACTGTTGAGTTTCCGGCACCGCGACGTGTGTGTGTTCGATCACATTTCGTAAACATGAACACAGCAGAAGCAATAAAAATAATAAATCTACATTTATTACAACACACGCATGCATAGTACAACATGTGTAGACATAACCGTAAATTTAAATTTACAATAAAAGGAAATTTAACTACGTTATACCTTTCGTATCACGTGTAGTGGGAACGACATCAACCGGAACGATCCTCGCTAGAATCGTCTCTTTCCGTATCCATGCCTAGTATCCTTAGGATGGCTTCGCTAAGCCACGAGCTTCGTCTTTGTATGGGTTACCAGCCTCGTGTTGAAGACGACGTGATCGAGA
Source organism: Wurfbainia villosa (assembly GCA_025175895.1). Taxonomy (NCBI): domain Eukaryota; kingdom Viridiplantae; phylum Streptophyta; class Magnoliopsida; order Zingiberales; family Zingiberaceae; genus Wurfbainia; species Wurfbainia villosa. The sequence goes on along the minus strand of CM045991.1, from coordinate 73,396,060 downwards.
GATGATCACGATCCGAATCCAAATTCGGATCCAAAACGAGTCCTCAAAACTCACTTCTCCGGAGAGGTATTCGTCAACCGATTGACGAATCCTTCATCCTCCACCTCAGAGGATTACTGGAGATCGAATCCCCAGTAAGTTAGCCGCTGTCGGAGCTCTAACCGTCATCCAAACGATGCTCCGACGAGAGGAGAACAAGCTGTCCAGAAAACTGGACAGCTTTGGTGGAGGTGATAGGCACCGGCCAACCAAGGGAGATAGAGCTCACCTTGATGCCAAACTTGAAGGAGATCACCGGAGCACTAACCGGTAGCAGCTCGACGCCGGCGAGGGGGAAGGAAGCAGCCTTCTGGATGCCGGTTAGAGGAGCTTTGGGCGGCAACAATAGGTTGGCGCCGAGAGCTCCAAGGAGGAGGTGGGCGGCAACCTTAGGGCTAGGGGTTTTTGGATTAGGGCTTAATTATCCCTTAAGCCCTCTTTTATAGAGAACTAATTCTCTTAATGGTTATTGGATCATAACCATTAGGCCCGTTAACCCGCTCCATTAAGATAAGTTAAAATAAACCAAACCATGATGGTTTATTTTAAGTTAAAATGAACCGAACCAACTTTTGGTTCATTCGTTTAAAATAAACCAAACCTTTTGGTTTATTCTCCTCCATTGGATTAGAACCAAACCATTTTGGTCCATCCATTATGTCTTCATAAGACACGGCCCATCCACGCTTCCATTGCGACTGAAACGATTTCATGCTCGCTTTATGTTTGGTCCAACCAAACTTAGTTTCTCTCGGTCTGAGAATCCCATTCTCAAGCTCGTTTTAAATCCTTCGGATTATGCTCATTGTGCGTGTGACCAAATAGGTTCTCGGTTTATGTTGGCCGTCTATAATTAACCATTAATTATAGAACGATCATGAGTGGCACCTAGTAGTACATCATGATCCCTAATTAACCGAAAAGATCAATGGTTGATCCAGAACTATTTCTGAAATCCTTCAGCAGCTCGAATGATTCGTGCCCCATTCCCTTCACTCATCTTATACCCACTTGGTTCAGAACATGGTCTATAGTGTCAGTCCCCACTAGGCTGACTACGTCACACCTAGCCCAAGTATCATTTCCTCATCCTACGGATTCTAGTTACTGCACATGTATCGAAGAGTACCTTACTCTAAACATGTAATGCTTTGGCCAAAGACTTTAGTAACAATCCGACGAGAGGCCATGGGTATACATCTCCTCGCAAGGAGTGGTGAATCCTTTATAGGCTATTCAAACACCTTCGATCACTTCGACTTATACCCAATCATCCCGGGTCCACATCTCCTTAGAGATGCTTGCTTAAGATGTCAAAGCATAAGTCTCCATGATCAAGATGACTTGAATACCGCAAGTCAAAGGAACATTGCACTTAAGCTACAGTAAGAACTTCATTGACATATCTATATATGCAGAGAACCATATGAAGTCTTACGGCTGGTCACTCCAATGAACTAGTTACCATAACTAGCATCCACGATCAACTCCGGACATCACAATGTCTCCAGCCAGTGAGAATCAGCTGCTTGGATACACCAAGGAGTATACCTCATGCTAGTCTCGACATAATTGATGGTGTCCAAATCCATCAATTCATCGACTAGGGATAATTTCGATACATCACAATTACACATGTAGAGATACTCACTAGTTGTGATCCAATCACAAATTCTCTCATGCTATGAATCGTATCGTGGACATTCAGTAAATGAGTTTAAGATCCAATCAAATACATAAAACATGTATACTCAAATAGTGAATCTTCATTTATCATATAAATGGTTCATACATAAGGCGATTGCCTTAGGACATCTCTCATATATTACTAACACTTTTCACCTACACTTGACAATCCATTAATTATTTCTTTGAACCTAGAGTGTAGTGATAATACCTTCTCCCCTTTATCAAGTTTGATGTTGTTGAGTTGGGAGCGGAGAAGGTCTCTTCTTGCAAGCTTAGCCTCGGAAGTGCCTTCATGAAGTTCTACCAATCTTTCCCACATCTCCTTGGCACTTGCACACTCTCCAATCCAGTTGATCTCTTGTTGGGGGAGCACATTGAAGAGGTGGTGTTTTGCTTTTGAGTTTGCAAGGTGCTCCTCCCTTTGCTTCTTGGTCCATCGCGATTTCTCAATTGGTTCACCCTCTTTGTCCCTAGGCATCTCAAAACCATTTTCCATTATAAGCATAATATCGAAATCGGTTTCAAAGAATACCTCCATTCTCTTCTTCCACCAAGAGAATTCGCCTTCAAATTTGGGTGAATGAATGTTGGAGCCGACCATTGTAGTTGATTGTAGAGGCGGTGAGTCTGGTAACAATCTCCTCACTCTGATACCACTTGTTAGAGGATCGATGGTCGGCTAGAGGGGGTGAATAGGTTTTTACGTGTACAGTGGAGATCGTTCGTTGATTGCTCATCTACAAACTCGTTAACGTAGCAGAAAACAAATGCTAACAAAAGATTAAGCTAAATACAAGAAGTAAAAGGAATAGCAATTGCTAACACAATTATGTAACATGGTTCATGGCCTTGCCGCTAATCCACGACCCAATTCGTATGGCGAATCACTCCTTCAAATCCACTAGTCTCTCCTTTGCACCAAGCTAGGTGGAGGTAACCTTTCTTACAAGAAATAACTCCTCTTACAATATGATTGAAATAAACACAAGGAAGAGGAGGAAATTCGTGTTGGGCACTTGGGAGATGTTTAGAGTAGAAGCATTAACCCCCCAAGATGACCCAAGGCCCCTTCTTATAGAGAAGAAGCCTTTCTTCCTGTTGGGCACCGAGCAGTCGACTGATGCAGCCATCAGTCGACTGCTGCTGTAGCCATTGCCTCGAAACGGCTTCATCCACATTGGATTTTAACCAACGGCTCCCACATCATTCAACTGATCTTCCCATCAATTGACTGATGGAGCTAACAGTCGAGTGCCCGAAGTGAGTAGTCGACTTTCCAATTTTCTATGCCCGAAACCCTCACGACCAGTCGACTGCTTCCATCAGCAGTTGACTAATGGTTTCGTCAGTCGACTGCCATCCCTTGGTAGTCGACTTTTCGGCCAGAAACTAGACTCGAACACCAGTCAAGTCTTCAGTCGACTTGGAGCAATCGACTGATGTCGGGAAAACCCATCGGACACTTAGACATTTGGCCAATTTCACCTACGAGCTACCCCATCCCGGGTTACAATCGTTCACTCTCATCTTCCCTTAGAGTCCCTCGCCTTGAAGTTCTCTTCGTCCGGCCACGTCCCTCAGATGCGCCAAGTGCACGACTTCACAGTGTCATCCTTCACGTCTTGCCCTGAAGTCTACTTCCTTTGGCTTCACTACAATGCTCCTTGTCTGACGGTCCCTCGGATGCACCAAGCGCAAGGCTTCCGCAATGCATATTTTATCGACTCAAGGACTGAGTCATGAGATGGTGAATCTTGCTAATGCTATCGTCAAGCCATCCATGTGCAAATTACTAAGTCCTCCACGACTTTAACACATATCAAATCCATAACAACCTAACTTAAACCCTTTGCCACACACATTAAAACCACATCACATGGGTTGATTGCCCTAACAATTGGGATGTCCGGAGTTGATCGTGGATGGTAGTTATGATAACTAGTTCATTGGTGTGACTAGATGTAAGACTTCATATGGTTCTCTACATATATGGATATGTCAATGAAGTTCTTACTGCAACTTAAGTGCGATGCTCCTTCGACTTGCGGTATTCAAGTCATCTTGGTCATGTAGACTTATGCTTTGACATCTAAAGCAAACATCTCCGAGGAGATGTGGACCCGGGATGATTGGGTATAAGTCGAAGTGGCCGAAGGTGTTTGAATAGCCTACAGAGGATTCACCACTCCTTGCGAGGTGATGTATGCCCTATGGCCTCTCGTCGGGTTGTTACTAAAGTCTTTGGCCAAAGCATTACATGTTTAGAGTATGATACTCTTTGATACATGTGCAGTAACTAGAATCTGGAGGACGAAAAAGTAATACTTGGGCTAGGTGTGACGTAGTCAACCTAGTGGGGACTGACACAATAGACTATGTCCTGAACCAAGTGGGTATAAGATGAGTGAAGGGAATGAGGCACGAATCATTGTAGCTGTTGAAGGGTTTCAGAAAAGGTTTTGGGATCAACCGTTGATTTTTCGGTTAATTGAGGATCATGATGTACTACTAGGTGCCACTCATGATCATTCAATAATTAATGGTTAATTATAGACGACCAACATAAATTGGGAATCTATTTGGTCATACGCACAACGAGCATAATTCGAAGGATTTAAAACGAGTTTGAGAATTGAATTCTCAGATCGAGAGAGACTAGGTTTGGTTGGACCAAACAAAGAGCGAGTATGAAATGGTTTCAGTTGCATCGGAAGCATGGATGAGCCAAGTCTTATGAAGGCATGATAGATGAACCAAATTGGTTTGGTTCTAATCCAATTGTGGAAAATAAACCAAAGTGGTTTGGTTTGTTTTAAATGAATGAACCAAAGTTGGTTCGGTTCTTTTTAACTTAAAATAGACCAATGCGATTTGATTTATTTTAACTTAAGTTATTGGAGCAGGTTAACGGATTTTGGTTATGAACCAATAACTCCTAGGAGAAGGTTTCTTGATGGTCAAGAAACATGCACTCTATAAAAATATGGCTTAAGGGTTTTTGTAAAACTCTAAGAGTTATTTTTGGAAATAGCTAGCCTCCTCTTCTTCCTCCTTGCCCTTGCTGCCCACTTGGAGTGGCCGCCCAAGTTTGTTGCTGCCACCTCCTTGCCGTCGGCCAACCACCAGCCGCCGCCCACCCTTGGGCCACCCTCAGCATCCGGCCAACCACCCTTGGCCGCCGGCGACCAAGGATCAACCGGCCAAGCCTTTGGCCGGTTATCTTCTCCACCAACACAAGCTGTCCAGTTTTGGACAGCTTGTTTCTCTCTTCGTAGAGAGGTTGTTTAGTCAGCATTTTGCGCTCCGACAGTAACTTACTTGCCGGGGATTGGATCTCTGGCAATCCTCATAGGTGGAGGACCAAGGTTTCGTCAATTGGTTGACGAAAACCGCTTCCGAGAAGCGAGTTCGTGGAGCTCATTTTTAGATCCAAATTTGATTCGGATTGTGATCGTCTCTTGGATCACATTGTCTTCGACTCAAGGCTAGTGACTTTTGCAAAGATGAGGCTCATGGATTTGTGAAGCTATCTCGATGATACTCAGCGTGGATACGGATAGAGACGATTCTAGCGAGGGTCACTACGGTTGATGTCATTCCCGCTACACCTGATACGTCAGGTATAACTAGAATAAATTTCTTTTTATTGCAAAATTTTAAATAGCGATTATGTCTACACATATTGTATCCTACATGCGTGTGATGTATGTGTTGTAATAAAATTAGTTTATTACTTGTTTTTCCTTCCACTGTGTACATGTTTACGAAACGTGTTCGAACACACACTCCCCGCAGCGTCGGAGAAACCCAACAACACTCATGGCGGCCGACGAGTCCGAAGTCGAGTCAAGACAAGAGTTCGAGTCCGAGAGAAGCCACATATCCGCATTCGTTTCCGAAGGTTCTTACGAGGTAACTTCTCCCTTAGAAGATAAATTGTATGATATTATTCCATTCTTAGGTAGGAAACTAGCCAAGTCCGAGAATCGAGTCGACTTGCTTCTTGAGGAAGTCCAAGTACTTAAGGAGCAAGTCAACTCGAAGACTTCGACTTGACAAATTAAGGATAGAGACTCAACTCAAGTTGCAAAGCTTGAGGAAGAGAACTCGATCCTAAAAAGGCAAGTAGAAGATCTAACCGGATCATTGGAAAGGTTCACTTCGGGCTCCAAGTATCTCAACATGATGCTTGGGTCTCAACAAGCCATGTACAAGTCTGGACTCAGATACAAGGCTAAGGACACAAATAGATATACATGTCCTTGTTTAATAGAAATGCTAAGGTTTGAGTCCAAGCTTGGGTTCTTAAGACTAGCTTAGTCAATCAAGTTGGACCGAACCAATTTTCGATTCCCAAAGGACAAGTTTACTTAGTGAACAAGACCCAATAGAATATGCAGGGGGAGCTAACTTGTTGATTGTTTCCTTAATTAGATAAAACTCTTGCATGCTTTAGTTCACTTTACTTGCTTAATTTAGAACATACTAGATAGGAAACAAAGTAGTTTAAACTTGAACAACCTAGTACTAAGATGAAGTGAACTGATAGTAAGTTAGGGAAACTCTTCGATGTGCATGTCTAAGAAGTGGTCGTTGCTTCGATATCCAAGAAGGTCATGTGCCTCGCCACAACCTAGTGCACTAAGTCGAGTGGAACTGACCAAAGCTAACTCACTAAATCATTGACTAGTTAGACTAAGGTTTAGTCCAAAGTGAATCAAGTACTTGATTCCTTCATTAACTTTGTCTACGAAGTGGTTGTTGCTCCGATAACCAAGAAGGTCATGTGCCTTGCCATGACCTAGAAGTCAATGCTGGAAAAACTTACTTGACTAGCTCAAGCTAAGCTTGAATCTAACACAAGTTTAAAAACTTTGAAATTGCTTATTAAATTTAATTAAGATAAAAATAAAAATCCTCATCTCACAAAACCCATAGGAATAATGTGTATTGAAAACCTAGCCTGGGTGAAATGATCTAGAATTTAATTAAGCTTAATTGGTTTAATACAATTTAGTTAAACTAAAATTAAACTTAACAACAACTTAATTAAGCTTAACAACTAACTAAATTAAACTTAACAATAACTTCATTAAACTTAACAACAACTTAATTAAACTTAACAACAATTTAATTAAACTTAACAACAACTTAATTAAACCTAACAACAACTTAATTAAACTTAACAACAACTTAATTAAACTTAACAACTAACTTAATTAAACTTAACAACTTAATTAAACTTAACAACTAACTCAATTAAACTTAACAACAACTTAATTAAACTTAACAACTAACTTAATTAAACTTAACAACAACTTAATTAAACTTAACAACAACCTAATTAAACCTAACAATATCTTAATTAAACTTAAAAACAACTTAACAACTAACTTAATTAAACTTAACAACCAACTTAATTAAACTTAACAACAACTTCATTAAACCAAACAACAACTTAATTAAACTTAATAACAACTTAATTAAACTTAACAACAACTTAATTAAACTTAACAAGTAAACTTAACAACTTAACAAAACAATTAAACTTAATTTAACCTAACTAAACTTAACTAAACAACCTAACCTAACCAATTTAATCGATTCAACCCTAATCAACATATTCAACTCAATTTTAATTAATTCAATCAACTCAACTTTAATTCTAAGAGAATCAACATAATTAAGGGGGAGTTACGATATATTATAATTCTAGGGGGAGTTAAACATTTAAAATTTTATTTTGAAAGGAAATTAAGTATAAATATAACAATGTTACTTTAAGGGGGAGATCAAGAGTCTAGGGGGAACTTAAAATATTTTGCTAAATTATGATATGTTTAATATCTTTTCAAAAATTATGCTTTAAAATGGAATTGGATAAAAAATATTCTTAAGGGGGAAAAACAAAAATTTAAAGCTAGCTAAGAATCTACGAGAAACTATATTTTTGAAAACTTAAAGCTTTAATTAAGGAGAAGTTTCAAAATGTTAATTAAGGGAGAGAAAATCTTAAGCTTGAATGCTCTATGAAAAGCTTAAATATTTTCAAGCTTAAAATATTTAAAAATTCTAGTTAGGTTTTGATGTATGGGAAGAAAACAATTAAACATTATAAAGCTTTAATTGAGGGGGAGTCTCAAAAGTGTTCTAATGTTATGAAAAAGTTCTTAGTTTTGAAAATTTATAATATAAAGGGGGAGAAAATTTTGAAAGTTCTTGAAAATTTTGAAAATATGTTATTATTCAGGGGGAGAAAATTTTGAAAATTTTTGAAAATTTTTGGATTTTAAAAATATATTATTCAGGGGGAGAAAATTTTTGAAAATTTTTGGATTTTGAAAATATGATATTATTTAGGGGAGAAAATTTTTGTAATTTGAAAATATGTTATTATTCAGGGGGAGAAAATTTGAAATTTTTTGAAAATTTTAGAATTTAAAGATATGTTTTATTTGGATTTAATCTTTTGTAAATTTTTATAAATGGAGATATACTATTTTTATATGAAAAAAACTTTAGGGAGAGGATTGATTTCAAAACTTAAATATTTTTATTAAATTCTCATGTTTAAAACACTTTAAACTCTTAGCTTTAAAGTTATGGCATCTAAGGCTTAATTTTGATTTTGATGTATGCCAAAGGGGGAGAGAGGAGATATAAAGTTAGAGATTCATTGAAAGGAGATGTAAAAATTTGTATATGCATCTCATACATGTTTAATCTAATGTATTTTTTATAAATGCCAAAATTTGAATATTTCTGTCTTATTATCCTAACTTTAACTGATGTGTTGTCATACATCAAAAAGGGAGAGATTATTGATACAGTGAGAATCACTCCTTGGTTTTGATGTATGAACCATAGTTAAAATTAGGAATTATTTGTGTTCTAATATCAGTGTTAAGTGTGCAGACTTAATAGGAAGTCCTAGTAGGTCGTGTTGACCGGATACTAGGAAGTTGACTTGACAGATCAGGAGGACCGGACACAAGGTATGAAGTCAAGATGGGTCGCGTGGACCAGACATTTGGCATGAAGACCGGTTGGGTCAGGGGATCGGACAATCGGCAAAATGTCCAGCTAAGTCAGGCAGACTGGATAGCTGGTGGAAGCCCTGGTGGGTCAGATCGGATGTCAAGAGTGGTAAGTCCTACAGGTAGCCGATAGGTGAGCCTTGAGTGAAGAGGTGAGGCCAAGTCCTCTGTAGGGGGATAAAGCTAGGAGTCGATCCGACGGAAAATCCGTGTGGGACTTAGTAGTCGAGATTGAGGAGTATTACTACTGCTATCACATTTGATAATATCTATACGTGCTAATATCGTCTTGTAGAGATCAGTCGACTGAGTACACTTCAGTTTACTGAAGTCCAATCGACTCTGTTTGGTTCAGTCGACTGAATACACACATGGTAGGATTAGCAGGTAATCAGTCGAAGATCTGGCACTATAGTGTTAAAGTGTTTCAGTTGACTGGGGAGGTTCAGTCGACAGAAGTGGGAAACTTCCCGATGTGGAGCTAGATGACCTGGAGTCTACTAAAGAGGTTTCAGTCGACTGGAAGACCAGAAGTTCCATATCAACGAGCTAATGTGGAGTCGACTGGAAGGCATTCTAGTCGACTGGAAAAGGTTTATAAAATAGGTGCTCGACTACATCCAAAGATGAAATAACAACTACATCGAAGTGTTGTCGAAATTCTTGCTCGTCCACAAAAGCTTACTTTCCACATCAAGGCGATCTTCCGACACTCCACGCCTACATCAACAATTCATTTAGTTTCTGTATAATGTTCTTGTACTTTAATTCATTTCATTTTTTGCTTGTGTACTTAAATTCAAGAGTGGGCAGTGTTTTACCCATCTATTATATTTGTAAAAAGCGAAACCCTCTGAAATCGAGAGTTCTTGAGTCGGAGGGCATTTAGTGATTGCCCATCGAGGTAGCTCTCGGAAGAGCTACGGGCCTTGGAGTAGCAACCCAGTTAGGATTGTGAACCAAGTAAAACAAGTGTTCTTACTTTTATTTCCGCTGCATACTCATAATCATTTAAAAATAATATTCTAATTAGGTTAAAATTTAATTAAAAATTATAATATCTGAGATTCACCCCCCTCTCTCAGAGAATCATGATCCTACAGAAGAGTGGTTTTCTACATGCGTTCGATAGGATAGTAGAGAAACCTCCAAAGCTTTGTTCGTCCTTTGAGCTTGTAAGAGGGCAGTCGAAAATTGAGATGCCCTAGCCTCTGCCTCTTTAAGTTTAACTTTGTATTCTACCAATTCCTGGGCTAATGCATTGACATGTTGAATCTTGTCAGACTACAGGAATAGCTGGTGTTGAAGGTCATTGTTCTTTTTAAGGAGCTCTTCCTTTTCACTCCTAGCCACTAACACTTGGGTCATCAGGTCTTCACAGCGAGCAGCTAAGGTAGCTTCTCTTTGTTAGCTCTCAGCCAACTATTGAGCTAATTTTTTCTGCTGAGATTGGGAGGCATTGTGGTGCACAGTCATTGTAGATTTATAGTCCACTAGGTGTTTGATGGAGTCAAAGATGGGGAACGAGTTGCGACTCAAGAAGCTAATGATGGGAATCAAACAAAGGCCTTAAAAGAAAAGAAGCATCCCACTTTAGATGTTCTTGATGATCCATTACACATAATTAAAGCTTGAATTATCTTATAGAGCTAGGAAGATGACAAAAGCACTAAATGTGTTTATTGAAGATTCTAAGGCCAAAGCTACAATTGAAGCAGATTTGACCAAGAGCGAATCATGTGTCTTAGTCAACCTAATTCAAGCCATAAATGAGATTAATTAGCCTCCAAGTCATATTTTGATATAATTCTAATTTTTAGGCTCAATTGTTATCCTTATTTGGGTTGTAATGGTGACTTAAGGCCAATATAGCTATGTAGTTTACTTAGGCCTTTTCTAAATCGGCTTCCTTTTGGCATTTTAGGGGTTTTAGGTCACCCTAAAGCTATAAATAAAGGGGGTGATGGCCACACATGTAAACTTTGATTATTTTCAATCTATTGCATGGTGAGGCTCTCACTTGTTGGTTCTTCATTGAAATAGAACTTATCAAGGCATTTCCTTGTGGCCCTCAAAGACTTATCAACCTCAATCCTAAGGTTGTGGCATCTTCCATCTTCTATACCAAGGTTCGTGCTTTCTTAAGCATTGGTTCGAGGTTCTTTCCATCCATCTTATCCATTTAGAATTTCCTTGTTTCTTCTTCAATTTGTTGTGGGTTCTTGAGACTTTCTTCTCATCGGGTTCACATCAGTTGGTATCAGAGCCTAGGTTCTTTCTAAATCGATTTAGTTATCTTTTCTCTTGTGCTCAAAACTTTGCGATACTTTTAATCTATTTTGCTCATCTTTTGATATTTTTTTCTTATTATTCGAATCATTGCAAGTCTTCATTGAATTTTTCTATAAAAAAAAAGAAGAAAAAAGTTGTGATTTTTAGCAAAAAAAAAAAAAGCAAGAAGAAGAAGAAGAAAAAAACAAGGGAAAGCCGAAATTAAAAAAAAATGGAAAAAAAATTGGAAAAAAAAAGGAAAAGGAAAGAAATAAAAAAAAAAGGTAGAAATACTCCTACTAATTTTAATCTTTCAATTCTGTATATTTTATTTATGTAATGCCTAGATTCAATTCTGGCAACTGCCTAGATTCAATTCTGGCAAATTTCTTTTAAAACTTATTTTATCCTTCCCTTTCAATTTAGTATTTCCTTTAAGCTTTGCCAAGATTAAATTCTGGCACCACCGGTCTAGATTAAATTCTGGCAAATTTCATTTCCGCACTTATTTTATCCTTACCTTTCAATTTTGCATTTCCTTTAAGTTTTGCCAAGATTAAATTCTGGCACAACTTGTCTAGATTAAATTCTGACGAAAGTCATTTCGGCATTTATTTGAAGTATCTTTATCTTTTAATTCCGTATTTCTTTATGTTCTATCAAGATTCAATTCTGGCACCTGCTCATATTACTTTCTAATAATTTCTTTTCTACAATTAATTCAAGTTTATCATTCTACTAAGTGCATTTTTTTCTTTCAATTCCTATCTTTTATCCTAATCCTTACTCCATTCCCTTGAAAAAATTTTATTAGTCAACAACCGCTTACAGGGATTTGCCTCAATTCTAAGTTCTTTAAAGAGCAAACTTAATGAGTTGAGTGATTGAGTGACAATATATTTCTTTAATGGTGACCGGTGGTGAAGAAATTAGGTTGGGTGAATCATTTGAGCAACATACTTTGAAACAACACTTAGAGTGCATGGAGATCAAATCTTAGAAAAATTGGAAAGACGAGATGCTACAATTGCAAGATTCCAAAGGAGTCAAATTGGTGGATATCCCCCTACACAAGGGACTTGGCAACATTACCTTAACAAGAGTAAAGATGAAGATGAAGATTGATGGTGTTCCTTTTTCTGGCACGCTCGGATTCCTCCTCCTCCTTCACTGAGAAGAGGCGAGATCTGTAAGATCTATGAAGATGCTGCTGAGGATCTTGATCTGTGATAGAAGTGAGCGATTAGAGATGGGTCGACTTCCCGGTGAAACCCCTCTGACGCTCAAGTCAGTATCCATCGAAGGAATAAAAAGAGTACAGTAAAAGGCAAGGGAGTAAATGAAAGCAGCTTAAGGGAGGAGAAGAGTTATCTCCGCATACCATATCAAGAAAACTCCATCCCCGCTTCCTCATTTCCACCCCTTTATATAGGAGTGGCCACCGCCTTTCTCTCTAGCTTAATTGACTATAATGTCCCTTGAGATATTAAGAAATAATTGTTATACATATTGAGGAAGAAACTGGTAATCGGGTGATTGAGAAAGTCTGAGTACGAGGTCTGTACTGAGGCCAGTCGTGAAATACACATGTCAGTCGAGAATTACATAAATAGCCCTGGAATTATATAGACTGCTCTAAAATTATATAGACTGCCTTGGAATTAGATGACTGCTCTGGAATTACATAAACAAACCTGTAATTAGATAGACTATTATGGAATTCTATAGACTACTCTGGAATTACATAACCTGCCCTGGAATTAGATAGACTACTCTAGAATTACATACACAGCCTTGGAATTATATAGACTACCTTGGAATTACATAGACAGTTATGGAATTACATAGACTGCCCTGGAATTATCGCTCTCGAACTGCTAATACTATCCTGGGCACACATATACTTCTCTAGCACTGCTCATACTTCTCTGGAAATAATTATACTACCATGGGCATGCATATACTGCTCTGGAACTGCTCATACCGCCCTGGAAATGCTTATACTTCCCTGGGCACAAATATACTTCTCTAGTACCGCTCATACTGACCTGGAAATACTTGCCCTGAGAATACATATCCTACTCTGGAACTACTCATACTGCCATGGAAATTCTTATACTGCCCTGGGCACACATATATTGCTCTTGAACTACTCATACTTCCTTGGAAATGCTTATACTACCCTGTGCACACATATACTGGCTCTAGAACTCAACATACTGCCCTGGAAATGCTTATACTGCCCTGGGCACACATATACTATTGTGGAAACCTTCTAACTGCTCTATAAATACACATACTACTCTAGAAACCCCGACCCCATCATAAGTTCCCCCTCTTTAGTAAAATTGAAGAGCGAAGTCGAGTGAAGTTTTACAAGTGTTTAATGAATAAAAAATTTCTCTAAAAAAGTCCTCAACACCCATCATAAGTTCCCCCTCTTTAGTAAAACTGAAAAGCGAAGTCGAGTGAAGTTTTACAAGTGTTCATGAATGCACAAACACTATCATATCAACCTCCAATACCCACATCTATGATACTGACATACTAGACCTTGATCCTTGTATATTGTTTCTCGAACACTACATTAATCACTGAACCTTGACTACTATATGAGATGTTTATGCCTAAAATATTGTATGAGGTGTTTTATGTCTTAAATGTTGTTATGAGGTGTTTATGCCTTAAAATGTTATAGTAAGCATTTATGCCTTAAAATGTTGTAGTAAGCATTTATGCCTTAAAATGTTGTAGGAAACGTTTATGTCTTAAAATACTGTAGGAGGCGTTTATGCCTTAAAATAATGTAGGAGGAATTTATGCCTTAAAATACTGTAGGAAGCATTTATGCCTTAAAATACTGGAGGCGTTAAGCCTTGTTAGCATGTTACCTGCCCATTATAGCTGGCATTATATTTCCCCATGGGGGAAGGTAGCTACATAGCCCATAGGTTGTTATAGGAGGCGTAAAAACCTTGATAATATTTTACCTGCCATATAGTGGCGTTATAATCCCCATTGGGTAATATAGCTACCTAGCACATAAGTTGTTATAGTAGGTGTAAGAGCCTTGAGTAAGCTTTACATATGCCATATAGGTGGCGTTATAGTCCCTGTGAGGGAATGTAGTTGTCTAGCCCATAGGTTGTTATAGTAGGCGTAAGAGCCTTGAGTTAGTTTTGCACTTCATAGCACTACAAGGAGAAAATGAATTACCTTCCAACCTCATGCTTTAGGCATAAAAACCCTGGATAAATATGTCACTGCATAAGAATTTCCTTAGAAAAATATCATTGATTCCGCAAGAAAATTATGATGTTCTTCAAATCCTACTTATACGGAGTGGAAGATTTTTCCTTCTCTGTTATTAATTAAGCTTGCTTGGCAATCAAGGGGTTATTAATATTTCTAAGGCATTTTACGCCTAATACAGAGCCTACGGGTTAACTAATGTATTTTTGTAGGGGTCATTAATGTTGTTGGGGTTTTTGACGCATAATTAAATTCTCTATGGTGGTAATCAATGGCATTTATTATAAGGATTTTTATACTTAGTCAAAATATCCTCTTGTAGCCATCAATGATATTTTTTCTAAGGCTTGTTCAAGCCTTATATAATTTTCTCGCGGAATCAGTGATATTTTTTCTAAGGCGATTCTTATGTAGTGACATATTTATGCACGGTTTTTATGCCTAAAGCATGAAGTTGGAAGGTAATTCGTTTTCTCCTTGAAGTGCTATGAAGTGCAAAACTAACTCAAGGCTCTTACACCTACTATAACAACCTATGGGCTAGATAGCTACATTCCCTCACAGGGACTATAACGCCACCTATATGACATATGAAAAGCTTACTCAAGGCTCTTACACCTACTATAACAACTTATGTGCTAGGTAGCTACATTCCGACATGGGGATTATAACGCCACTATATGGAAGGTAAAATATTATCAAGGCTTTTATGCCTCCTATAACAACCTATCGGCTATGTAGCTACCTTCCCCCATGGGGAAATATAATGCCAGCTATAATGGGCAGGTAACATGCTAACAAGGCTCAACGCCTCCAGTATTTTAAGGCATAAATGCCTCCTACAGTATTTTAAGGCATAAACACCTCCTACAGTATTTTAAGGCATAAACGCCTCATACAGTATTTTAAGGCATAAACATCTCCTACAACATTTTAAGGCATAAACGCTTCCTACAACATTTTAAAGCATAAATGTCTCATAATAGCATTTAAGGCATAAAATGTCTCATACAATATTTTAGGCATAAACATCTCATATAGTAGTCAAGGTTCACTGATTAATGTAGTGTTTGAGATACAGTATACAAGGATCAAGGTCTAGTATGTCAATATCATAGATGTGGGTATTGGAGGTTGATATGATAGTGTTTGTACATTCATGAACACTTGTAAAACTTCACTCTTCAGTTTTACTAAAGAGGGGAAACTTATGATGGGTATGGAGGCCTTTTTTAGAGAAATTTTTTATTCATTAAACATTTGTAAAACTTCACTCGACGTCGCTCTTCAGTTTTACAAAAGAGGGGGAAATTATGATAGGGTCGGGGTTTCTAGAGCAGTATGTGTGTTTGGAGAGCAGTTAGAAGATTTCCAGGGTAGTATATGTGTGCCCACGGCAGTATAAGCATTTCTTGGGCAGTATATGGAGTTCCAGAGTTGTATATGTGTGCCTAGGGAAGTATAAGCATTTCTAGGAAAGCATGAGCAGTTCCAGAGCAGTATATGTGTGTCTAGGGAAGTATAAGCATTTCCAGGATAGTATGAGAAGTTCCAGAGCAGTATATATGTGCCTAGGGAAGTATGAGAATTTCCAGCGATATAAGCGATTCGAGTAGTATATGTGTCGAGCGGTATGTAATTAATTTCTAGAAGGCAGTATGGATAGTTCAGTAGGATATGTTTTAAGGGTAATGTGAGCAGTTCAAGAGCAGTATATTTGTGCCCAGGGCAGTATAAGTATTTCAAGGCCAGCATGAGTAGTTCCAAAGCAGTATATGCATGCCCAGGGCAGTATAAGTATTTGCAGGGCAGTATGAGCAGTGCTGTAGAAATATATGTGTGCCAGGATAGTATTAGCAGTTCGAGAGCTGTAATTCCAGGGTTGTCTATGTAATTCCATAACAATATTTGTAATTCCAAGGAAGTCTATATAATTCCAGGGCTGTGTATGTAATTCCAGAGCAGTCTATCTAATTCCAGAGCGGTCTATCTAATTCCAGGGCAGTCTATGTAATTCTAGAGCAGTTTATATAATTCCAGGGGTGTTTATGTAATTCCAGAGTAGTCATCTAATTACAAGGTAGTCTATATAATTCCAGAGCTATTTATGTAATTCTCGACTGACATGTGTATTTCCCGACTGGCCTCAGTACAGACCTCGTACTCAGACTTTCTCAATCACCCGATTACCAGTTTCTTCCTCATTATGTATAATAATTATTTCTTAATATCTCAAGGGACATTATAGTCAATTAAGCAAGAGAGAAAGGCGGTGGCCACTCCTATATAAAGGGGTGGAAATGAGGAAGCGGGGATGGAGTTTTCTTGATCTGGTATGCGGGCATAACTCTTCTCCTCCCTTAAGCTGCTTTCCTTTACTCCCTTGTCTTTTACCGTACTCTTTTTATTCCTTCGATGGATACTGACTTGAGCGTTAGAGGGGCTACGCTGGGAAGTCGGCCCATCCCTAATCGTTCACTTCTATCACAGATCAAGATCTTTGGCAGCATCTTCATAGATCTTCCAGATCTCGCCTCTTCTCAGTGAAGGAGGAGGAGGAATCCGAGATTGCCGGAAAAAGGAACACCATCAATCTTCATCTTCATCTTCATCTTTACTCTTGTTAAGGTGATGTTGCCAAGTCCCTTGTGTAGGAGGACATCCACCAATTTGACTCCTTTGGAATCTTGCAATTGTAGCATCTCGTCTTTCCAATTTTTCTAAGATTTGATCTCCATGCACTCTAAGTGTTGTTTCAAAGTACGTTACTCAAATGATTCACCCAGCGTAATTTCTTCACCACCGGTCACCATTAAAGAAATATATTATCACTCAATCACTCAACTCATTATGTTTGCTCTTTAAAGAACTTAGAATTGAGGCAAATCCCTGTACGCGGTCATTGACTAATAGAAATTTTTCAAGGAAATGGAGTAAGGATTAGGATAAAAGATTGGAATTGAAAGAAAAAAATGTACTTAGTAGAATGATAAACTTGAATTAATTGCAGAAAAGAAATTATTAGAATGGAATATGAGCAGGTGCTAGAATTGAATCTTGATAGAATATAAAGAAATACAGAATTAAAAGATAAAGATACTTCAAATAAGTTCTGAAATGACTTTCGCCAGAATTTAATCTAGGCAAGTGGTGCCAGAATTTAATCTTAGCAAAATCTTAAAGGAAATGCAAAATTGAAAGGTAAGGATAAAATAAGTGCGGAAATGAAATTTGCCAGAATTTAATCAAGATCCACATTTACAAAAACTTGAATTAGCTTTGGCTAAATCACCCAAGATTTAGTGTAAATGTGATCTTATCCTATCTTTCCAACCGTTGGAATATGCCTATAGTTTTACCCGATCCAATTGAGTTAACTAATTTCACTCAATCTAATTGAGCTTATTCACACCCAAGCTTTGATAGGCGGGACCAAGATTGTCCCTCCGCACCCTACCAAGATAATATGCGTTGCTCTACTTTGGCAGACTCAACAACAACAAATGATCGAGGTAGTGATGGGTATCAAAACTTGGTAGGCATTTCGAGTTGACTTGATTAAGATCTAATCTAATCGTGAATGTGAATCATATACGCATTAAGGCATTAATTACCCTATACTAGCATGCATCACATACATACAAGCAAAAACAGATATATATATATATATATATATATATATACTAATTAATTAATTTGTGATGAGATCATGGCTCTAATACGATCTTCTCAAGCCAATGAGAAGATCGGACGTCAACCTAGGGTTAGCGGCTTCTCCAAGCGTCTCCTTTGACTGCCATGTGTCGTCGGCACCCTCCTCGTAACTCCGTCTACGAGTGGACCTTTCACTGCTTCATTTTGTACATTACAAACATGAAACTTGAGTTACATTCGAGTCTAAAATATATTTACAATAGGAATATAATAAGGGAGGTACGACATGCAAGTCGCATATCATATACAACATGCACAATACTAAAAACGGCGCGCAAGCCGTATTATGAATTACAACACAATTTTATCCAATCACATTAGGGTTTTGGGTCATGCCCATCACAATATCATACATAATTCTAAATTATATATTTTACATAAATTTCTATAATTTTCCTACTTTTTTCTTTCAATTTTATGAGTCACAACTCTGCAGCGGTCCCGCTAAGCGATTTTCGGGTGCGATCACGGGACTATGCCCCTAGCGGGGTTAGGGGCAGTGCCCCTTCTCGCAAAATGAATCTCGCGAGTGTCCCATACCGATCTTACAATGCCTTAAGTCGCTATCCCTAAAAAAAAACAAAACGAGACCTTGCTGTTTCGGAGAGTTTTTCTCAATGGTTGAAGCCTATAAGTGTCCAAACACTTGTTTCTTCGATTCTATGAGAAAAATACTCACAAAATCTATAAAATTAAGAAATTACAGAAACTTACAGATCTGTAACTTTTTGTATCTAATACAAAAATTACAAATACAAACATGTACATACTTCGCACGTGGCTTTGATACCACTGTTAGACTCTCCGAGCCGCAAAAACTTCTTTTTGCATTGCGAAAACCTCGAAAGTCGGCCATGGATCCGTGCAAAAGTAAATAAAATTCATGTACATGTTTATCTACACTAGATTTACCTTAGATCTACATGGGAAGAATGTTACCCTTGTAGCGATGCCCTTCGCTTATCCCGCTCATCCAAAAGGTTGCCGGATCTCATAGAGTGTCAAGTGTACACTCCTCTACACATATCCACACGGACAAAAGGTTGAGAGAACCACTTAGAGTATGCTAGCACTCTTGGGAGGTCTTGGCAATGGAGGAGAAGGAAGAAGAAGAATTCAATTTTTTTCTCTCATCTTTTGGCCGGCCACTTAAGGAGGGTTAAAAGCATCCATGTAATACCAAGAGCCATGGCTCTTGGTCTTCCTCATGAGTTGGCACACCATGATGTGTCTGTGATGATGTGGAACATCATCATTGGCCGGCCCTATGCTAAGTCACCATGAAGTGACATTTGGTCAAGTCAAACTTGACCCTTCATCTTCCCTCTCAAGTCAAGTTAAACTTGACCTCTTATCTCCCATGGTTGATCAAATCTAACCTTTGATTCAAGTCAATTTAATTTAATGAATCTCTATTCATTAGTTTAAATTGACTCAATGAATCAAATCTAAATTAGACTCATTCAACACTTGAATCAAATTGAGTCCAACTCAATTAGTCTAATTTGGATTACTCTTAATCCAATTTGGTTCATCACATGAACCTAATCCTCTTGGTCCATCATATGAACCTAATCTCCATCTAATTGCCCTTTGTGTGTGACACTATAGGTTCTTGTAATGTTGGCAATGCTCCTAAACTAATTTAGAAACATAAGCAATGAGCGGTATCTAGCAACACATCATTGCTACCCAAGTTACAAGAATGTTGAGGTCCAACATCACCATTGTGACTACTAATTGTGACTCTCACAATATGTGACAATGTCCCTCTATCCTTGACATCTAGATTGATCAATTGAGGAATAGACTGTGTCATCCTTTGTACAATCTATATCTTGAACTCCAAGTAGACTCACTCTAATCAAATGAGCTCAATATCTCATATTGACTCATTTAGGCATAGCCATGCACTTAGTGGTCTCACTCTATCAAGAATCATGATATCACTCCCGTCATATAGGAGGGATAGATCTCATCTACATCACTCACATCCCTCCGCATAATTCGTTACATACCCAGTAATCGCCTTTATAGTCCACCCATTTACGGGTGACGTTTGATGAAGCCAAAGTATGCAACTCCTTATGTAGGGAACCATGGTGACTTCAAGTCCAAGGACAGTCATACTAATAGTCACATGAGAAAGTATATGACACTCATATAATGATCCATGATACTTTCTCATAGTGGGTCATTCAGTATACATTCTCTAATGCATACCCATGTGTCAACTTGATATCTCATATCCATGACTTGTGAGATCAAGTTATCGAGTTTACCTACATGCTAGTCTCTTCGCATTAACATTGTCCCTGAATATTAATACTTGACTAGGAATGATTAAGAGTATTATTCTCTATATCATCTCATTATCGATTCAACCAATCGATTGATATAGATAAGAACCATCTACTCAAGGATCCTATTATACTTAGTTATTTGGCACCAATACAAGTAAGTATAATAACCATAAAGAAACGCCTTTATAAATATATATAGGAATATGATATAACAAGTCCATACAATAATCATCACATGATCGGCTCTAGGGTTTTCACTAACATAGGTGTCACTCATGATCGTTCTATAATTAATGGTTAATTATAGACGACCAACATAAACTGGTAACCCATTTGGTCACACGCAATATAAGTGTTATTCGAAGGATTTAAAACTAACTTAAGAATAGGATTCTCAGATCGAGAGAGACTTGGTTTGGTTGGACCAAACAAAGAGCGAGTATGAAATTGTTTCAGTTGCATCGGAAGCATGGATGGGCCGAGTCTTATAAAGACATGATGGATGAACCAAATCAGTTTGGTTCTAATCCAATGGTGGGAAATAAACCAAAGTGGTTTGGTTTGTTTTAACTTAAAATAGACCAACACGATTTGGTTTATTTTAACTTAAGTTAATGGAGCGGGTTAACGGGTTTTGGTTGTGAACCAATAACCTTTTGAGAAAAGGTTTTCGAGAAAAGGTCTTGAGAAAAAGTCTCTTAGTGGATAAGAGATACATTCTCTATAAATAATGGGGTTGAGAGATAACCCATTGTTCAATCGACTTAGGTTTTTGAAAACCTAGCCATTTTTCTCTCCTTGCTCCTTGCCGCCCAAGCTGTTGTGCCGCCCAACCCTTTGGTGTCGCCCAAATTGTTGTGCCGCCACCTTCTCCTTGCAGTCGGTTGCCCTCCGACCATCCTCAGCAGCCGACCAACCTTCCTTGGTTGTCGGTGACCAAGGAGCAGTCGACCACTTGTTTAACCGACCACCTCCTCCACCAAGTTGCCCTCTTGGACAACTTGTGTCCTTTGCAACTAGAGCATCATTTAGCCTACATTCGGAACTCCGACAGTGACCTCCTTGCTGAGGATTAGATCTCCAACAATCCTCTTTAGTGGAGGATTGAAGTTTCGTCAATTGGTTGACGAAAACCACTTTTGAGAAGCGAGTTTACGAAACTCATTTTGGATTTGAATTGGATTCGAATTGTGATCATCTCTCATATCATAATGTATTCGATATGAGACTAGTATCTCATGTGAAGAGGCCAAACTTACGAGGGTCTTTAAGGTCATTGTCATTTCCGTTTCACATAATCCGTTAGGTATACCAAGAATAAGTTTTCTTTTAGTGCAAAATTTGAAATGGAGATTATGTCTACACTTGTTGTATCCTGCATGCGTGTGGTGTGCATGTTTACGAAACGTGTTCGAACACACACCCACGTCGGTGCCGGGGAACCCCAACAGTGCTATTAGAGCCCGACTGTGTTCTGACATAATCGTAAAATTGTTTTGCGATAGTCATAATTGTATTTTTGAAAATTTTCTACTTTTGAAAATTTTAGAAATAATTATGGAAATTTTAATTAGTAAAAAAATTCAAATTGGAAATTTTCTAATGTGATTAGGAAATTACAATTTAGGAAATTTATTTCCTAAATTAAATTTAAATTTTCTTAATTAATATTTTCCATAAATAAAATATGTGATTAGATTTGGAAATTTGTTTTTCAAATTTAATCAAGATTTGATTTGAGAAATCAAATCTCAAACATATTTTATTTTCAAAATTAGTTATGACAAATAAGGAAACTATTTGTACATGCCATAATTGTATGTCATGTAATTACATTAGATGCATATCATTATGTCATGCGTGTCATGACATGTAGATGTATGTCATGCGTGTCATGTCATGTAGATAATAGTTATTTGCATGCAAAGAGGATGAGACTTAAAACCCTTACACAATATTAAAGCCTACACCTTTCATTAATATGGTTAAAACTGGATTTTTATTTCTTGTTTGGGTTATTGGACTCTCTCCAACCCCGGCTCGAACTTGAATATGTTCAAACCATTGAAATAGTTTATTACTAATATGGTAAGAGTTAGAGGTCAATCGTTAGTTTGGGTTGTTGGATTCTCTCCAAGTCTGGCTAATTGGTTGAATGCGCTCTAACCATATTAAAACTATTTCATGATTAATGGGTCGGCTTTAACTTGGAGCATCGATTTGTGGGACTCTCTCCAAGGTCGATGCAAAGGGAGGTGAAGTTGGGTGCTATGCATATGATGCATACTTGTTAATGTGTTAACAACCCAATGTATGTGTGAATATTCAATTAGTTGATAGCACATTGTGATAGTTACATATATGTGATATGGAATCGGTATACTTAATACCTACCATCATAGCTAAGAATGGCTTATTGGACTCACTCCAAGGTTGTTCTTATCTATATTGGATATCAACTCATTCGGAGATGGAACTACGATTTTGAGGGTTTTGATTTACGAATTCAAAAAAATGAATGGGATTTATAAATGTATGTTGATGCATTTAAATCATCTTTCTCATATATGCTCGATTTGTATTTCTAGATTAATCACTTAACCATGACATCTTTAAATTTGCGATCTATTTTGGATTTGAATAAATTGACTGGGCTGAACTTCTTGGACTGGCTTAGAAACCTAAGAATTGTTCTCAAGGCGAAAAATCTTGCATATGTCCTCGAAGAGCCTCTTCCCACCTGTCTTAAAGATGATGCAACTCTGGAACAATTGTTAGCCTATTAGAAACATGTGAATGATTCTGAACTGGCGAGTTGCATCATGCTAGCGGCGAAGGTACCCAAGCTTCAGAAGCAGCATGAGCATATGGATGCGAATACTATAGTCTTTCATCTTCAAGAGTTGTTTGATGAGCAAGCAAGATTCGAAAGGTTCGATGTCTCCAAGATCCTCTTCACCTCTAAGATGCAAGAAGGTTCATCTATAGTGTAATTTATGCTAAAGATGAATGGGTACATCGAGCGATTAGCGACACTTGGTTTTGTGATGGATCATGAATTAAGTATTGACTTAATTCCACATTATTTTCCCAAGAGTTTCTCACAGTTTGTGATGAATTACTAGACGAACAAAATTGAAACCACAATTCCTTAGCTCCTCAACATCCTGAAGACTGTGGAGCCTTCTATGAAGCATTAGGAGAAGACAACACTGTTAGTTGATTCCTCTAAGAAGGGTTCTAAGAGGAAGTCAAAGGAACAACACAAGGGGAAGAAGAAAAAGACAAAGAAGGCAGAACCAGCTCAAAAGGGCACTTGCCATCACCATGGCAAGGGGGGCCTTTGGCGAAAAAACTGCAAGATTTATCTTGAGTCCGTGAAGAAGAAGGCATCCGATGCCCCCTCCTTTTCAAGTATCTTCGTTATTAATTGTCATTCTATTTCATCAGACACTTTGGTATTAGATACTGGGTGTAGCTCACATATATGTAATGACATATAGTGGCTAAGGAATAGAAGAAGACTCGTCAAGGGAGAATCAAATTTGCGAGTTGGCAATGGAGCAAAGGTTGTTGCGGTTGCCATTGGAACATATTTGTTGAAGCTCCCTACAGGACTTGTCTTAGAACTGGACTATTACTATTATGTACCTTCGTTAATAAAGAACATTGTTTTTATTTCCTGCTTAAATGGAAATGGGTATCATTTGACTTTTAGTAACAATTGTTGTTACATAACTTTGAATGACATTATTTATGGGACTAGAACTTTATGCAATGGAATATATATGTTAGACGTATCCGGTGATATTTTCAATATCAAAGGGAGCAACAAGCGTGCTCAAAAAGATAATCAATTAGACTTCTATATGTGACATTGTCGTCTTGGCCATGTAAGCAAGAAACGCATGTCCGAATTACACCAATGTGGAATTCTGGAATCGTTTTAATTTGATTCATTCGATACATGCGAATCATGCTTAAAAGACAAGATGACTAAGTTACATTTTACTGGAAAAGGTGAACCGGTGGGAGAGTTGCTTGGTCTAATACATACGGATGTATGTGGACCTATGTCAACTCATGTCATAGGAGGCTATAACTATTTCATTACCTTTACCGATGATCACTCATAGTATGGGTATGTGTTCTTGATGAAACACAAGTCTGAAGCCTTTGAAAAGTTCAAAGAATTCAGAAATGAAGTAGAGAAACAACTTGGCAAAAGTATTAAAATACTTCGATCTGATCGAGGTGGCGAACACTTGAGTCAAGAGTTTCTATATTATCTAAGGGACAATGGTATATTGTCTCAATGGACTCCGCCGTATACACCATAGCTTAATGGTGTATCTGAGAGGTGAAACCGAACCTTGTTGCACATGGTTAGGTCGATGATGAATCATGCGAATCTTTCCAAGTCCTTTTGGGGCTATGCACTTCAGACATCTCTTTACTTGCTAAATAGAATTCCGACCAAAGTAGTCTCTACTAGACCTGACAAATCTGGACACGACACGAACACGATTCACTTTTTGTATTTGGATCGTGCATTTTTTGGATTCGTGTCTATTTTGTGACTATCCGTTAGACACGTAAAAATTGCGTGTCGGATTAGTGTTTGTCTTCTGGATCTGTTAGACTCGTTTACTTTTTTTTTACTTAAAAAAATCTAGACATGAAAAAGAAAGAAGATGGATGATATTTATATAATCTCTACAAGTTTGAATGATGATGAAAATCTTTGAAATTCATTTTGTGTTTTTACGATAATTCTAGGGTGTAATGTACTTTAATCCCAATTAGATAGCGTGGATTGTGGGGATTGTTAATTTTTTATAAGCTCTTCTATTTAAGTTATTACATTATCATGTACTTATGGGTCTTTTTGCATCTATTGGTTTGGATCATGTCTAGTAATCTATTTAAACTTTGTTTAAATTATTGCATTTTCATGTAATTATGGATCGTTTCGTGTCTATTGGTTTAGATCGTATTTTGCAATCCGTTTTACATGTATTTTTTTGTGTCTAACGGATCGTGTCGTATCTACCCAAAATTAAGTGGTTCGTATTCGGATTGAACCCATTGACATGAAAAATTAAACGGATTGAATATGAATTAACACTTTCGGATCATGTCTAGATCGTGTCAAGACACAAATCCGATCCATTATCCGATTTGCTAGGTCTAGTCTCTACTACTCCATATGAGATATGGAATAGTAAGAAACCTCATTTATCTTACTTGAAGATATGGGGTTGTCCTGCTTATGTGAAGCGGACTGTATCAGATAAATTGGATGCTAAGTTCGATATATGTCTATTTATTGGATACCCTAAGGAAATGAGGGGTTACCAATTCTATCATCCTATGGAACAAAATGTGTTTGTTTCAAGGCATGCTGTGTTTCTAGAGAAAGAGTTTCTCTTGTAAGAAAATAGTGGGAGTGTCGTTGAACTTGAGGAGGTTCAAGAGACTCCAGTAGACATTGAGGAGATACCTGGTCAAGCACCTCAACCGATGACTCATAGTGATGAGACATTGGCTGAACCTATTGTGACACCACAGCTTCATAGATTTGGTAGGACACGAAATATTCCTGAGAGATATGAATTTCTCATAAGCAAATCGAATGACGTGTTACTCATTGGCGATGAGGAGCCTACCAGTTATGAAGAAGTTCTGAAGAGTTCAGAAAGGGACAAATTGCTTGAAGCCATGAAGTCGAAAATGGATTCCATGTATGAAAATCAAGTTTTGAACATGGTGGACCCACCTAAAGGCATTAGGCCTATAGGGTGCAAGTGGGTTTTCAAGAAGAAGACCGACATAGATGGTAAAGTGATTACCTTTAAGGCTAGATTGGTGCCGAAAGGCTATCTTCAAAAATAAGGTGTTGATTATGACGAGACCTATTCAACGGTAGCTATGCTTAAATCCATTCGGATGCTCCTAGCCGTAGTGGCTCATTATGACTATGAGATATGTCAGATGGATGTGAAAATGACTTTCCTTAACGGAAACCTACTCGAGGACGTGTATATGATACAACCCGAGGGTTTCACATCGATTGATAAAATCAAGGTATGCAAGCTTCGACGGTCCATATATGGACTAAAGCAAGCATCCAGGAGTTGGAATATCCATTTTGATGACACAATAAAAAGGTTTGATTTCTCACAAAATCCAGACGAACCCTACGTGTACAAGAAGGTAAGTGGGAGTGCAGTCGTGTTCCTAGTGTTGTATGTCGATGACATATTACTTATAGGAAATGATATATCTGTCTTACAATCAATCAAAATTTGGTTATCCAAAACATTCTCCATGAAAGACCTGGGAGAAGCGACATATATCCTCGGGATTAAGATCTATAGAGATAGATCGAAATGGTTGCTTGGTCTTTCGCAGTCTACATATATAGACCAAGTGCTAAAGAGGTTTAGCATGTCGGAATCCAAGAAAGGTTTCCTTCCCATCAGGCATGGGATATACCTTTCGAAGTCTATGTGTCCGCACACAGAAGATGAGAGGATTTGCATGAGTAAGATCCCCTATGCATCTGCAATAGGATCTATCATGTATGTTGTTGGGTTTTCGACACCACGGCGAGTGTGTGTTCGAACATGTTTCGTAAACATGTGCACAGCGGAAGGAATAAAATAATAAATCTAATTTATTACAATACACACACCACACGCATGCATATTACAACATGTGTAGACATAACCGTAAATTCAAATTTTGCAATAAAAGGAAATTTATACTACGTATACTTGACATATCACGTGCAGCGAGAAAGACATCAACTGGAGCAATCCTCGCTAGAATCGCCTCTATCCGTATCCACGCCGAGTATCTTCGGGATGACTTCACAAAGTCATGAGCCTCATCTTCGTATGGGTTACTAGCCTCGTGTTGAAGACGATGTGATCGAGAGAAGATCACGATCCGAATCAAAATTCGGATCCAAAACGAGTCCTCAAAAACTCGCTTCTCTGGAGAGGTATTCGTCAACCGTTTGACGAATCCTTCGTCCTCCACCTATGAGGATTACCGGAGATCGAATCCCCGGCAAGGCTACCGCTGTCGGAGCTCCAAATGTCATCCAAACGACGCTCCGACCAGAAGGAAACAAGCTGTCTAGAAAATTGGACAACTTTGGTGGAGGAATAGGGGCCGACCAAATAAGGAAGGTTGAAGCTCACCTTGTCGCCGGACCCAAAGGAGATCACCGGAGCTCCTCCGGTTGCAGCTCGACGCCGGCAAGGGTAGAGGACGGCAGCTGCTGGACACCGGCAAGGAGTTTTGGGCGGTGGTGGGTGGTGGCAAGAAGTTGGCGCCGACCACTTGGAGAAGAGGGAGAGGGTGGGCGACAACTTTAGGGTTGCAAGGATTAGGGCTTAACAAAACCCTTAAGCCCTATTTATAGAGAACAAATTCTCTTAATGGTTATCGGATCATAACCAAAAGCCCGTTAACCCACTCCATTAATTTAAGTTAAAATAAATCAAACCATGATGGTTTATTTTAAGTTAAAACGAACTGAACCAACTTTGGTTCATTCGTTTAAAACAAACCAAACCCCTTTGGTTTATTCTCCTCCATTGGATTAGAACCAAACCAATTTGGTTCATCCATCATGTCTTCATGAGACATGGCCCATCCACGCTTCCATTGCGACTGAAACGATTTAATGCTCTCTCCATGTTTGGTCCAACCAAACCTAGTTTCTCTCGGTCTAAGAATCTCATTCTCAAGCTCGTTTTAAATCCTTCGGATTACGCTCATTGTGCGTGTGACCAAATAGGTTCTCGGTTTATGTTGGCCGTCTATAATTAATCATTAATTATAGAACGATCATGAGTTGCACCAAGTAGTACATCATGATCCCCAATTAACCGAAAAGATCAACGGTTGATCCAGAACTATTTCTGAAACCCTTCAGCAGCTACAATGAATCGTGCCCCATTCCCTTCACTCATCTTATACCCACTTGGTTCAGGACATGGTCTATAGTGTCAGTCCCCACTAGGTTGACTACGTTACACCTAGCCCAAGTATCATTTCCTCGTCCTACGGATTCTAGTTATTGCACATGTATCGAAGAGTACCTTACTCTAAACATGTAATGCTTTGGCCAAAGACTTTAGTAACAATCTGACGAGAGGCCATGGGTATACTTCTCCTCGCAAGGAGTGGTAAATCCTTTATAGGCTATTCAAACACCTTCGATCACTTCGACTTATACCCAATCATCCCGGGTCCACATCTCCTCAGAGATGCTTGCTTAAGATGTCAAAGCATAAGTCTTTATGATCAAGATGACTTGAATACCGTAAGTCAAAGAAACATCGCACTTAAGCTGCAGTAAGAACTTCATTGACATATCTATATATGCAGAGAACCATATGAAGTCTTATGGCTGGTCACTCCAATGAACTAGTTACCATAACTAGCATCCACAATTAACTCTGGACATCACAATGTCTCCAGCCAGTGAGAATCAGCTGTTTGGATACACTAAGGAGTATACCTCGTGCTAGTCTCGACAGAATCAATGGCGTCCAAATACATCAATTCATCAACTAGGGATAATTCAGATACATCACAATTACACATGTAGAGATACTCACTAGTTGTGATCCAATCACAAATTCTCTCATGCTGTGAATTGTATCGTGGACATTCAGTAAATGAGTTTAAGATCTAATCAAATACATGAAAACATGTACACTCAAAAAGTGAATCTTCATTTATCATATAAATGGTTCAAACATAAGGCGATTGCCTTAGGACATCTCTCATATATTACTAACATATGTTATGTTATGTACGAGGCCCGATGTATCGTATGCTCTGAGTGTCACGAGCAGATACCAGTCTGATCCAAGAATGGATCATTGGGCAGCTGTTAAGACAATCCTAAAGTACTTAAGATGAACTAAGGATATGTTTCTAAAATATGGAGAGGGTGATATGGTAATACGCGGGTATACGGATGCCAACTTCCAAACAGACAAGGATGATTCTAGGTCTCAGTCTGGGTACATATTCACCTTAAATGGAGGTGCAATAAACTGGAAAAGTTCCAAGCAAGACACTGTGGAAGATTCTACCACTGAGGCAGAATATATTGCAGCTTTGGAAGCAGCAAAAGAAGTGATTTGGATCAATAAGTTTGTCTTTGAACTTGGTGTGATTCCAACCATTGTTGAAGCGATACTACTCTACTGTGACAACAATGGAGCAATTGCATAGGCAAAAGAACCAAGGTCTCATCAACGATCCAAACATATGCTTCGCCACTATCATTTGATCAGAGAGATCATAAGTAGGAAGGAAATACAAATTGAGAAGATTCCCACTAAAAAGAACTTAGTGGATCCTTTAACTAAGGTCTTATCTCAAAGTAAGTTTGAGGGTCATGTTAGAGCTTATGGTATTGGATACTGTGGCGATTGACATTAGGCTAAGTGGGAGTTAGTTTGTTATATATAAGAGATGTCCTAAGGTAATTGCTTTATGGTTGTACCATTTATTTGATAAATGAAGATTCCCTATTTGAGTGTACATGCTATCATGTATTTGATTGGATCTTAAACTCATTTACTGAATATCCGCAATACGATTCACAGCATAAGAGAATTTGTGATTGGATCACAACTAGTGAGTATCTCTACATGTGTAATTGTGATGTATTGAAATTATCCCGAGTCAATGAATTGATGTATTCGAACACCATCAATTCTGTTGAGACTAACACAAGTTATACTCTTTGGTTTATCCAAGCAGCTGTTTCTCACTGGCTGGAGACATTGGGATGTCCGGAGTTAACCATGGATGCTAGTTATGGTAACTAGTTCATTTGAGTGACTAGCTGTAAGACTTAATATGGTTCTCTGCATATATGGATATATCAATGATGTTCTTACAGCAGCTTAAGTGTGATGTTCCTTCGACTTAAGGTATTCAAGTCATCTTGGTCATGAAGACTTATGTTTTGACATCTTAAGCAAACATCTCTGAGGAGATGTAGACCTGGGATATTTGGGTATAAGTCGAAGTGGCCGAAGGTATTTGAATATCCTACAGAGGATTCACCGCTCCTTGCGAGGAGATGTATACCTTATGGCCTCTCGTCGGATTTTTACTAAAGTCTTTGGCTAAAGCATTACATGTTTAGAGTATGGTACTCTTGGATACATGTGCAGTAACTAGAATCCGGAGAACGAGGAAGTAATACTTGGGCTAGGTGTGACGTGGTCAACATGGTGGGGACTGACACAATAGACCATGTCCTGAACCAAGTGGGTATAAGATGAGTGAAAGGAATGGGACACGATTCATTGTAACTGCTGAAAGGTTTCAGAAAAGGTTCTGGGATCAACATTTAATTTTTCGATTAATTGGGGATCATGATGTACTACTAGGTGTCACTCATGATCGTTCTATAATTAATGGTTAATTATAGACAACCAATATAAACTGGGAACCTATTTGGTCACACACACAATGAGCATAATCCAAAGGATTTAAAATGAATTTGAGAATACAATTATCAGATCAAGAGAGACTAGGTTTGGTTGGACCAAACAAAGAGCGAGTATGAAATGGTTTCAGTTGCATCGGAAGAATAGATGGGCTGAGTCTTATGAAGATATGATGGATGAACAAAATTGGTTTGGTTCTAATCCAATGGTGGAAAATGAACCAAAGTGGTTTGGTTTGTTTTAAACGAATAAACCAAAGTTGGTTCGGTTTGTTTTAACTTAAAATAGACCAATGCGGTTTGATTTATTTTAACTTAAGTTATTGGAGCGGGTTAATGGGTTTTGGTTATGAACCAATAACCATTAGGAGAATGTATTCTCTATAAAAACATGGCTTAAGGGTTTTTAGAAGAGAATTAATTGGTTTAAGGGTTTTGGAAACCCTAGCCTCTTTTCCTTCTCCTCCTCTTCTCCTTGCCGCCGCCCAAAGTGTTGCCGCCACCCACCTTTGTGTTGCCTCCGCCCAAAGTAGCTGCTGCCTCTCCTCGCCGCCGGCCATCCACTAGCCACTGGCATCCATTGGGCCACCCTCAGCTGTCGGGCAACCTCCCTTGGCTGCCGGCAACCAAGGAGTAACCGGCCAAGCCTTTGGCCGGCCCCTTCATCCTCCACAACATTGGACAGCTTGATCTCCTTCGCATGGAGAGGCCGTTTGGTCGGTGTTTTGTGCTCCGACAGTGGTCTACTTGCCGGGGATTGGATCTCCGACAATCCTCAAAGGTGTAGGGTTAATTTTTCGTCAAACGGTTTACGAAAACCGCTTCCGATAAGCGAGTTTGTGAAACTCATTTTTGGGATCCGAATTTTTTTGGATTGTGATCGTCTCTCGGATCACATCGTCTTCAACACGAGGCTAGTGACTTCTGTGAAGATGAGGCTCGTGACTTTGTGAAGCTATCCTGACGATACTCGGCGTGGATACGGATAGAGGCGATTCTAGTGAGGGTCACTACGATTGATGTCATTCCCGCTACACGTAATACGTCAGGTATACCTAGTATAAGTTTCTTTTTATTGCAAAATTTTAAATAGCGATTATGTCTACACATGTTGTATCCTGCATGCGTGTGATGTGTGTGTTGTAATAAATTAGATTTATTACTTTTATTGCTTCCGCTGTGTGCATGTTTACGAAACATGTTCGAACACATACTCGTCGTAGTGTCGGGGAAACCCAACATTTTAAACTCTCAAAACCTTGGGGTTGACTTACGTATACCTCTTTTTTTATTACTCCATTTAAGAATGCAGATTTAACATCATTTGGTATAGCTTGAATCCTTTGTGTGACGAATAGGCTAGCATCATCCTAATTGACTCAAGTCTAGCCACTGGGGCATAGGTTTCATCCTTCTACTTGACTAAACCCTTTAGCTACTAATCAAGCTTTATTCCTTATGATTTATCCTTGATCGTTTAATTTATTTCTAAATACCCATTTAGTGTCTATAATTGATTTATTTTTTGGTGGAGGTACTAAGTCTCATAATTCATTTCTTTTGAATTGTACTAGTTCTTCTTACATGGCTATTATCCAATCAGTATCAGGTAAAGCCTCATCTATTAACTTTGGTTCTATTTTTGATATTAATGTGATTTGACATAAGTTTCTTAAGGTCGATCTAGTTTGAACTCCCAGAGTTGGATTTCCTAATACTTGTTCAAGTGGATGGTTTGGATTAATTCTAGGTGTTTTCAAGTTGTCTTGGCATTGGGTTTGCTCTTCTTCATCATGTATGGTTTCATTTAACCCATCTTGATTATCTTTTAATGTTTTTGCTTGACCATTGTTAATCTCCTCTTCATCAAATGTTACATTAGTTGTTTCTTCAATTTTTAGAGTTTTCTTATTATAAATCCTATAGGCCCTACTAGTGGTTGAATATCCAAGAAATATTCCTTCATCGGTTTTTGAAGAAAATTTTCCAAGATAACCTTTTGTATTCAAAACGAATACTTTACATCCAAATACTCTTAAGTATTTTATTGTAGGCATTTTATTGTTAAATATTTCATTAGATGTTTTATTGTGAACTTTATTAATAATTATTCTATTTTGCACATAACATGCAGTGTTTATAGCTTCGGCCCATAAGTAATGTTGGGGATCC
Source organism: Wurfbainia villosa (assembly GCA_025175895.1). Taxonomy (NCBI): domain Eukaryota; kingdom Viridiplantae; phylum Streptophyta; class Magnoliopsida; order Zingiberales; family Zingiberaceae; genus Wurfbainia; species Wurfbainia villosa. The sequence goes on along the minus strand of CM045991.1, from coordinate 73,363,088 downwards.
TTGGAAGGCTAGAGAGGGGTGAATAGCCTCTTTTTGTTTCTACAAGAATGATTAGCAGAAGCAAAATGAATATAAATGAAATTAAGAAACTAAACACAAACGCTAATACGGGATGTTTAACGTGGTTCGGAGATTACACTCCTACTCCACGGCGATCTGTAAGGTGGATCAAACCAAGCAAATCTTCAACTAAAACTTTCTTTTACAAAGCACTCCTCTTCTTATAAATGATAGAGATGAAGATTAGAGAATAGGAGGATTGAAAATACTAGAAAGCTTAAGAAGATGTGGGGAGCTTGAGAGTATTGTTAGGAATGAAAGAACTAGCCTCCTCAAGCAACTCAAGGTCTCTTTTTATAGAGGAGTTGATTTTTCCGTGGAGCAATCCAACGTCTTCTGACTAGCCAAATCTACACTCGTCACTGTCCAACGAGACTCTAATCAGTCGACTGATCATACCATCAATCGACTAATTGAGCCATAAGTCAAGTGCTCCAAGCGATCACTCGACTGGAAACCATTTTGTGTCGATGTCAACTATTAATATTTGACTGCTAGGGTATATTAGTTGACTAATGGTGGACCAGTCAACTATCAAACCCTAGCAATCGACTGATGGACCCAGAATTCAGCCCTCATCAGTCGAGTGACTGATCAGTCGACTGGGATGGAGCCTCAGTCGACTGACACACTTCAAGTATGATTGATTTATACTTAAAATCAACTCCCTAGACCTAGACCTAACCTTCTAGATCTTTCTTCAGCCTTACGCCTCCAGGATCCATCTGAGTCGGCGACTTGTTCATCCCTGCGCTTGCTTCCAAGAGCTTCCTTCGGTTTTGTCATGCCTCGGGTTTCTCTTTGCCAAAGTACGCTTGGACTTTACGCCACCAAGACTACATGCTTGGGCTTACACTGCCAAGACTTGCCTCTGGACTTCCTTTGCCAAGGTTTGCTTGGACTTTACGCCGCCAAGACTACATGCTTGGACTTACACCACCAAGACCTTTCCTTGGACTTCTCTTGCCAAGATCACACTTGGACTTTCCTTTACCAAGTTTTCACACTTGGATTTTCCTATCACTTGACATATTCATAGTTAGATCACAAATATTATCTAACTATAAATGATTATCCAAACATCAAAATACATAAATGCTTGGGGCATTGTTGCACCAACAATCTCCCCCTTTTTGATATTTGGCAATCATTTAAGTTAGGTCTTGAAATATGCACATAATGAAAACATCATATGTCTAATATGAATTCTAACTTAAAGTCCCCTTCTCCCTCTTTGACATACATCAAAAAGAGAAGGATTCATACAAAATAAGTTCATGAAAGAATTAAATTGGTTATGCCTTGAACTAAGGTATAAGATAGATGTAGTGCTCCCCCCCTTAATCCAAGACATAGTTCATGATGTGTAAAGAACATGTTGAGCAAAGCATAATATGAAAATATGTCCTAACTTTGCACCAACAATATAGATTTTGGGGATGAAAAGATTTTACAAGGAAACTCCCCCTAAAATAATGCATCAATTAGTCCTACACCCCCTTATTTGCTGGGATTATCATACCATAGGGTTAGGACACTCAAGATTGAACATAAGACAAAGAAGCAAGGCTGATTTGCAGAAAAATCAGCGTGGTAATCGACTGAATACTGAAGTAGTCGATTGCCAAGCCTGAAACACCAATTTCAAGATTTCAACCAAACTTTATAAATGCGTCAAAAATTCAAGAAACATCAAAAAATCACGAAACTTTATGGACACATTTGTGATATCATTCTTTATCAAGGAAATTTTTTAAAAAAATATATATCTTTTCCAGATTCCGAAATTGATATAAGTTTAAAAACTAGCAAAAGCTTTAAGGTTTTTTGCAAACTTTGTATCACTATTGCTTATCAAGTGAAAACTATTTTTCAAAATATGACAAATATAGTTTAAAATATATTTTATTTGACATTTACAATCATATTCTTAGAGCTATATGTACATTAATTGTACACAAATCTTCCCAATGGTCGGTCTAATTAAGGATCAATGTCTCTAGATGACACCTTAGTTCATAGTAATGCATCATAAAAAGCATGATGAACCAAGTGCATCTTCCTAATATCTCACATGAAGTCTAAGTGGCTCAATACAAAAATCATGGTTTCTTAGGTGTTTTGTGAGATGCTATAGAGGTATAATCCTAGGGTTTCTATAGGATCATGCAAAACTAAACCTCTATTCTAGTAAGCATATTCCAAGTTCTCTCCTAAGTGATGAAAAATCTGCTTCGGGGAGAGCCTTGGTGAAAATGTCGGCTAGGTTGGACTTGGATTCTATGTAGTTGAGTTCAATGTCCCCCTTTACCACATGATCTTTAATGAAGTGATGCTTCACTTCAATGTGCTTTGTCCTAGAATGTTGTACCGAATTTTTAGTCAAATTTATGGTACTCACATTATCACAATAGACTTTGACATTGGAGTAGTGTAGCTCATAGTCCTCTAGAGTGTGTCTCATCCAAAGCAATTGAGCTACACAACCGCCCATAGCCACATACAAGCCCTCGGTGGTGGATAGAGCAACACAAGGTTGCTTTCTACTACTCCAACTAACTAGGGAGGATCCAAGAAATTGACATCCACCACCAGTACTCTTCCGATCCAACTTACAACCCGCATAGTCGGAATCGGTGTACCCAACCAAATCAAAAGACTTAGTCCTAGGGTATCAAAGTCCTACATTTAGTGTGCCTTTGATATATATTAAAAATTCTCTTAAAGGCTACTAAATGGGACTCTTTGGCACAAGATTGTTATCTTGCACACATACCTACTACAAATAAGATATTGGGTCTACTAGTGGTTAGGTATAATAGACTACTAATCATACTCCTATAAAGTTTTAGGTCAATTGATTTACCTTCATGGTCATTGTCTATTTTAGTATTAGTTGTCATTGGGGTTGAAACTACCTTAGTATTTTTCAAACCAAATTTCTTGATCATTTCTTTGGTATATTTGGTTTGGTATACATGGATTCCTTCATTAGTTTGTTTGACGTGTAAACCTAAGAAGAAATTTAATTCTCCAACTAGACTCATTTCAAACTCATTCTCCATATTTTTGATAAAGTCTTGAAGGAGCTCATTAATTGTTGACCCCAAAAATGATGTCATCTACATATACTTGGGCCACAAAGATATCCTTTGACTTTGACTTAATGAAGAGAGTTTTATCTACTTGACCCCTTCTAAAACCCTTAGAAACTAAGAAAGATGATAATCTTTCATACCAAGCCCGGGGAGCTTGTTTTAACTCGTATAAATCTTTTCTAAGCTTGTATACATGGTTTGGATAGTCTACACTCTCAAACCCAGGAGGTTGTTTTACATACACTTCTTCCTTAATGAACCCATTTAGGAATGTCTATTTTACATCCATTTTATTGAGTTTAAAACCCATATAAGAGGAATATCCTAATAGTATCCTAATCGACTCTAACCTAGAAACTGAGGCATAAGTTTCATCATAGTCAAGTCCTTCAACTTGATTAAAGCCCCATGCATCTAACCTAGCCTTATTTCTAGTTATATTACCTTGATCATCTAATTTATTCCTAAAGACCCATCTTGTAGTAACAATGGTGCTATCATTGGGTCTAGGGACTAGCTCCCATACTTGACTCCTCTCAAATTGAGCCAATTCTTCTTGCATTGCTATGATCCAATCCGGATCAAGTAATGCATCATTGATTGATTTGGGCTCAAATGAGAGATATTTGACTAGTGGAGGTTCTATGAAAAGACCTAGTTCTAACACCTTGAGAGAGTTCTCCTACAACTAGGTCTAGAGGATGATTTTGATGAATTCTTAATGTTCTAGGAGGTGTTTCAAGTTGATTTAGATCATTGTTATCCTCTTTTCTCTTCTCATCATCGGAATCTCCTCTTCCTCCCCCTTGATCTAATCCTCCCCCTTAATCATTACCCCCTAAGGTCAAGTTTTAAAATTTTTGGGTAATATCTTGGTTTTTATCATTGATATCATTATCAATGGGGGATTTCCTAGGGTAAGTATTAGAAGTTTTATCAAATTGAACATTTGAGGATTCCTCAACCTTTTGAGTCCTTTTGTTATAGATTATATATCCTCTACTAGTAGATGAGTATCCGACTAAGATTCCCTCATCCGCTTTGGACTCAAATTTTTCTAAATTGTCATTGGTGTTTAAGATGTAAACTTTGCATTCAAAGACTTTGAAGTAATGAATTGTAGGAATTGTGCCATACCATAATTCAAAGGGTGTTTTTCCTAAAAACCTATGGATTAAGACCCTACTTTGGATATAGCAAGCGGTATTAACCGCTTCCGCCCACAAGTAGCTACGAAGTGAATATGCATTAAGCATAGTCCTAGCCACCTCTTGTAGGGCACGATTTCTCCTTTCCACCACCCCATTTTATTGGGGTGTTCTAGGACAAGAGAACTCATGCTTTTACCCTTGTTCTAAGCAAAATTTTGAGAAATTAGAATTCTCAAATTCTCTACCATGATCACTATGGATCTGGTTGATTTTGAGATTTCTTTCATTTTCTACTCTTTTGCTAAAACCTATGATTATTCCAAGGGTATCATCCTTATGTTTCATAAAATAAACTCATGTGTATCTAGAAAAATCATCAACTATAACTAAGCAATATTTACTACCATTCAAAGACGGAATACTATGGAAATCAAACAAATCTAAATGTAAGAGCTCTAAAGGTAAACAAGTACTATTTAAAGTTTTACCCTTGTGTGATGACTTTGATTGTTTTCCTTCTTGCCATGCATCACACATCTTGTCTTTGATGTACTTCACTTTTGGCAATCCTTTAACTAGATCCATCTTGGCTATCTTGGTAATGTTCTTCATGTTGATATGCCCAAGCCTCCTATGCCATAACCAACTTTCTTCTTCTTTTGCCATAAGACACTTAGGGGAAATGTTAGAAGCATAGGTTAAATCAACATAGTAAATATTTAATTTCCTATATTCTACTAACATGCAATCATTTAATTTCTTGTGTCTTATAAAGCATTTAGTTGAAGTAAATTCACACTAAAGTTGGCATCACATAATTGGCTAACACTAAGCAAGTTGAATTTCATATTTTTAACTAGAAAAACTTTATGAATAGCAAGTTTTGGGGATACCTCAATTGTGCATTTTCCTAGAATTTTGAGTTTACCACTATTACCAAATGACACGGTTCCCTTGCTAATGTAGTTGATTGTGGAAAATTTGCTCACGTCTCCGGTCATATGTCTTGAGCATTCACTATCAACAATCCACATGCTTGGTCCTTCTACCTAAACAACATGAAAAACACACCCTTAGGCACCCAAATTTTTGGATTGGTAGCATCAACTTTAAAACTCTTGGAAACCCATTCCTTTTTAACCTTGCTCCTAAGTGTTGAGCTTTCAGCTTCATCTTCCAAAGCCATATGTGCTAGATGTCTTGTAATGTGGCACAACTCCTCATCATCGGATGAATCTTCTAGACTTTGTATTTCCCATGTTTGTGCTACCATGATCTCCTCCTTCTTCTTTTTCTTTCTTATCCTTCTTATTTTCCTTCTCCTCCTTCTTTAGGTCCGGGTAATTTGGCTTGATATACCCTTTCTTATTACAACCATAGCAAGTTACGTTAGTGTTAGAAAGTTAGAAACTGAATTACTAGTAGATTTACCTTTTGAGGATCGGAACATCCTCCTCAAATCCTTCTTGGTGAGCTTCCTTGATCTCCCACCAAACTTCTTCACGTAGTGGGCCACCTCGCTAGCCGATAGTTCTTCATCGCTACTAGATTGTTCGTCCTCCGACTCGGATGATGAGGAGACCTCCTTTTCTTTCTTCTTCTTCTCCTTTTTACCTATGACAAGAGCTAAACCTTTCTCCTTAGATTAAGTGTTAGCTTGCTCATGTAGTTCAAACTCACAAAATAATTCATCTAACTTAACTAAAGAAAGGTCCCTAGAAACTTTATAGACATCTACCATTGATGCCCATAGAGTTGTTCTAGGGAAAGCTTGAAGCACATACCTTACGAGGTCTTGGTTTTCAACCTCCTCACCTATTACGTGTAGTTCATTGACTACCTCCTTGAATCGACCATGCATTTGGCCCACGATCTCGTTGGTCTTCAAGCTAAAGCTTTGGAGTTGACCTATCAATAAATCCCTTTTAGCTCTTCTTGTCTCCTTTGACCCTTCATTTAGTTCGATGAGCTTCTCCCAAAGCTCTTTTGCGGAGTTGAAGGGGCCAACCTTGGATAGTTGCTCCTTGGATAGACCACATTGAAGTGTGGTCGTTGCTTTTGCGTTGGCTTGAGCCTTCTTCGCCATCTCCCTAGTCCAATCCTTCGTTGGCATTGGCACTCCGAATTCGTCGACTGGCTTCTCGAATCCATCTACAATACTAAAACTATTCTCAATATCATTCATAAGGTAGTATTCCATCCTACCTTTCCAATATCCGAAGTCGTTGTTGTCGAAGAACAGAGGTTGCACTGTGCTATATCCCTCTTGAAATGTCATTGTGCTCTAGTTGATGGTTAGATCTTCTGATACGATCCGGGCTCTGATACCACTTGTTGAGGATTCTTGAAAGGCTAGAGGGGGTGAATAACCTCTTTTTGTTTCTACAAGAATGATTAGCAGAAGCAAAACAAATATAAACAAAATTAAGAAACTAAACACAAATGCTAACAAAGAATGTTTAACGTGGTTCGAAGATTATGCTCCTACTCCATGGTGATCCGTAAGGTGGATCAAACCAAGAAAATCTTCCACTAAAACTTTCTTTTACAAAGCACTCCTCTTCTTACAAATGATAAAGATGAAGATTAGAGAAGAAGAGGATTGAAAACACTAGAAAGCTTAAGAAGATGTGGGGATCTTGAGAGTATTGTTAGGAATGAAAGCACTAGCCTCCTCAAGCACCCCCAAGGTCCTTTTTTATAGAGAAGGGGATGATTTTCCCATTGAGCCTCCATCAGTTGACTGATGTACAACATCAGTCGACTGCTGCTGTAGCTGACGCAATCCAACGGCTTCTGACTAGCCGAATCTGCGATCGTCACTACCCAACGGGACTCTGATCATTCGACTGATCATATCATCAGTCGAGTGCTCCAAGTGATCACTCGACTAGAAACCATTCTGTGTCGATGTCCACTATCAACAGTCGACTGCTAGGGTATAGCAGTCGACTGATGGTGGACCAGTCGACTGATGAACCCAGAATTCAACCCTCATCAATCGAGTGACTGATCAGTCGACTGGGACGGAGCCTCAGTCGACTGGGACATAGCCTCAGTCGACTGACACACTTCAAGTATGATTGATTCATACTTGAAATCAACTTTCTAGACCTAGACTTAACCTTCTAGCTCTTCTTTTAGCCTTGCGCCTCCAAGATCCCTCCGAATCCGCGACTTGTTCATCCTTGTGCTTGCTTCCAAGAGCTTCCTTCGATTTCGTCATCTCTCGGGATTCTCTTTGCCAAAGTACGCTTGGACTTTATGCCGCCAAGACTACATGCTTGGACTTACGCTACCAAGACTTGCCTTTGGACTTCCTTTGTCAAGGTCCACTTGGACTTTACACCGCCAAGACCTTTCCTTGGACTTCTCTTGCCAAGATCACACTTTGACTTTCCTTTACCAAGTCTTCACATTTGGATTTTCCTGTCACTTGACATATTCATAGTTAGATCACAAATATTGCCTAACTATAAATGATTATCCAAACATCAAAATATATAAATGCTTGGGGCATTGTTGCACCAACAAGTAACTAGGCAAATTATATTCATTTAACATTGACCTAGCGGCTTCTTGTAGAGTTCTATTTTTCCTTTCTACTATTCCGTTTTGTTGAGGTGTTCTAGGGCATGAATATTCATGGTGATATCCATTTTCTAGATGCATTGTTGTAAATGTTTTATTTTTAAACTCTCCTCCATTATCACTTCTTTTTTTTTATCTTAAGATCTTTTTCATTTTCTATTTGTTTACTAAAGTTTTTAAATACTTCAAATGTTTCATTTTTTATTTTAAGAAATTCACCCATGTGAACCTAGAGTAATCGTATATTATCACTAAATAGTGTAAATTTCCATTTAGTGATTTTATCCCATGTGAATCAAACAAGTCTAAGTGGATTAATTCAAGTATTAAGCTTGTTCAACTATGATTAGTTAATTTATGTTGGGACTTGGTTTGTTTTCCTTGTTGGCAAGCATTACAAACTTTACTTTCAATAGTTTTAAGTTTAGGCAAATGTCTAACTAAGTTAGTTTCACTTAATTTAGTTATATGCCTAAAGTTGATGTGAGCAAGTCTTCTATGCCACAACCAACTTTCCTTTTGTTGTGTAAAATTACACTTAATAGAGGATCTTTCTAAATTTATTGAATATATATTTTTATTCCTAACTCCTTTTGGTAATATTTTTGAATTTTCAATATTATTAATCAAACATTAATTTGATATAAATTTTACTTTATAACTAGCATCGCATAACTGACTTATACTAAGCAGATTAAATTTGAAATTTTCTACAAGCAAAACTTTCTGTATAATAAAATTTGATTCTAATTCAATGTTACCTGATCCGTTTACCTTAAGTTTGCCATTGTTTCCAAAAGTGACTAAACCAAGATTCTTGAGTCTAAATTTTGAGAATTTTTTACTATCTCCAGTCATGTGTCTAGAGTAGCTGTAGGGAATCCATGCGCGCTCGAAAACATTTTGCAAGCACATAAACAACGGAAAAGTAGGATCCCTCCAGAGATCCATGCAGAAACCATACTCGTTTGATCGATTCTATCCTATGAGATTCGTAGTTACCTTCGATGCGAGCCCTTCGCAATCCCGTCAGCAACACTTGTGTGCAAGGTGTCCAGATCTCAGTGCGGTCAGGATGTTCGTGCCTTCACGGTATCAACACGAACCGTGAGATGAAGAAGAACCAAAATGTGGTCCTAGCCACAAGATGTTGGTTCGGCCAAGGAGGTAGAACAAGAAGAAGAAGAAGATCACACTTCAAGAGTCTACAAAAACAACCACATAAAACACTAAGTCTCATCTAATCCCTTTTATATTCAACCATTGAATATGAAGGGTTTGTGACTCTTGGTTTCCATGGAATTAATAACTCATTAATCCCATATTAATGATCTTGCAACCCTTCTTAATGGTGAGTCTCACTCAATCCGAATTTGAATTGAGTCTAACTCGAGTCAAATTCATTGAGTATACCTTGAGTCCTACTCAATCCAAATTTGACTTGAGTCTAACTCGGGTCAAATTCATTGGGTATACCTCGAGTCCCACTCAATGAGTCTAATCTATATTAGACTCAATCCAATGGCCCAATGGCTCATCTCATGAGCCATCTCCAACTCACATGTCCTAAGTGTGTGACCCAATAGGTTCTCATAACATTGACAATGTTTCTAAAACCCTTTTAAACACATAAGCAATGAGCGACATCTAGCAATACATCATTGCTACCCAAGTGATGAGAATGTCAAGATCCAACATAACCTTTCCATGACTACTAACTTGTATGACTCAGTCCTTCTATCCTTGATATCTAGATTGATCAATGAGGCATAGACTGTGTCATCCTCTTATCAATCATGAGTTTCTTGATCTCCAAGTAGACTACTCGACCAAATAAGCTCAATATCTCATATTGACTTATTTGAGCATGGCCATGTATTTTAGCAGTCCTACTCTATCAAGGGGCCCATAGATATCACTTTCGTTATATGGAAGGGATAGATCTCATCTACATCACACACATCCCTCCACATAACTTATTGCATACCCAGTGATCGCCTTTATAGTCACCCTTTTACGGATGACATTTGACGAAGCCAAAGTATACAACTCATTATGTAGGGAACGGTAGTGACTTCTGGTTTAGGGATTATTCATACCAATAGTCACAAGAGAATATTTATGATACTCATATAATGATCCATGAAACATTCTCATGATGGGTCAATTCCGTACAGTCTCTAATATGTACTCATGTGTCAACTTGATATCGCATATCCATGACTTGTGAGATTAAGTCATTAATTGACCTACATACTAGTCTCTATGCATTAATATTGTCCTTACATATTAATACTCGACTAGGAATAGTTAAGAGTAGTGTTATATATATATATATATATATATATATACAGACTCTCACTATTAATTTAACCAATTGATTGTTGGATGTCGATTGACTCGAGTTTGCTAGAGTCAACCGTAGTTGGAAATCGATACGGCCGGCTAGAGGGGAGTGAATAGCCCTCGTTCGTTGGATGGTGGAATTTACTCGTTCTCATTGCGTGCTCGTCTACAATTCTTGTTAGCGCAGCGGAATAACAATAACAATACTAACAAGATGCACAAATACAAATAAGCACACGCAAACACACACGATATACGTGGTTCGGAACCAAATGGTTCCTACTCCACAGGCGAGCTCCTCGAGCTCTAGTTATGCACACGACAATAACTAAAACACTCCTTTTCGACTACACGTCGGAGGTGGAGAAACCTCTCACAAGCAATTACACTAAGTAATGAAATACAAGCAATACAAAGACAAATACGAAATACACGTAAAGAATACTTTACAACGCTTGCTTTGAACCCTTTGCTTGTTGCTTGCTTTAGATGGCTCTTGAAGGTCCGAATGCGCAAAGAATTCCTCCAATAGCTTCACAAAAGTCTTGGCGAAATCCTCCCTCTTGAGCTCCTTTTATAACATGCATCAAGCTGATTTTGCGCCCATCAATCGACTGATCGTGACCATCAGTCGACTGGTCCCGTAGCCGTTGTCTCACAACGGCTAGATCCACGTTGGTTAAGTTCCAACGGATCACACATCGGGCCGATCGATGGCACCCATCACCGATCGGATCATCCATCACCGAGTGCGAAGCTCGACTCCATTCTCGTGCCCGCACGTATCATCACCAATTGTCATCCCTCAGCCGACCGATCCTCCCAACAATGATCCCTCCTTGGCGGTCCAGCGTCATCCAGACTTGGTTCAGTCGAACACTGGTCGAACCCATACGACCTAGAGCAGTCGACTGACACCTATGCCAGTCGACTGATGTCGGCTAAAACCTCAAACACAAAGTTGTTTGAGCATCCGACACTCAGTCTTAGCCACTTGGACAAGTCCACCTTATCCCTCATGGAGTTCCCCACCGAAGCTCTCTTCCCTCGGCCTACGTCCCTCGGATGCGCAAAGCGCACGGCTTCGTAATGCCATCCTTCACGTCTCATGCCCTAGAAGTATGCTTCCCTTTGGGCTCACTCCATTCGTTCCCCGTCCGGTGGTCCCTCGGATGCACCAAGCACACCACTTCGCAATGTCATCCTTCACCGACTCAAAGACCCAAGCTTAGTGAACTTGCCAAGTTCTCAAGGCTTCCCAAATGCACCAAGCGCACGGCTTCGCAATGCATTTCTCACCAAGCACCAAGTGCACTGCTTCGCAATGCTTTGGATTTCCCATGCCAAGCACCAAGCGCACGGCTTCGCAATACTTTGGACTTTCCCATGCCAAGCACCAAGCGCACGGCTTCGCAATGCTTTGGACTTCCACACCAAGCTCCATGCTTGGATTTTCCATGCCAACCCCATGTTGGGCTTTCCCATGACAATCCCATGTCATGAGTTTTGTCTATCATCAAAATACTATCAAGGTACTGCTCGAGTCAAACTCGAGTCAACCTGGGCCGATTGCACCAACAATCTCCCCCTTTTTGATGATTGACAAAACTACCATCTCAAGTCTACCAATTCTCCCATATTGGCAATTCTTATATCCCAATGAGAATTCCAACGAACCCTAATTGGTAACTTGGTAACTTCTCCCCCTTTTTGACATTACATCAAAAAGGTCCTCCCCAAGGGTATGAATGTCTCATATCCCAATGATATCTTACAATCTCTCCCTTTGAGGAACACATGCCTACCATCTTTCTAGTGATCCCATATCACTTAAAGAGAGGCAACCCAATTTTACCTCCCCCTAGAGTCTTGCTCCCCCTTGACCATTGCACCAACAATGTCCTTGGAGAGTTCCTAAGCCAATAGGAACATTAACCAATCAAAATTAAGGCAAAGTTCAACAATGAACTCTTATCCACCTTAAAATTGATACTCACCCTCAACGCAACTCCTAATCCATATCCAATGGATTTTCACCCTCTCTAATGCTCTCCCAAGCATATCCTAGGGTTAGGAGTGGTTAGGTGACCAAAACATGGCTAAACATGGGCCTAACTATCAAGTTTACCTGAAATCAGCCTATGTCAGTCGACTCTGTCATATACCGATCATTGGACTTACTATCATCGATCATTGCCATTACAGTAATCGATTGATAATCGATCTATGATTTTGATTTCAAAATGGATTTTCGAAATCCATAAGTAAATATATGTAATTTTAAAAATCTTGAAAATGCATACGTATAATACTTATCCTAAACACTATGGGTGAAAAATATTGGAAATTTATTTTACCCATTAAATTAGGAGATTGATACAAAGTTCAAAATTTAAGAAAAGCTTCAATAAAGAGCCATCTTTGTATCATTCCATTCAATGGTGATAGCTATCAAAAGATAGGCTTCACCAAGGTTTTTCAAAATGTTTTCAAAATATTTTCAAAACCTTTAATTTCTTTTCCTTAAACATCTCACTTATATTTAGATGTGTAAAAACACATTCAAGGCAATTAATCTAGTGAGATGTGGGTTTTTGTTCTTTAAATAGTCTCATGCATATTTCTAGGCAATATTATTTGATTCCCATCAAATCATGCCATAGTCCTTAATTTCATTTTATTTAATGCATGATATGATTATGGCATAAATATGATTTAGATAAAAACATATGCCAATATCATGATGTCATGGCATGTGAATGAGAACTAAGCATACATGACATCTAAACATAAGTCTAAATATGATCATGACATTTTTATAGATAAAAATGAAAATGATGTCATGACATGGCAAGGCAAATAAAGCATGGCAAGAAAAACAAACTAAGGTATAAAATACCTAAGTGTTAAAATCAATTTTCCATTTCTAGGGATTAAATTCACTTTGCCTTAAACCATTCATTTCCCTAGTGTGCCAAAATCCAAAATAGCACACCACGACCTCTATGACCTAATTGTGCCAATTTAAATCATTTTAAAACTTCTTAAACCATATTGGCACATCCTAATGTGTCAACTCATCATGGCTAGGTTAACTACCCATCCACTTAGGGTTGACACACCCCAACCCATTTAGCGTGAATCAATCACGCTCTTAGGAACCCAATATCTATTGGAGCTCCTTGGGTTAACAAGGTATTCCCTAGGGATAACTTCCCTAGATACCTTCCTAATGACCCTTTTTGGCTTTGAAGCCTTAGTCAAATGGGTCTTACTTGGGTCAACTCTAGAGGTGACTCCTCCATTGACCTTCTTAGTGGCTACATTTGATTTCTTTGAGGTGTTAGCCACTAAACACATACCATGGCTAGACTTAGGGATGGCTTCCCTATTAGCCTTGGTTTGTCTAGACCTAGATGTTGTTGTTGGTGCAGTGGGCACCAAAGTCGAACCGGTATTTTGATTATGGCAAAAGGCTCAATAGTTAAGGGTATCTTACGAGCTCAATTAAGTGTGCAGAAATGCTAAAGTTGAGCGGAAGGTCTGCGACACCCGGTGGGAACCGAGGTGGTCGGGCAACGCCAGAGGGACTTCGGAGGAAGCCGAGGTACTCGGGTGAAGACCGGAAGCGAGGCTACAAGGTAAGCTCGTGTGAAAGCGAAGCAAGGTCGTTAAGCGTAGATCCGACCCAATACCTCCAATGGAAGGTCTAGGTTTGAGATCGGATGGTTAGAACCATCGACTTTATATTTTAAGCTAACTTGTATCGTCAAAACCCTTTGACTATCAAGCTAGTCAAGTTCCACCTCGAGAAGAGCTCGAATTTCAAGGGGTGAATTTGGACTTGACTCGTGTTTTGGTACAAAGTGTGATGTGTCATCAAGGTGGACATACAAACCATCACATAGCTTCCTTGTGGTGGACGACCAAAATAAGGTGAGTTGGCACAAGATGGTTTGCTCCCATGATGTGGCAAAAGTTGAATGGCTCCAACAAGTTGGCGCCCAAGGAGGTTGGAGGTGGCACAAGGTGGTTGGATGAAACACCTCATCCTCAATTTGGCGCCCAAGGAGGTTGGAGGTGGCACAAGGTGGTTGGATGAAACACCTCATCCTTGAGTTGGCGCACAAGAAGGTTGGAGGTGGCACAAGGTGGTTGGATGAAACACCTCATCCTTGAGTTGGGATAAGAACCTCACCTTGGACACTACCTATGTCTAAATTCATAGATCAATATCCATAAATAGACATGTTCACTCCAAGCAAATCACAAGAAATCAAGAGCCGTAACGCCGCTACTACTACTCACATTTGCTACGACGGCGTCCGACAACGAAAAGCTACATCTTCTACTTATAAGAGTTGTCAAGATATTTATTTAAGTTCTACTTCTTTAAATTGTCTTTGTGCTTTAATCGTAACAAGGAAAGGGGAGTGTCCTTTGCCTTGATTTCTTTTGTAATCGTTGTTCCTGCCTCCAACGAGGAGGAGTGGTTTTAGTGAATTGCCCTCCGTACGTGATCAAGGATCACTAGGGCCGTGGATTAGCAATCGAAAGATTGTGAACCACGTAAAAATATCTTGTCTACTTTATATTTCCGCTGTGCATTCTCTACTTGCTTTTTACTTATTGCAAAAGTTTTTAACGACACCGTATCGCTATTCACCCCCCCCTCTAGCGACACTTTCGATCCAACAATTGGTATCAGAGCCGGGGGCGCTAAGATTCGGTGAAACCACCAATCTAGCTTTGTTTTTCTTTTTTTTACAGATTTTTTATTTATTTATTTCTGTTTCCGTATAATTATTTCACTTGCTTATCTTCTCCTACATATAGAATTGCATTAGAGGCTTTAGGATCCGGATAAGGTTGTCCTTCGGGTTAGATCCCGAGTAAGGTTGTCCTCCGGAACTTCAACGACATTCGCATTTGATTGTTTATTTCTTTTTGCAAGTTACATTTTATATATCTTTTTTTACTTCCCGCACTACTAATCCAAGACGAAAGTCTTGGAATATTCTTTCCGTGTGTGTTTTGCAAGATTCTTTTCGTCGTTCTTCTTCTTGTTTTTAAATGGCCCATCTCGAAGGGTTTAGCACCGCCCGACCCCCGTTTTACAACGGTAATGACTTTCGTTATTGGAAGGGTCAGATGGAATGCTTTCTTAAAACCCAAATCGAGATGTGGATCGTAATCCAAACCGGTTTCACACTTCCTATTAATGAAGATGGTGAATCTTTGGGTTACGATCAATGGTCAAATTCCATGAAAAAACAAGTAGAAGCCGATGCCAAGGCAACTCAAATCTTGCAATGTGGGTTGTCCAAGGAAGAGCTCAACCGCGGCGGCCCCTTCATTAGTGCAAAGGACTTATGGACCAAGCTAGTGGAACTACACGAAGGCACCGACGACACGAAGGTATGTAAAAGAGATTTACTTTTAAATAAATTGTATAACTTGAAAATGCAGGAAAACGAGACCGCAACTCAACTACATGCTCGTATCCAAGACATCGTCAACCAACTCCATGCCATCGGACAAAAGGTCGAGAATCGCGACCTTATCAGGTATTCTCTTAACTCGTTTCCTAGGACCACCTTGTGGGCATCCATGGTCGATGCCTACAAGGTCTCCAAGGACCTTTCTAAAATTAGGTTAGACGAATTATTTTCCGAGTTTGAACTTCATGAGCAAACTAACGTGATCCGAGAGAGGTATTGCTCTACTTGCAGGACAAAGAAGCAAGCCACCTACTAGGCAAGTAGATGAACTCGAACCCGAAGACGAATCCGAATCCGAAGAGGAGGCCATAATAGTCAATATTGTGCGGAGAATAGTTCGACAAGAAAGAAGGAAATTGAAGAATGAGAACCAAAAGAAAAAGGGAGCAAGGAAAGCCTTCCATGCAACTTGGGACAACAGAGAAGACATAGCTTACATGGCAAGAACGGAGGAGTCCGAGTCAGAATCCGAAGCCGAGTCCAACTACAACTCCGACTCCGACCCCGAAGATTATTTCGAGAGAAAACTCAAAGCCGGACCAAAAGGGAAAGTTAAGGTTGATTTCTCTTTAATTAGTACACTTTACAGTACAATTAAACTGCTTAATAGGAAATTAACTAAGTCCGAGTCTAGGGTTGAGTCGTTACTTGAGGAGGTTGAAACCCTCAAGCAAGAGGCTACTCTAACCTCTTCAACTAGTCAAGTTCAAGAGAGAAACTCAATCCAAATTGAAAAACTTGAGAAGGAGAATTCTCTCTTGAAAGACCAAGTTCAAGAGGTCGAGGCTAGGTTGGAAAAGTTCACGTTGGGATCTAAGAACCTTAACCGACTACTTGGAACCCAAAGAGCCGTGTACAACAAAGCCGACTCGGATTTAAGTCAAAGACTAATAGGTCTTATATGTCTATCGAAATCGTAGTCATCAAAGAGTCCAAGCATGGGTCCCAAAGGTTTTATTAAATTCACATATTAGGACTAATAAGTATTGGATTCTCAGATCAAGTTCATTATTTGAATAGACCTTATTGGTTCAATGGTCTAGGGAGCTAACACTAAAATAGTATACCCGCTACTTAGCAAAACCATTGCATGCTTAGAATTTGTTAATTTGTGAACTTACTTAGAATACGTACATAACCAACTAAAATCCTTGAAAGATTGAGCCTCGGGAGCCTCTTTTCATAAATAACTAGTTAGTCAACTCTTGATAATATAGTATCGACGCCGCAGATGATAGTACGTTAGGGAGACAAAGTCTCGTGTATTCGAGCTAGATAAGGCGTATCTAGCTTGGTGCACTTGACCGAGTGGAACTAGCTGAAGCTACCTCGCCGTATCCTAAACTAGTTAGACCAGGAAGTAACCCTAAGTGACTTAAGTAATATTTTCCTGAATTTGGCTTTGTCTAAGGAAGTGGTCGTTGTTCCGATCAAAGAAGGCCCCTGTGCCTCGCCACGACCTGGAAGCCAGTTTCTCGAAAAGTTACTTAACGATCTAAAGGTTAAATCTGAATCTAACCCAAGGTTGACTATCTTTAATCAATTTAAAATCATCTCACAAAACATATAAGGTGAACAAATTATGAGACACATAGAATGGGTGAGATGTTAAGGATAATTGAAATATACTTGAAACAATCCCTTCAAAATACTACTTATTTTCTCAACTATTGTACTTAACAACTCTGAGGCCAAAGTTTAGCGCCCCCTACATCTCTTATACTTCATATATTTGACTAAGGGGGAGAGCAAACTAATCTTAAGGGTTATATTATAAATCTTTAGATTATTGGTGCAGAGGGACACACCTCGAACCAATCTATCTAACTATTGCTAGACGCATGCTTGGACTCATATTTGATTTATCTAGATGCATTCATAAACGACATTGTTTTAAACCCCTATTTTATACAAAAACCCCAACACTCTTTTTTAATTTATGGCAAAAGGGGGAGAAAGTCACAAAAGTAAGGAAGAAAGTAAACAAAATTATTACCTTTTATATTAAGTAATTCCGTTTACTTAAGCAACTATTAAGGGGGAGTAAAAATTATTTTTCAAGAACTCACCTTCGGTCAAGGGGGAGGTTACCTCAAAGGGGAGAACTTGAAACAATAATATTTCTCACTCATGCTTAATCTTTATGCTAGCTCACTCATGCTTAATCTTTATGCTAGCTCATTCATACTTAATCATTATGCTAGCTCATTCATATTTAATCTTTATGCTAGCTCATTCATGCTTAATCATTATGCTAGCTCATTCATATTTAATCTTTATGCTAGCTCATTCATGCTTAATCATTATGCTAGCCATCGTTATGCTTAATTTTTCCTTAACTTTTGTGTCGGTTTGCCATGAATCAAAAAGGGGGAGATTGTTGGTGCAGTGGGCACCAAAGTCGAACCGGTATTTTGATTATGACAAAAGGCTCAATAGTTAAGGGTATCTTACGAGCTCAATTAAGTGTGCAGAAATGCTAAAGTTGAGCGGAAGGTCTGCGACACCCGGTGGGAACCGAGGTGGTCGGGCAACGCCAGAGGGACTTCGGAGGAAGCCGAGGTACTCGGGTGAAGACCGGAAGCGAGGCTACAAGGTAAGCTCGTGTGAAAGCGAAGCAAGGTCGTTAAGCGTAGATCCGACCCAATACCTCCAATGGAAGGTCTAGGTCGAGATCAGATGGTTAGAACCATCGTACTTTATATTTTAAGCTAACTTGTATCAGTCAAAACCCTTTGACTACAACCTGCTAGTCAAGTTCCAAACTCGAGAAGAGCTCGACTTTCCAGGGGGTGAATTTGGACTTGACTCGTGTTTTGGTACAAAGGGTGATGTGGCATCAAGGTGGACATCCAAACCATCACCAAGCTTCCTTGTGGTGGACGCCCAAAATAAGGTGAGTTGGCACAAGATGGTTGGCTCCCATGATGTGGCACAAGTTGAATGGCTCCAACAAGTTGGCGCCCAAGGAGGTTGGAGGTGGCACAAGGTGGTTGGATGAAACACCTCATCCTCAAGTTGGCGCCCAAGGAGGTTGGAGGTGGCACAAGGTGGTTGGATGAAACACCTCATCCTTGAGTTGGCGCACAAGAAGGTTGGAGGTGGCACAAGGTGGTTGGATGAAACACCTCATCCTTGAGTTGGGATAAGAACCTCACCTTGGACACTACCTATGTCTAAATTCATAGATCAATATCCATAAATAGACATGTTCACTCCAAGCAAATCACAAGAAATCAAGAGCTCTCAACACGCCGTCGTAACGCCGCTACTACTACTCACATTTGCTACGACGAAGTGCCGCCGACAACGAAAGCTACATCTTCTACTTATAAGAGTTGTCGGTATATTTATTTAAGTTCTACTTCTTTAAATTGTCTTTGTGCTTTAATCGTAACAAGGAAAGGGGGAGTGTCCCTTTGCCTTGATTTCTTTTTGTAATCGTTGCTCCTACCTCCAACGAGGAGGAGTGGTTTTAGTGAATTGCCCTCCGTACGTGATCAAGGATCACTAGGGCCGTGGATTAGCAATCGAAAGATTGTGAACCACGTAAAAATATCTTGTCTACTTTATATTTCCGCTGTGCATTCTCTACTTGCTTTTTACTTATTGCAAAAGTTTTTAACGACACCGTATCGCTATTCACCCCCCCCCCCCCTCTAGCGACACTTTCGATCCAACAGTTGTTCCATAATTAAATGGAATATTATGGTAGGACATAGGTTTGTGACCCAAACCCTTCTTGCCCTTAGATGTTTCTTGTTTCCTAGGTCTTGACTTTTGTGCATTAGACCCTTTGACCGAATTTGATGTTATTGCTAGGGTCTTCTCCAATTTTTCTAGCCTTGACCTCAAGGCTTGGTTCTCCATCTCTAATTTCCTCAATTTTGAATTTTCATTAGGTTTAGGGGAAATGTTCTTCTTCTTAGGCATGTGTCTACCCTTCTTAGGGTTAATGCCTAGATGGTTTTCAACTCTCCTAATGGACTCCTTAGGTAAAATAGGTCTAGAATTATGAGTCCTAGGTTTTCCTTAGTTATATGAACATGCTTGGCACCTAAGCAATAAACCTTATTATTTCTCCTAGCATGCTTTTCATTGATAATAGCAAGAGAGCTAAAATAATTCTTAGCATGCTTTTTAACTCTAGGAATTAAAGGTGCATTAAGTAAATTTACCTTAGGGTTAGCTTTAGGAGCTCCCCCTACATGAGTTGCACCTTCTTGCCCTTTCTTCCTCCCCCTAGGGCATTGGCTTCGATAGTGCCCCTTTTGGTTGCATTTAAAGCACACAATGTGCTCTTTGCTCTTGATTTTGGGAACACCGGCATCCTTTGACTTTGGATTGACTTTTGGTGTTGATGCCTTTTCCTTAGCCAATTTAGGGCATTTTCTCTTGTAATGCCCCTTCTCCCTACACTCAAAGCATATTATGTGATTTTTATTTAAAATTACAACACTTGAGTTACCTAAAGAGTTGGTGGAGGCCTCTTCACTTCTTCCGGAGGTAGAAGCTTCATTTTGATCTTGCTCCGGAATCGAAATCCTTTCCTCCCCCTCAACGCTAGAGGTGGAGGTCTCCACCAAATCATCAACATCATCAAAAGTAGATGGTCCTTCTTCTTCGGCATTATCCTCTACATGTGCCGGTTGGGAGTTTTCTTGAAATTTCATTATCTTCTCCCATAATTCCTTTGCATCCCTATAGTCACCCAAACTAGACCAAATTTTGTTAGGTAACAAATCACTAAATAATTTTATTACCTCGAGATTTGTCTTGAAGGCCTTAATTTGGTCTTGGGTCCACCTTGACTTTTCAATTGGCTTGTTGTATTTGTCCCTAGGCATCTCAAAACCATTTTCTACAATAATCATATAATCAAAATTGGTTTCGAGATATACCTCCATCCATTTCCTCCACCAAGCAAAATCTTCATCGAATTTTGGTGGATGGATGAAGCCGGCCATTTTGTAGTGCTTTCGCGGCGGTTAGTCCTTGAAGAGCAACCTCGGCTCTGATACCACTTGTTGGATGTTGATTGACTCGAGTTTGCTCGAGTCAACCGTAGTTGGAGATCGATACGGCCGGCTAGAGGGGGGTGAATAGCCCTCGTTCATTGGATGGTGGAATTTACTCGTTCTCATTGCGTGCTCGTCTACAATTCTTGTTAGCACAGCGGAATAACAATAACAATACTAACAAGATGCACAAATACAAATAAGCACACGCAAACACACACGATATACGTGGTTCGGAACCGAATGGTTCCTACTTCAAGGGGGAGCTCCTCGAGCTCTAGTTATGCACACGACACTAACTAAAACACTCCTTTCCGACTACACGTCGGAGGTGGAGAAACCTCTCACAAGCAATTACACTAAGTAATGAAATACAAGCAATACAAAGACAAATACAAAATACACGTAAAGAACACTTTACAACGCTTGCTTTGAACCCTTTGCTTGTTGCTTGCTTTAGATGGCTCTTGAAGGTCTGGAATGCAGCAGCAATTCCCCTCCAATAGCTTCACAAAAATCTTGGCGAAATCCTCCCTCTTGAGCTCCTTTTATAACCTGCATCAAGCTGATTTCGCGCCCATCAGTCGACTGATCGTGACCATCAGTCGACTGGTCCCATAGCCGTTGTCTCACAACGGCCAGATCCACGTTGGTTAAGTTCCAACGGATCACACATCAGTCGACTGATGGCACCCATCAGTCGACTGATCATCCATCACCGAGTAATCTTGGCGAAGCTCGACTCCATTCGCGTCTGCATTAAGATCATCACCGACCGCCATCCCCTCGCCGATCGATCCTCCCAACACCGATCGCCTCCTCGGCGATCGATCACCAAACTTGGTTCTCGAACTCATAAGACCTAGAGCAATGATCGACACCTAAAACCTCAAACACAAAGTTGTTTGAGCGTCCGACACTCAGTCTTAGCCACTTGGACAAGTCCACCTTATCCCTCATGGAGTTCCCCACCGAAGCTCTCTTCCCTCGGCCTACGTCACTCGGATGCGCCAAGCGCACGACTTCGCAATGCCATCCTTCGCGTCTCATGCCCTAGAAGTATGCTTCCCTTTGGGCTCACTCCATTCTCTCCCCGTCCGGCGGTCCCTCGGATGCACCAAGCGCACGGCTTCGCAATGTCATCCTTCACCGACTCAAAGACCCGAGCCTAGTGAACTTGCCAAGTTCTCAAGACTTCCCAAATGCACCAAGCGCACGACTTCGCAATGCATTTCTCACCAAGCACCAAGCGCACGACTTCGCAATGCTTTGGATTTCCCATGCCAAGCACCAAGCGCACGGCTTCGCAATGCTTTGGACTTTCCCATGCCAAGCACCAAGCGCACGGCTTCGCAATGCTTTGGACTTCCACACCAAGCTCCATGCTTGGATTTTCCATGCCAACCCCATGTTGGACTTTCCCATGACAATCCCATGTCATGAGTTTTGTCTATCATCAAAATACTATCAAGGTACTGCTCGAGTCAAACTCGAGTCAACCTGGGCCGATTGCACCAACATTGATATGTTGTAAACCTGAACCTACTATTTAAGGACACTATTATATTATTCATATAGCATAGATAAGAAATAATATAATAAGCAAACCTTGCCTTTTATTAATGAAATATGATACATATGATCCCTAATCAATCATCTCATGATTGACACTAAGGGCTGACACTAATAATAGCCACTATCTAGAATCCATTGGTCCATTCTGGAGTCCTCGTCTAGTCCTTCGAAAACGGATGTGGATTCATGGCTTCTCTCAGACTCGGAACTTGATTCTGCTTCAGAGCTTGATTCAGCCATGAATGTTACGAAGCTTCTCTTTGTTTCTTCTACGTCCGACTCTTCCGAACATGATTCATCCCATGTCACTTTAAGTGATTTCTTCTTCTTTTCCTTTTTAGGTTTTTCTTCCTTTTTTAGATTTGTACACTCCGACTGGTAGTGACCTTTCCCGTTGCACTCGTAACATGTTACTTCCAATCTAGGTCTTGGCTTGTCATTGATGAACTTTTTAGCATCTTTCTTCATAAATCTTTTTCTCTAGCTGAACATCTTCCAGGCCATGTTTACGATTTCTTCCTCTCCATTTAGGTCCAACTCCGACTCGTCTTGGACTCACTCTTTGTTTTTCTTTCCTTTTTAGTCGAACCTGCACCTAAAGCAATACCATTCTCGGTTTGACCCGAGTTAGCTTGTTCGTGTAGTTCAAGTTCGCAAAATAGTTTGTCTAATCTAATTAAGGAAAGATCCCTAGAAACCTTATAGGCATCAACTATGGATGTCCATAAGGTGTTCCTCGGGAATTCCTTAAGTGTATACCCAATTACATCCCTATTTTCTATTTGATGACCTATTAGATAAAGTCCATTGACTATGTTTTTTTATTCTAGTGTAGGGTTGACTAGCACTTTTATTTTCAAGCATTTTACAATTAAATAATTTATTAAGTAACATACCTCGTTTAGCTATTCTAGTATCATTAGTGCCTTCGTGTAATTCAATTAACTTATCCCAAAGT
This sequence comes from Wurfbainia villosa, assembly GCA_025175895.1. NCBI lineage: Eukaryota > Viridiplantae > Streptophyta > Magnoliopsida > Zingiberales > Zingiberaceae > Wurfbainia > Wurfbainia villosa. The sequence goes on along the minus strand of CM045991.1, from coordinate 73,339,790 downwards.
TCCTTAGAATTTTCAAAGCGTTCGATTCTATTGAGTTATTCTTTGGTAAGTCTGCATTGCAAGGTGTTCAGAGCATTGTAATCGACTTGAGCTTGTTTCCTTACTTCTGTGGTCCATTTTTCTGGATCTAACAACTCTCCTGAGTCATCTATCAGAAAATAAAACCTTTCCTAATTGAAAACCATACCTCGAGGTTGGTTTTCAGGAAGCACTCCATTCGCCTCTTCCAATAAGAAAAGTCCTCTCCGTTAAAGAAAGGAGGCCAAACGGTACTATACCCTTCTAAGTTTGACAACTAATTTTATAAAAATAGATTGTTATTATTTAAATGTTTTTAATTAATTTTTTTAAAATTAATTTTCAGAAATATTCCAAGAGTTACACAAATAAAGAAATATTAAAAAAAAATTATACTAGAGTAAGACAAATATTAAAAATTTTATTCTAGTGCTAAAGAAAATATTAAAACTAATGCAAAATTTATTCTAAAATAAAAATACTAAAATTAAAGAAAATTTATAATGCTCTCGTTGGTGGTTATACAAAACTCGGAGCGCCCCTGCTCTGATACCAATTGTAGGATCGAAGTTGTATGGGAGAGGGGGGTGAATCTCGGAATAAATTTTTTTTTTTGAATTTTACAACTTATCAAGAGTATACAACGGAATTAAATAAGAATAAAGATAAAGATAAAGAGACAATTATTTTACTTGGTTCACAACTCTAGCCGGATTGCTACTCCAAGGCACGTAGCTCTCTGAGAGCTACCTCGATGGACAATCAACTAAATAACCCTCTGATTTGAGAACTCTCGACTTCGGAGGGATTCACTTTTTACAAAGATTGAGAGAAAGGTAACAAGCTACCTTCTCTTTAAATTAAAGTACATAAAGCAAAATTACAACAAATTAAAATATACTGACACTTAGAAGATTTGGAAGTAGAGCACGGAGTATCAGAGTTGCGGCATTGCAATTAAATGAAGCCTCTATGGATAAAGAATAGTCAAAACCACACTTGGACGTAGTAGCAATCTTTATTTCGAAGCTGGTCGTGCTCTTCTTTTATAAGCCTTTTCCAATTGACAAGAATGCCCTCCAGTCGACTCTACATCAGCCCGTCAATATGGTACATCGGCCTTCCCAGTCGACTCCAGGTCACCTATCTCTGCATCGAGAAATTTTCCTTTCCAGTCAACTGGACCTCCCCAGTTGACAGGAACTCTCACCATCTTGGTTGCCAGATTTTCGATCGATCACCATCTTATCTTGCCAACTAGGTATCAAGTCGACTAGACCATACTCAGTCGACTGAACCTAAGTCGATTGGAAACCTTTTCAGTCGACTGGTTCTCTAGACCACTAGATTAGTAAAAATATATAGTATGAAATGCAATGGCAGTAGTAATACTGCCCGATCTTGACTTCTTAGTCCCACACGGACTATCTGTCAGATTGACGCCTAGCTTTATCCTCCTACAGGGGACACAACCTCACCTCTTCATTCGAGGCTTACCTGTCGGCTGACTTACCATGCTTAACATCCAATCTGACCCAGTCGGACCTCTACCAGCTGTCTGGTCTCCCTAACCCAGTTGGTTTTCGTGTCGATTGTCCAATCTTCTGACCCAATCGATCTTCATGTCTGATGTCCAGTCTCCTAACCCATTTGGACTTCCTTCCTAATGTTTGGTCCTCCTGATCTGTCAGGGCTTCTGCCTAGTATTTGGTTAACGTGACCTTCTAGGACTTTCAATACTCATTACCTAGTATCTGATCTGCTTGGCTTACTAGAGTTTCCCTGTTAGTCTGCACACTTAATACATACATCAAACCACAGGTAATTCCTAACTTTAACTATGGTTCATACATCAAAACTAAGGAGTGGTGCTTTCTACACCAACAATTATGTCATCTACATCCTCATCATTCATTTGTGATAGTTGAGTATCCAACCTAGTATATGTAGGGCAATCATTGAAATTATCTGCTAGTTCTTCAAATGCATTTGTCGTAGTATGATGTTGTTGATTAAACTTTAGCATTTGTTGTCTAAACTCCTCTTGTTGCCATGTTTTGTCTACAATAAAATTTTCTAACATAGCCTTTAGGTTGGATTTTGGTGTTTGATAAAATTCTACTAGTGGTACATAATTTTGGATCGAGCGGATCGCTAGAGGGGGGGGTGAATAGCGATAAAACTTTTTCTTCGAATTCATTCGATAGACAATTAAATGCAGCGGAAAGATAAATGAATAAACAAGACAAATGGATTTTTTACTTGGTTCGTAGCCTTCAGCTACTACTCCAAGGCCCTAATGGTCCTAGACCGTGTACGGAGGGCAATTCACTAAAACACTCCTCCTCGTTGGAGGTTGGAGTTAGACGATTACAAAAACCTTCGAAAGCAAAAGATAGAGAGACAAACCCTCTCTTCTATTAATGTAAAATGCAATGATAGAAAACCTCGATTAACAAAAAGAATTGCAATATTAACGAAACAACAAAGTAAGATTATACCAACAACTAGGGAATAGAAATTAAGCTAGGGTTGTTGGTGTTTCGACAGCACTTCGTCGTTGTAGCATCGTCGAAGAGTTGCAGCATTGTGGAGGCTCTAGGGCACTTAGGATTCATGAAATAGTGAGAAATGGACCTTCTTTTATAGCTCTAGAAGTCCCCTCCTCGAGCACATCAAGATCCTACATCAATGGCCACCTCACCCTTAAAGAAAGGGATGAGTTTTGACTCATCTTGAAGTTGATCCTTGACCAGCGATTGAACTGATTTCTTGGCCGGTTGAACTGATGGCTCAGTAGTTGAATTGATACTTGGTCGGTTGAACTGATGGCTCAGCAGTTGAACTGATCCTTGGCCGGTTGAACTGATTGTCAGAGTTTTCGACTGTAATAAAGAGTTAGCTCGAAATATAAGTGAATTTGACGGCCACTTACCGTACGATCTCAACATAGACCTTCCATGGGAAGTCTTGGTCGGATCGTCGCCTAAGGATGTCCCCGTATGGAGGACTCGACCTTACTTACGCTCACTCACACAAGCTTACCTCAGCATTTACCTTTGAAACCTTGCTTTCGGTCTCCACCTGATTCCTTCGGCTCCCTCCGAAGTCCTCCCAGTGTCGCCCGACCACTACGGTTCTCTCCGAGTGTCACTGACCTTCGGCTTAGCTTAGCATTTCTGCATACTTGATACTGCTCGTAAGATAATGATATATCCTTGACTTTGCGTCTTTTGTCATAATCAAAATACAGGTTCGACTTAGGTGCCCCTGCACCAACAATCTCCCCCTTTTTGATCCTATGACAAATTTACGCAAAGTTAAGGGAAAATATAAAGCAGAAAATGAGTAAGATAAACGTTATGCTCATTTGTAGTGAACTCCCTCTTAACCTTCGGTGAGTTTTAAAACAAAAGTTTAATTTTCAAAATTTTAAATTTTGTTCTCCCCCTTAACTTATGCTCTTCTCCCCCTTTTGCCATGAATCAAAAAAGCTATGGGGTTTTATATAAAAAGTAGGGGTTTTTTAATAGAAAAGGTAGCATGCATAAAGATTATCTAACATGAGTCCAAGCATGCATCTTGATTTAATTTGGTTCGAGGTATAGCCCTCTGCACCAACAATGTAAGTTTTTTGGAAACTAAGTTTGATTTTCAAAATACTTATAAAATTAGCTTTGAGTTCTACAATACTTATACGCTAATAACTTTTGAAAATATATAACCATTAGGGTTAGTTTGCTCTCCCTCTTAATCAAATATACAAGGTATAGAAGAGTTAGGGGGTGCTAAACATTGACCTAGAAGGTTGTATATTTAGAGTTTTGTCCGAGTATAAATAAACATTTAAGCTCAATAGTTTGAAAAATAGATAGCATTTTTAAAAAGATTATGTAAATTGAAATTGTTCCTTATTTATCTCACCCATTCTAAGTGTCTTAGAATTGGTTCACCTTATATGTTGTATGAGATGATTCCAATTTTATCTTGATTAAGTTTTAATGATTTGGAACTGGTCAACCTTGTATTAGATTCGGATTTGATCCCAAGCTCATCAAGTCACCTTTTCAAGATCTTGGCTTCCAGGTCGTGGCGAGGCACAGGAGCCTTCTTTGATAGGAAAAACGACCACTTCCTTAGACAAAGTCAATTTTGAGAAAATAGTGACTTGACTCACCTAAGACCACTTCCTGGTCTAACTAGTCTAGGATACGGCGAGGTAGCTTCAGCTAGTTCCACTCGGTCAAGTGAACCGAACTAGATACGCCTTATCTAGCTCGAATGCATGAGACTCCGTTTTCCTAGCGTATGATTATCTCTCCGCGTCCTGGTACTATGTTATCGAGTATTGACGAGTTATAGTCCTATCTAACCATTCTAAATAAAATAAGAGGTTTAGGTTATCGAATATACTATTTTGGTATTAGCTCCCCCTGGATCATTGAACCAGTATGGTCTGGTCAAGTAATGAACTTGATCCTGGGGAATCCAAAACCTATTGGTCCTTATAATAACATAAAGCCAATCGAAAACCCATAGACACCCCCACTTACACCGCGAGCATAGGTAATATGGAGCCTTGTCACACATACCAGGTATCAGATTTCAATACTGAGTTCTAAAACTCTAACCAATTTTCTGATCCACGCCCGACTCCTCGGCGATGATCACGGGTTTACTTATAGACATGTATCCCTAATTTGTAATTTTCAGCCATATCCGAGTCCGACTGGCCGCCCAGAATAATTTCCACTCTTGAGTTCCAAGAAGCCTGCTTAAGATTCTGTAATTTATCGAGAATCCTTCTGTTTGAGGGTTTCAACCTCCTCAACCAAGGACTCGACCCTAGACTCGGATTTAGCTAATTTCCTAGTTAGCAATTTAATTGTATTGTAAAGCGTACGAATTAGTGACCGGCTAACCTTAATTTCTTTTGGTCTGACTTTGATTTGCTTCTCGAAGTAGTCCTCGATTTCAGAGTCGGTGTTGCAATTGGATTCAGATTCAGACTCTGACTCGGACTCTTCGGGTCTTGCCATGCATGCTATGTTGACGCCTTCTTCGTTGTCTCATGTTGCATGAAAAGCCTTCTTTTGATTTGATTTGAATTGTGCCCTCTTTTGGTTCTTTAGTAGCCTCCTTTCCCTCCGAATGATCTTCCGTACTATGTTTACTATTGCTTCCACCTTTTCGGATTCGGACTTTGATTCGTCTTCGGGTTCGAGTCCATCTTCTTGCCTGGTAGGTGGCTTGCTTCTTTGTCCTGCAAGTAGAGCAATACCTCTCTCGGCCCGAACCACGTTAGTCTGCTCGTGAAGTTCAAACTCAGAAAATAACTCGTCTAACCTAAGCTTCGAAAGGTCCTTAGAGACCTTGTAGGCATCGACCATGGATGCCCACAAGGTAATCCTAGGAAATGAATTAAGAACTAGGAGGTCGCGGTTTTCGACCTTGTGTTTGATAGTGTGTAGGTCGTTGACAATGTCCTGGATGCAGGCGTGTAGTTGCGTTGCCGTCTCATGTTCCTGCATCTTAAGGTTATACAACTTATTGAAAAGAAGGTCACGTTTACATACCTTAGCATCAAACGTTCCTTCGTGTAGCTCAATTAATTTGTTCCACAGGTCCTTTTCGCTGATGAAGGGTCTGATGCAGTTGAGCTCCTCTTTGGACAGACCGCACTACAACATTTGGGTCGCCTTTGCATCGGCTTCGATTTGCCTCTTGGTTGCATTGGTCCACTTGTTGAAATCCAAGGGCTCGCCTTGATCATTGGTGGGTAGAACAAAGCTGGTTTGGATGATTATCCAAGTCTCAACTTGTGTTTTTAGAAAACACTCCATCCGACCTTTCCAATAATGGAAATCATATCCGTTAAAGAACGGAGGTTGGATGGTGCTGTATCCCTCAATGTGGCCCATTTGGAAGGAAAACCTTGCACACAAAAAAAACACGAAAGAGGTTCCAAGACTTTGCCTTGGATTAGCAATGTAGGAAATGAAAAGAAACAAAAGGAATATACGAGAAATAACCAACTAAAATCAAAGATGAGCACTTACAACCTTTGATGTCCCCGAAAGAGTACTAAATGTCGATTTTTGGGGATGAAGGAAGCTTGTTATGAGGATAAACCTCTTGTAAAAAGTGTAGATCTCTCAGATAGGTTCGTTTTGGTAGGTATCCCGTTTCTTGGGTCAACTTGTACAAAAAGTTATGCCCATTTTACCTTCGGCTACTCCAAAAGCGAGTACTTGCAAAACAAAACCAAAAGAAAAGTACCAAGACTTCGTCTTGGATTAGTAGTGTGGGAGAAAATTTAAACGAATGAAAAAAGTTCTGTAAAATTCAAAAACAAATCTACTAGATTGGTGGTTTCACAAAATCTTAGCGCCCCTGACTCTGATACCAATTGTTGGATCGAGCGGATCGCTAGAGGGGGGGGTGAATAGCGATAAAACTTTTTCTTCAAATCCGTTCGATAGACAATTAAACGCAGCGGAAAGATAAATGAATAAACAAGACAAATGGATTTTTTACTCGGTTCATAGCCTTCGGCTACTACTCCAAGGCCCTAACGGTCCTAAACCGTGTACGGAGGGCAATTCACTAAAACACTCCTCCTCGTTGGAGGTTGGAGTTAGACGATTACAAAAACCTTCGAAAGCAAAAGATAGAGAGACAAACCCTCTCTTCTATTAATGTAAAATGCAACGATAGAAAACCTCGATTAACAAAAAGAATTGCAATATTAACGAAACGACAAAGTAAGATTATACCAAAAACTAGTGAATAGAAATTAAGCTAGGGTTGTTGGTGTTTCGACAGCACTTCGTCGTTGTAGTGTCGTTGGAGAGTCGTAGCATTGTGGAGGCTTTAGGGCACTTAGGATTCATGAAATGGTGAGAAATGGACCTTCTTTTATAGCCCTAGAAGTCCCCTCCTCGAGCACATCAAGATCCTACATCAATGGCCACCTCACCCTTGAAGAAAGGGATGAGTTTTTACTCATCTTGAAGTTGATCCTTGACCAGCGGTTGAACTGATTTCTTGGCCGGTTGAACTGATCCTTGGCCGGTTAAACTGATGGCTTAGCAGTTGAACTGATCCTTGGCCGGTTGAACTAATTGCTAGAGTTTTCGACTGTAATAAAGAGTTAGCTCGAAATATAAGTGAATTCGACGACCACTTGCCGTCCGATCACAACATAGACCTTCCATGGGAAGTCTTGGTCGGATCATCACCTAAGAATGTCCCCGTATGGAGGACTCGACCTTTCTTACGCTCACTCACACGAGCTTACCTCAGCATTTACCTTTGAAGCCTTGCTTTCGGTCTTCACCTGATTCCTTCGGCTCCCTCCGAAGACCTCCCAGTGTCGCCCGACCACTATGATTCTCTCCGAGTGTTGCTGACCTTCGGCTTAGCTTAGCATTTCTGCATACTTGCTACAACTCGTAAGATAATGATATATCCTTGACTTTGCATCTTTTGTCATAATCAAAATACAGGTTCAACTTAGGTGCCCCTGCACCAACACATAATAGTCATTTCCAATTTAGTCTTCATAGAAATTTTTTTGAGGATTTCTTGCTACTTGTTTGAAAGTGAAGGTGTAAATAGGGACGGGCAATTAATTATCAGAGTCATGCCCGTCTTCACTACAAGTTTTACAATAAAAGTTAATAGAATTCACAACATTAAATTGATTTAATCTTTGAATTCGAGCATGCTCCTTTGTACATGAGAAAATAAAGGAAAGAATTAGTAATAAAAATCAAAAAATAAATAGGAAAAATCTAGATTAACTAAATCACAAGTAAATCTAATATTGAGTGCAGTCCCCAGCAATGATGCCAAAAACTTGATGTGTCAATTCCGCAAGCACATGGTCATCGTCAAGTAATAAAATATCGATCCCACAGAGACTGGTCAAGTACCGGATACAAATGATAGAAGATTATCTAGAAGAATCGGAAATGAGAATTTGAATACAAAGGTGAAGAGAAGGGATGACAAAGAAATGATTTGGGGAACTTTATACGAGAAGCAACTCTATGGTTCAATTTCGATTGATGATGTTTGATGAATGTAGATTCTATAGTCTCGACATATGATAATGATGGGACTTGTCCTAAGGTAGTTGATGTGTCTATGGGGTAGAGAAAAGAAAGAAAACACCGACGTGCCTACCTTGACCGCATCTTAGAAAGAGGGCAAAAGTAGACCCATTAAACTCTTTAACGAATAGTAAAAACCTTGAAAGAGAAAGTCAACTTTCAGGGTATAACCTTGTTCACAATATGGGAACCTGTCACAAGAACCCCAGTGGATCCGACCTTCGCTTGTCAACAAACCCTCAAGTCAGTTTAGGAGGTCGGAGATCAGGGTTCATTGCCAAATATTTCCCCCTATCTCTTGGATACGATCCAAATATGCCTTGCCTTGTCATGACTAGAGTTTCCTCTTGGTCCAACCCAAAGAAAGAAAGCTCCAAATCTAGGCTAGTGACACACGGTCGAATAGAATATATAAATGCACAAAAACCAATCACGATCGGAAATGCATCATAAACAAAAGAGAATCAATGCATTAAATCACCAAAATAATACATCAAGTTACTCCCTAATCCTAGAGTTAGGAGACTACTCCATGAAGGAGTTACAAAACATAGACAATAGAAAAGGAAGAATTAACCCGGCGTCCAATGTCTTGAGCATCTTCTCCTCTGCGGCTCCCCAAGATGGATCGTTGTCACCAACCCTCGGATCATTGGTCGTTGACCTCTCCTAGGCTAAAATGATGGTTGCTGAAGGTTGGGGGTCCTTTTTATAGACATTAGAAGTGGATTAGGTCGTTATTTTAGAGAAGATATCTCAAATGAGTTATGATTTATTCAGGATAAGGTTGTATGCCACAATTGTGTTGAATGGCATGACCCAAGCATGCTAGAACTTTTCATAACTGCAAGCTGAAAATGTCTTGACATGGTCATGCCAATTGGCATCGCCTGGCTATGTCAGGCACTGGAAAGGTCCAAAATGGACGATGTGGCTCCCTTTACTCTCTGTTTCATGTAGCATCCCTTTATAAGGTGATTATGCCTCTCTTGCCTTAATCTATGCCCTCCTGAATATAAAAACATGAAAACTAAACTTATTTGAACTAAAAGTGCAATATGAAAGTTTTATGCATGATATGTGGACAAAACCTAAGAAATGCATGCTAAATAAACCCAAAAAAGTGTGTATGATTCACACTCATCATAAGGCTGATAGAATTGGCTTGAAGGCTTAGGTCTTGGCTAAGGGTATCCGATAGCATGATGAAGCTGATGGAAGCACTTGAAGGCTAGCGTAAGGGTGGAGAGTCATGGACTAAATCCAAAGGCGTGAGGCTGATGGAAGTGGCTTGAAGGCTTAGGTATAGGCTAAGGGTGAGTGTCATGTATGAGCGAACCATACTTGGGGTTAAATCTCAGTTTTGAGGTTTACCAGTCGACTGGTGGTATTGATCAATCAACTGATCGAGTGCTCGACACTCAGAGGGCTCAAAAGACTCGAGCAGTCGATTGGGGTTATGACCTAGTCGACTGATCGAGTAGTCGATTGCGGCTCGACTGTTGACTTGTGGTTTACACCAGTCGACTAGACACTTGTGAACGACTATTGAGATTGAGCAGTCGACTGGCCTTAAGTGGCCAGAGCACAAAATATTTTTGAGTCGACTACTGGCTTATAGCAGTTGACTAATGGCTATGCTAGTCGACTGATGACTATGAGCAATTGACTGATCGACTGTTTTCGATGTGGATTTGTCTATTGTGAGACAACGGTCAAGTGAGCAGTCGACCGGTGGGTAAGGCCATTAGACTGATCGATGGAAAATCAGCCCGAGTATAGCATTAAAATGAAGCCACGGTGGAGGAAGAAGAAGCCCATTATTGGAGTTCTTAAAGGGGAATTTTTGTTGCATTCCAAACCATCAAAGTCATTCCAAAGCAACCAAAAGCAAAGCGATCAAAAGCTCTTCTTTGTAAAGTGTTCTTTGCATTTGTATTTCGTTTTACTTGTATTTGTTTTTTTATTTCTTGTATAAGCTCTATTGTAAGAGGTTTCTCCACCACCAGAGTGTTTCCGAGAATGAGAAGTTATAGTGGTGGTGGCATCGCTAGAGCTCGACCGTGAAGTAAGAACTAGGGTTCCAAACTACATAAAATCTTTGTATCGATTTGTTGAGTTGTGTATTTGCATGTATTTGTATTTCCGCTGTGAACTAACACATGTAGATAAGCATGGCACGAATCGAGTGTTCGAATCAAGGAATCGGCATTAACTTCCCTCCCCCCTCTAGCCCACGTTGAGATCCTCAACAATGATGAGTGTGAATCATACACACTTTTTAGTATTTATTTAGCATGAATTTCTTAGGTTTTGTTCACATATCATGCATAAAATATAGCATTTATTTTCATATTGCACTTTTAGTTTAGATAACTACAATTTCCATATTTTCCTTCTCAGGAGAGCATAAATCAAGACAAAAAAGAGGCATAACATCTTCATGGAGGAAAAGCTACATGGATCCGTGATGAAACGGGGAGCGAATGGAGTCACATCAGCCATCACGACATGTTTCATGGATAGCCCGTGGAACATTCCACAACCATGGAATGTCCAGACGAATCGACAATGAGCCCAAATTCTAGCATGCCCGAGTCATGCCATCCAACACACCCATGGCTCGTTATTTCAGCCCATGGAAATTGGAACTGCCACGAGATTTTCTCTCCAAAACAACAACTTTTTTTTTATTTCTAAAGCCTATAAAAAGGGACTCAAGCCTCCAGCAATGATCATCAAAGGCTAGGTAAATCCTAGGAGTGACCGACGACCAAGGATCCGAGGGTCGGTGACAGCGATCCATCTTGGGGAATCATCAAGGAGAAGACGCTCAAGACATAGGTGCTAGATTTCTTTTCTATGGTCTATGTTTTGTAACTCCTTCATAGAATAGTCTCCTAAACTCTAGTATTAGGGAGTAACTTGGTGTATTGTTTTGGTGATTTAATGCATTGGTTCTCTTTTGTTTATGATACGTTTTCTATCGTAATTTGTTTTTGTGCATTGCATTGACTCTATCCGACAGTGTGTTGTTGGCTTATATTTAGAGGTTTATTTTTTTAGGTTGGACCAAGAGGAAACTCTAATCAAGGAAATGCATCTAAGGTACATTTGGATCATATCCGAGAGAGAAGGGGAAGTACCTGGCGGTGAACCTTGATCTCCAACCTGTTAAACCAACTTGAGGGTTTGGTTAACAAGTAAGGGTCGAAGTCTAGAATTTGATCTGTTGTGGTTCTCGTGAAAGGTTCCCATTGCAAACATGGTCATCTATATACAAATACCCTGAAAGTTGACTTTCTCTTTCGAGGCTTTTACCATTCGTTATAGAGTTTAATGGGTCTAATCTTGCCCTCTTTCTAAGAAACAATCAAGGTAGGTACGTCGGTGTTTTCTTTCTTTTCTCTACCCCATAGACACATCGACTACCTTAAGACAAATCCCTTCATTATCCCACATCAAGAATATAGGATTTGCATTCATCAAATGCCATCAATCGAAACCGAACCCTAGAGTTTCTTCTCATATAAAGTTTCCCAGATTGTTTCCTTGTCATCCCTTCTCTCCGCCTTCGTATTCGAATTTTCATTTGTGATTCCTCTGGATAATCATCCCTACGAGTGAAAGAGGTATTCAACAATGCAGTCCCTATGGGATTAATATTTTTATTTCTCGATAACAGTCATGTATTTGCAGTTTTCTCACATCAAGTTTTTAGCATTGTTGTCGGGGACTACGTCTTTTTGTTGATATCAATTTTTGTTCGTAATTTGGTTAATTCAGAATTTATCTAAAAAAAATTCTTTTTCTATTCAACATTTTTCTCACTATCGGTTTATCTACAATGTATTTTTACACAAAATTTAATGCTCTATCTTAAAGGATTGATCAATTTAATACTATAAATTTGTCTAACCATTATTATCAAATTTGTAGTGAAACAAGACACATCTTCGACAATTGTCCCATCATACTTACACCTTCACATTTTGAACAAGTATGTCACCTACAACTACAACCAAAATTATGAAGACCAAGTCAAGAAAGACCATTATGACCCATCATCCAAATTTTTTCAAGCACCAAAATCCAACCTAGAAGCCATGCTAGAAAATTTTGTCATGCAAAGCTAGGAGTCTGACCAACAATTCACTGAGCTTAGGCAACAAAAATAAGCCGAGGAACTACTAGCAAGTAATTTTAATAATTAGAATTATCATACTATGTTGGAAACTCATATTATGCAGGTGGATGAGGAATCCCTAGATGACATAAGAAGCGATGAAGATGGCTCAATTCAAACACCACCAGAAGAGGAACTTGAGGAACATGAAATTAATATCTTGATCGAGGAGTGCATTGCTTCAATTCAAATACCTCCAAACCTCAAGGATTTAGAAGAGCCTTCCTCAATTATTGTTGAAGCTGTAACAACTGATGATAAACCTTCTTTGGTGTATGGCGAAGACAAAAATTCATTTGATATAGTTAAGGCTACTAATCAATATTTTGTCTAAGATGCCTTTTGCAGGTTGCATTGTTTACAGCAGATAGAAATAAAAGAAAATCATGAACAAAATCCTAATAATCCTTTGAAGATGAGTATATTCACTAAAGAACCGATAAAAGGAACCAACAAATACCTTACTCCTCTACAAGCAAGGTTTAAGAGATATGATGATCCGAAAAAATTAAGAATATTAGATAGGGGATCAAGAAACAAAAATAGGAAAGTGATGAAGTACCTCACTCTGGCATGTGCAAGATTTAAAAAAATGCAACTCCATCAAGAAAGGGAGACAGCAAAACCTCCTTGAGTCGAGCACCTCACGATTAAAATTTATAGGGGTCGAGCTTATGACCTTAGATAAGTTCTTCTTAGGAGGCAACCCAAGTTTTCTTTTTGAGCAATTGCAATTTTCTTTCTAACATTTTTATTTTCTTCCATTTAATTTTGAATTTAGAATATAGGAATGACAAAAACGAAGTCATTAAGTGATCAAGGCCAACTCACTTGATATGATCGTGGTTAAAGTTCCAGAGATCAACATGCCCCAGCTGTACCAATAACCATGGTCGTGTCGGAGCCTAAACGAAGAACAAAGCTCAACATGGGAGGATTGTGCTATATAGCACAACCGTGCCATCCATCTGTGCCAATAAAATATGACTGTGATAACACCTCTAGGGCTTATCATGACTTGGGCATGTCAAACAGCATAATCGTGGCCACTTCGGAGCCAAACTTTTGGAGCTACAACACGTTCCACGGTCTACCCATGGAGGTTACCACAATCGTGGCAACTCAGAGGCAGAAAATATGATGCACAATCAGTTCCATAGGTTGGTCATGGAATTTTCCATGGACGTAGACTTTCCCCATGATGTAGAAGTAGCGAGAACCACAGTCCACCTGTGGCCCGATCCACGCTAGTGGAGCAGGGTGTTAAAACACTTAATCTTCCTTTCCATGCTCGTAGAAACCCTAGATCTTGTTCCCTTCGGCTCTGGAGATCTCCCTCCGACATTTCGATGCTCCTCCTGAAGGGTTCTGCTTATCGAGTCCGTGAGGGGAAACTTCGCTTCCCACTTTACCTCGGTCATTTGTTCATGGCGATCCCATCGATGTCCCCGGATTAAAAAAAATAATCATAGACACAAGGGATTTCCCAAACAACCAAGTCATCGTCGTGCTATTCGTTTAGAGAGGTCACTTGAATAAACTCGTTGTTCAAGCGACCATCCTCTATTCTACGAGTAGCCGCGGAATAGACGATGTACGGATCGCCGGCTTTTGTATTTATGATCGGGATCCAAGAATTATTTAGCCACAAACAGAATATTACATGCTCATAATTGAAAAACAAAAACAAACATGTTACAAAAGAGAACGAAGAATAGGTATACCTCTCGATCTTCTAATGTATGACCTTCCTCCTTTCGGACGTCGTGTGGGCGACGATCTACCAAAAGTTGAAGCTCCTAGATCGCAAATCTTCCTTCCTTGCTCTTTCAAAGCAAGAGGAAGAATAGAAACAAGGTTCTTCTCCTTCCAAGACACTAAGGGAAAGCCCTAAGTCTTGTTTCCACCACTCAAGGAGAAGGAGAAGAGAGGTTTGGATGCCGGACAATGGTTGGAAAAGGGCTGGAAAAGCTATTGGACGCCGGCCACCTTGAAGGAAGAAGAAGAAAGGAATTACCTTCCTTATTTGGTGCTTCCAAGCCTTGCCGCCCAAAACCCTAGCTCCTCTTGGATTAATCTCCATGTCAACCCCTTGCCCTCCTTTTATAGAGTTAGGGATAAGCCTCCTTTTAATCTCCACCATTGGTTCTAGGGATTTAATCTCAACCGTCGGATCTAAAGATTTAATCTCAACCGTCGGATCTTAGAGATTTAATCTCTACCTTTGGATCTTGAGTTTTGTTTCTATCCATTGGATCTAAGCTTCATGAGGTGTTAATTGGCTACAATAGGGACCATGAGGAGGAGTTGGATCTTGGCCACCCATGGATCAAGCCCACATAAAGTCCGATCCATTAATGATAATTCAATCCACTAAAAGATTATCATTGATCTACCTCACCAACCCCCATATGATAATATGGGCTCCATATATTATTTGTACATTTTATCCCCGTGTTTAAGATCTCGAATGTCCGTCGATTAATTAATTTACTGACCATTAATTAATCAACATCTAACTCCTTGAGTAGTACCACTCAACCTTTTCATCATGCCGGACCAAGTCCACCTGCAGGGTTTACATGATGAACCTTATGAGCTCCTCAAGGGGACATCATCATCCTAATATATAGGACACGGTTTCCTCCTATAATCAATGACACACCATATAAATAATATGATCTCCCAACTTTCCGAGCCTATCGATTTAATCTATAAATCTCGCCCATTGGAAAATCAAAGAGATGAATACTAAGTATATGTGCCCATTATTATATCGGGATTAAGAGCATGTACTAAATAATATCTGAGGTCTGATTCAATTATGTAGTGAGCAATAAATCGAATCACCTCTAAGTCGGTCCTGCTCAATACACACAAAGTGCACTAGTGTGATTCTATGGTCAAGACAAACCAATACCAAATCACTCTACAACCATTCCGATGGTTTGTCCAAAGCCATCTCGGTTGTGAGCCTTTACTTATACTTTACAAGAAGCCGATAACATGATCTCCCATGTGACACCACACACCATGTTCTCTACAATGTAATGTATTAGACAATATTGCATAACCATAAAAATGCAAACAATGATCATATGATTCTTATTTCAAAATAAAGATGTTCATATAAAAGATAGACTTTTCAGTATACATCCCTACAAACTCCCACTTATACTAAAAGACTATGCTATCCTCATACTGCCATACATCTGATTCTCCTTCCCTCCACATGCCTATCAAAGCTCTCGCTAGAAGGGCCTTAGTGAAAAGGGTCTACCAGGTCATCCTTTGATGCAATCTAGGCGACAACAACTTCTACCTCCTTTACGATTTCTCGTATCATGTAGTACTTGCGCTCTATGTGTTTACTTGCCTTATGAGCTCGTGTTTCCTTTGAGTTTGCAACTGCACCATGTTGGAATGTATACTGAAAGCCTAGCTCTTTTTGTATGAACATTTTTATTTTGAAATAAGAATCACATGATCATTGTTTGCACTTTATATTTATTATATGTGTGCATATTGTCTAATATTTTACATTGTAGATAACATGGGGCTTGGTGTGGCACAGAAGATCATGTTATCAGTCCCTTGTAGAATATAAGTAGAGGCTCACAACCAAGAAGGTTTTGGACAAACCATTGGCATGGTTGTAGTGTAGCTTGGTATTCTTTTTTCTTGAACATAGAGTTACACTAGTACACTTAGGTGTATTGAGTAGGACCGACATAGAGGTGATTCAATTTATTACTGACTACATAATTGAATCGGACCTCGGATATTATGTTGTACATGCTCTTAATCCCGATATAATAACGGGCACATGTACTTAGTATTTATTTCTTTGATTTACCAAAGGGTGAGATTTAGATGGATTAAATCAATATGCCCGGTAAGTTAGGCAATGATATTATTTACATGGTGTGCCGTTGATTATAGGAGGAAACCGTGTCCTATATATAGGTTGATGATGTCCCCTTGAGAAGCTCATAAGGTTCATCATGTAAACCCTGCAGGTTGACTTAGTCAACATGATGATAAGGTTGAGTGGTACCACTCGAGGAGTTAGATGTTAATTAATTGATGGTCAGTAAATCAATTAATTGATGGACATTCGATATCTTAAACACGGGGAGATGGATGTACAAATAATATATGGAGCCCATATTATTATATGGGGTTGGTGAGGTAATTCAATGATGATCCTCTAGTGGAATGGAACATCATTGATGGATCAAGTTTGTGTGGTTCCGATCCATCAGGTGGCCAAGATCCAACTCCTCCTCATGGTCCCTATTGTAGCCTATTAACAACTCATGAAGCCTAGATCCAATGATGGAAAACAAAACTCTAGATCCGACGGTGGAGATTAAATCCCTAGATCCGACGGTTGGGATGAAACCCTAGATCCGACGGTTGGGTTGAAACCCTAGATCCGACGGTTGGGATGAAACCCTAGATCGACAGTTGGGATGAAACCCTAGATCCGACGGTTGAGATTAAATCCCTAGAACCAATGGAGGAGATTAAACCAAGGCCTAAACCTAACTCTATATATATGGGCTTAGGCTTGGGCGGCAAGAAAGAGGAGGAGAAAGAGGAAAACCTAATTGAGATAAGGTGGCTTGGGCGGCAAGAAATAGGAGGAGGCTAGGGTTAGGGTTTGGTTCATGGTGTTGGGCGGCAACAAGGAGAAGGGAGCTTCTTCTTCTTGTTCCCAATGGTGGCCGGCACCCTTCTTCCTCCTTCCT
Organism: Wurfbainia villosa; assembly: GCA_025175895.1. Lineage (NCBI taxonomy): Eukaryota > Viridiplantae > Streptophyta > Magnoliopsida > Zingiberales > Zingiberaceae > Wurfbainia > Wurfbainia villosa. The sequence goes on along the minus strand of CM045991.1, from coordinate 73,322,715 downwards.
CTTTGGTTTGGCCGGCGCCCAAGCTTCTCCCCTTGATCTATGGCTTGTGGTGGATGAGATGAGGGTTGCTTCCCATGGGCGGCAAGAAATAGGAGGAGGCTAGGGTTAGGGTTTGGTTGTTGGTGTTGGGCGGCAACAAGGAGAGGGAGATTCTTCTCCATTTTTCTTTGATGGCCGGCCCCTCTACCTTCTTCCCTCTACCTTGGCCAAAGCTCAATCTATTCTACTTCCCTTCATCCTTAGCCGGAAATTAAGGGGAGCCTAGTTTAGGGTTTGGGCGGCAACAAGGAGAAGGGGTGTTTTCTTTCTTCTTCTCCAAGTGTTGGCCGGTGCCATGCCCTTGTTGTTTCTCCTTTAGTTGGTTTCCATACTCCATTTTATCTTCCTTGTCCGGCGGCAACATCGAGTTTATTGACTTGGTGGCCGGTTCTAGAAAGGAAGATGAGTTTTTCTTTAGGATCTTCCTTTGTTCCTAGTGAACAAGGAAAGGAAGATTGATGATCTAGAAGGCTTCAACTTTTGGTAGATCGTCGCCCACACGACGTCCAAAAGAATGGAGGACATACAATAGAAGATCAAGAGGTATAACAAGAGGTATAATCTTGTTTATTTTGATTAATGTTCTTTTGTATTATGTTTATAATTGCTTTTCAATTATATGCATGTTTTGTGTGGATGGTTACTTGCTTGTATTTGTTATGAGCATGTTTACTTTATGTATGTGTTGATTATACATGTCTACATTCATATGTATTTGTATAATCATGGACCCCGAAGATAAACATAAGAACCGGCAATCCGTCCGTCGTCTCTTCCGCGGGTAACCGACTAGAAGAGTTTTGTTGCTTGAACAACTAGTTTTTTTAAGCGATCGCTCAAGTCGTTAGCACGACGACGAATTGGTTGAGCTTAAGAAACTCATCCCATCCAGATTAGTTTTCATTTGTTGAAAATTTTAATCCGGGGACATGGGAGCCGACGAGCCTTAGAAGCGATTCCTACAAATGGTATCAGAGCCACGGTTTCCGGTTTTATGTGTTTAGGATTCGATTAATTTTTATGCACTTTTTCATATATTTTATGTGCCGGATAATAGTAGAAAATGCGTAGTTTAACTCTTTGGTTGCAGGCGTAAGATCCGACTATTATGGCCATATGTGTGTATGTGATTGTATGTGTGTAAATATTTATTATTTGAATCCTCGGGGTTGACGAGGCTAGATTATTATTTAATTTTTGTAATTAAATACGACATTGTTTAGCCGATCATTTTAGTTTACTTTCGATCTAGATTATTTGTACACTCCTTCGTGGAGTATACGATCGATGGATGTAAATTAAAATGATATATCTCGGCTCAGATCTCTTTATGTGGCTTGCACACGGAAAAGGTGGAGCGGACGAGGTGGCGACACGGCGGGACGCATATTTGAGAACAAAGCCATAATAGTTGGAAAAATTCTATTTTTTCCATATTTATTGCTGATTTGTTGTATATGCATGTTGTGTGTGCTTGAAAATTCCTCATTTTCAATTTACTAAGTGAGAGAGGGATATTTTAATTAATTCCCGCGGCCTCCATTACAATTTGACGTGTGATGCAACAAACTTGCGTGTCGGCTCTGAGTGCCTTCCTCCCTGCGGATGAGTTTGTTTGCGGATCACTAGGTCAATTAATGGTTATAGGAAATTATCTAGAAGCGTGTGTACTTCCACAACGGTAAGGCACATAATCCGAAATAATTCCCTTAGTATCGTGTAATGGTGCACACTTAGATGCAAATAAAGGTATCCTCCCCATCGGAGTCACTGCTTTTATTTGTAGGGCCAAAGAGGAACCAACTATTAATTTTATTTGTCAAAAAGTAAGGTTGACAAGATAATAAAATTAATGGGTAAAACCTCCTCTTACAAATGTAGAATTCGTATACGTCCACACAGCGTGGCATGCGATATTCTCGGTGTTTTGAGGTGTTGGTTGATTTTGGAATTTTATTGTTTTGAGGAATCAATAATATTTGAAATCTAAAGTAATGATCTATGTGATTCTTAGGATTTTCAAAATGACTTTCAGTCCACTTGTTGTGATACTAAAGGAAATAAACTTACTGTACCCAAATAATGTTGATTGGAAAAGAATCTACATATTGTCTTATCTGCTAAGAAGTACAAGTATGCACTCTTCAAAGAGTGTCCTCAAGCCATGGTTGCTCAAAAAGGTTTCTACTTCTAAGCCGAAAGGCAAGAAGAAGGAGAAACAAGGTGGAGCAAATGTGGTGGGAGGATCTTAGGGAGGAGTGAAGAAGCCGAAAGGCAAGTACTTCACTTGCAAGCAGACTGGACATAAGAAGAAGGATTATCCCAATCCGAAGCAAGAACAAATGTATATCCTTTGGTCCAGTCGTTGAAACATGGTTAGAGGCATTATCTACCGGCACCTGGTGTGTAGATACGAGAGTCACTAATCATGTCTGCAACACTTTGCAGGGGTTCCAGGAAACCCGACGACTAGCTAAAGGGGAGATTACCATTTACTTGGGCAATGCCATGAAGGTGGCGGCTATTGCAGTGGGAGAAGTTTTATTTATCTCTTAAGAAAAATAAAATTTTGGTTCTGGAAAATTCCCTTTATGTACCTTTATTTAGAAAGAATTTAATTTCGGTTTCTAAATTGTTTATGGATGGATATTCTATTTCTTTTAATGACAGAGTTGTTATAAAAAGGAATAGAGAAAATATCTCTTCAGGTACATTGATAGGAAATTTGTAAACACTTGAACCAAAAACCTCCCACGATGCAAATTGAAGTTTATAACTCATCTTCTAACTCTAATAAGAGAAAAGAACCTTCGAAGATGAACCAAACACATCTTTGGCATCTAAGGCTTGGTCATATTAACCTGAGTAGAATTCAAAGGTTGATAGCTGATGGACCTTTGGGTTCATTAGTGGTGGAGGATCTCCCAACCTGCGAATCTTGCTTGGAAGGTAAAATGACCGAGAGGCCTTTTTAGGCCAAGGGGTATAGAGCCAAAGATGTGTTAGGAATGGTTCATTCTGATTTGTGTGGTCCTATGACTATCTAGGCAAGAGGTAGTCTCAAATATTTTGTCTCTTTCTTAGATGATTATTCAAGATATGAATGACACCACGATCTGATCATGGTGGTTAGTACCTCTTGAGAGAGTTTAGGAACTACTTATCAGAGGTTGGGATTCAATCCCAATTGTCTGCACCTGACACACCCCAGCAGAACGGTGTAGCAAAGAGAAGGAATAGGTCTCTTATAGAGATGGTTAGATTGATGATGAGTTATTCTGACTTGCCAAATTCGTTCTGGGGATATGCTCTAGATACGGCGGTGTACATTCTGAACTTGATTCCATCTAAATCAGTACCTTCTACTCCCACAGAGTTGTGGACTGGGCGAAAGCCTAGTCTAAGACATATTCGGATATGGGGGAGTCCAGCACATGTGCTGAAGGCTGATGCTGGTAAGTTGGAACCTCGTACAGAAGTGCGCATGTTTGTTGGCTATCCTAGGGGAACGAAGGGTGGTTTGTTTTATAGTCCTAGAGATCAGAGGGTGGTCGTTAGTACGAATGCCAGATTTCTAGAGGAGGACTATGTGATGAACCACAAGCCCACGAGTTGGATTGTTCTTGAGGAGTTGACAGGGGAAGTCCCAACTTCAGTACCATCGGTACAAGAGGATATACCACATGTCACTGCACCGCGTGTCACAGAGGATACACAGGTGATACCTCGTCGTAGTGGGAGGGTTGTGAGACAGCCTGATAGATTCATGTTCTTGGGAGAATCTTCCGATTTGGTCCCTGGCGAACATGATCCTGATCCCTGGACATATGACGAGGCAATCCAAGATAAAGATGCAGTATCTTTGCAAAGTGCAATGAATACTGAGATTGAATCTATGGATTCAAATCAGGTCTGGGAGCTCTTATGCATAGCAGCTCATATGGATTATGAGGTGTGGCAGATAGATGTCAAGATAGCTTTCCTTAATGGAAGTCTTGAGGAGAACATCTATATGAAGCAACCAGAGGGATTCATTGCTAAGGGCAAAAAGCATCTTGTATGTAAGCTTAATCGGTCCATTTATGGATTGAAACAAGCTTCGAGGTCTTGGAACATCCGCTTTGATGAGGTAAATCCAGACTTATGGATTTATTCAAAGTCCAGATGAGTCTTGTGTATACAAGAGATGTGACGGAAACGTAGTGGTATTTCTTGTACTATACGTAGATAATATTTTGGTAGTTGGCAACAATATCAGAGTGTTATCAGATGTAAGGGTATGGTTGTCCAAACAGTTTTGAAGGACTTGGGAGAAGTGAGACACATCCTTGGGATCAAGGTTAGTGTGCTAATCCCAAGCTTCATACATAGACACGATTATAGATCGTTTTAGCATGCAAAACTCCAAGAAAGGTTTTCTACCTTTCAGGCATGGAGTTCCTTTATCTAAGGAGATAGAGGAGATGAAGGCGGTTCTTTATGCTTCGGCAGTAGGAAGCCTCATGTATACGATGCTATGTACGAGACACGATATCTTCTATGTCGTGGCCATGGTCAGTAGATATCAGAGTAATCCAGGACAGGGACATTGGACTGCGGTAAAGCATATATTGTAGTGCCTGAGAAGGACTAGGGATTATATGCTAGTTTACCGGGCAGACCAATTATTCCCTGTGGGTTACATATATTCCGATTTCCAATCTGATAGGGATAACAGTAAGTCTACCTCAGGTTTTGTATTTACTGAGGGAGGTGGAGCCATTGTATGGAGGAGTGTCCAGCAGAAATGCTTGGCGGACTCTACCATGGAAGCTGAGTATGTGGCAGCCTCTAAGGCGGCTAAAGTAGCTGGGTGGCTCAGGAACTTCCTGATGGACTTGGATGTGATTTTTGGTTTGCCCAGAAATATCACAATTTATTGTGATAATAATGGTGCAGTTGCAAACTCGAAGGAACCACGAGCCCATAAGGTAAGTAAATGCATAAAGCGCAAGTACCACCTGATACGAGAAATCGTAAAAGAGGTAGAAGTTGTTGTCGCAAAGATTGCATCAGAGGATGACCTAGTAGACCCTTTCACTAAGGCCCTTCTAGCGAGAGCTTTGATAGGCATGTGGAGGGAAGGGGAATTAGATGTATGGCAGTGTGATGACAGCATAGTCTTTTAGTATAAGTGGGAGATTGTTGGAATGTATACTGAAAGCCTAGCTCTTTTTGTATGAACATTTTTATTTTGAAATAAGAATCACATGATCATTGTTTGCACTTTATATTTATTATATGTGTGCATATTGTCTAATATTTTACATTGTAGATAACATGGTGCTTGGTGTGGCACAGAAGATCATATTATCAGTCCCTTGTAGAATATAAGTAGAGGCTCACAACCAAGATGGTTTTGGACAAACCATTTGCATGGTTGTAGTGTAGCTTGGTATTGTTTTGTCTTGAACATAGAGTTACACTAGTACACTTAGGTGTATTGAGCAGGACCGACATAGAGGTGATTCAATTTATTGCTGACTACATAATTGAATAGGACCTCGGATATTATGTTGTACATGCTCTTAATCCCGATATAATAACGGGCACATGTACTTAGTATTTATTTCTTTGATTTACCAAAGGGTGAGATTTAGATGGATTAAATCAATATGCCCGGTAAGTTAGGAAATGATATTATTTACATGGTGTGTCGTTGATTATAGGAGGAAACCGTGTCCTATATATAGGTTGATGATGTCCGCTTGAGGAGCTCATAAGGTTCATCATGTAAACCCTGCAGGTTGACTTAGTCAACATGATGATAAGGTTGAGTGGTACCACTCGAGGAGTTAGATGTTAATTAATTGATGGTCAGTAAATCAATTAATTGACAGACATTCGATATCTTAAACATGGGGAGATGGATGTACAAATAATATATGGAGCCCATATTATCATATGGGGTTGGTGAGGTAATTCAATGATAATCCTCTAGTGGAATGGAACATCATTGATGGATCAAGTTTGTGTGGTTCCGATCCATCGGGTGGCCAAGATCCAACTCCTCCTCATGGTCCCTATTGTAGCCTATTAACACCTCATGAAGCCTAGATCCAATGATGAAAAACAAAACTCTAGATCCGACGGTGGAGATTAAATCCCTAGATCTGACGGTTGGGATGAAACCTTAGATCCGACGGTTGGGATGAAACCCTAGATCCGACGGTTGGGATGAAAGCCTAGATCCGACGGTTGAGATTAAATCCCTAGAACCAATGGAGGAGATTAAACCAAGGCCTAAACTTAACTCTATATATATGGGCTTAGGCTTGGGTGGCAAGAAAGAGGAGGAGAAAGAGGAAAACCTAATTGAGATAAGGTGGCTTGGGCGGCAAGAAATAGGAGGAGGCTAGGGTTAGGGTTTGGTTCATGGTGTTGGGCGGCAACAAGGAGAAGGGAGCTTCTTCTTCTTGTTCCCAATGGTGGCCGGCACCCTTCTTCCTCCTTCCTCTTTGGTTTGGCCGGCGCCCAAGCTTCTCCCCTTGATCTATGGCTTGTGGTGGATGAGATGAGGGTTGCTTCCCATGGGCGGCAAGAAATAGGAGGAGGCTAGGGTTAGGGTTTGGTTGTTGGTGTTGGGCGGCAACAAGGAGAGGGAGATTCTTCTTCATTTTCCTTTGATGGTCGGCCCCTCTACCTTCTTCCCTCAACCTTGGCAAAAGCTCAATCTATTCTACTTCCCTTCATCCTTAGCCGGAAATTAAGGGGAGCCTAGTTTAGGGTTTGGGCGGCAACAAGGAGAAGGGGTGTTTTCTTTCTTCTTCTCCAAGTGTTGGCCGGCGCCCATGCCCTTGTTGTTTCTCCTTTGGTTGGTTTCCATACTCCATTTTATCTTCCTTGTCCGGCGGCAACATCGAGTTTATTGACTTGGTGGCCGGTTCTAGAAAGGAAGATGAGTTTTTCTTTAGGATCTTCCTTTGTTCCTAGTGAACAAGGAAAGGAAGATTGGTGATCTAGAAGGCTTCAACTTTTGGTAGATCGTCGCCCACACGACGTCCAAAAGGAGGGAGGACATACAATAGAAGATCAAGAGGTATAACAAGAGGTATAATCTTGTTTATTTTGATTAATGTTCTTTTGTATTATGTTTATAATTGCTTTTCAATTATATGCATGTTTTGTGTGGATGGTTACTTGCTTGTATTTGTTATGAGCATGTTTACTTTATGTATGTGTTGATTATACATGTCTACATTCATATGTATTTGTATAATCATGGACCCCGAAGATAAACACAAGAACCGGCAATCCGTCCGTCGTCTCTTCCGCGGGTAACCGACTAGAAGAGTTTTGTTGCTTAAACAACTAGTTTGTTCAAGCGATCGCTCAAGTCGTTAGCACGACGACGAATTGGTTGAGCTTAGGAAACTCATCCCATCCGGATTAGTTTTCATTTGTTGAAAATTTTAATCCGGGGACATGGGAGCCGACGAGCCTTAGAAGCGATTCCTATAAATTATTATCACAATAAATTGTGATAGTTCTGGGAAAACCAGGAATCACATCCAAGTCCATCAGGAAGTTCCTGAGTCATACAGCTTCTTTGGCCGCCTCAGAGGCTGCCACATACTCAGCTTCCATAGTGGAGTTCGCCACGCATTTCTGCTTAACACTCCACCATACAATGGCTCCACCTCCCAAAAGTAGACACAAAACCTGATGTAGACTTACTATTATCCCTATCAGATTGGAAGTCGGAATCCGTGTAACCCACAGGGAGTAATTGGTCTGCCCAGTAAACATATAATCCCTAGTACTTCTCAGGTACTTCAATATATGCTTTACCACAGACAAATGTCCCTGTCCTGGATTACTCTGATATTTGCTGATCATGCCTACGGTAAAGCAGATATTTGGTCTCGTACATAGCATCGCATACATGAGGCTTTCTACTGCTGAAGCATAAGGAATCGCCTTCATCTCCTCTATCTACTCAGATGATATAGGACACATCTCCTTAGATAAAGGAACTCCATGCCTGAAAGGTAGAAAACCCTTCTTGGAGTTCTGCATGCTAAAACGATCCATAATCTTGTCTATGTATGAAGCTTGGGATAAGCACAACATCCTTTTCCTGCGATCCCTTATAACCTTGATCCCAAGAATGTGTCCCACTTCTCCCAAGTCCTTCATATCAAATTGTTTGGACAACCATACCCTTACGCTCGATAACACCTTGATATTGTTGCCAATCACCAAAATGTCATCTATGTATAGTACAAGAAATATCACTATGTTTCCGTCACATCTCTTGTATACACAAGACTCATCCGGACTTTGAATAAATCCATAAGACTGGATCACCTCATCAAAGCGGATGTTCCAAGACCTCGAAGCTTGCTTCAATCCATAAATGGACCGATTAAGCTTACATATAAGATGCTCTATGTATGAAGCTTGGGATAAGCACAACATCCTTTTCTTGCGATCCCTTATAACCTTGATCCCAAGGATGTGTCCCACTTCTCCCAAGTCCTTCATATCAAACTATTTGGACAACCATACCCTTACGTCTGATAACACCTTGATATTGTTGTCAATCAACAAAATGTCATCTACGTATAGTACAAGAAATACCACTACGTTTCCGTCACATCTCTTGTATACACAAGACTCATCCGTACTTTGAATAAATCCATAAGACTGGATTACCTCATCAAAACAGATGTTCCAAGACCTTGAAGCTTGCTTCAATCCATAAATGGACCGATTAAGCTTACATATAAGATGCTCTTTGCTAAGATACTGTATCTTTATCTTGGATTGCCTCGTCATATGTTCAGGGATCAGGTTCATGTTCACCAGGGACTAAATCAGAAGATTCTCCCAAGAACATGAATCTATCAAGCTGTCTCACAACCTTCCCACTACGACGAGGTATCACCTGTGTATCCTCTGTGACACGCGGTGCAGTGACATGTGGTATATTCTCTTGTATCGGTGGTACTAAAGAAGTGACTTCCCCTTTTAATTCCTCCGGAACAATTTTACTCTTGGGCTTGTGGCTCATCATATAGTCTTCCTCTAGAAATCTGACATTCGTGCTAACGATCACCCTCTGATCTCTAGGACTATAAAATAAACCACCCTTTGTTCCTCTAGGATAGCCAACGAAAATACGTACTTCTGTACGAGGTTCCAACTTACCAGCATCTGCCTTCAGCACATGTGCTGGACTCCCCCATATCCGAATATGTCTTAGACTAGGCTTTCGCCCAGTCCACAACTTTGTGGGAGTAGAAGGCACTAATTTAGATGGAACCAAGTTCAAAATGTACACCGCCGTATCTAGAGCATATCCTCAGAACGAATCTGGCAACTCAGAATAACTCATCATCAATCTAACCATCTCCATAAGAGTCCTATTCCTTCGATCTGCTACACCGTTCTGCTAGGGTGTGCTAGGTGCAGTCAATTGGGATTGAATCCCAGCCTCTGATAAGTAGTTCCTAAATTCTCCCAAGAGGTACTCACCACCACGATCAGATCGTAGTGTCTTGATACTTTTACCTTGACGTTTCTCCACATCAGCCTTGAATTCTTTGAACTTGTCAAAGCATTCAGACTTGCGGCGCATCAGGTAAATGTATCCATATCTTGAGTAATCGTCTATAAAAGAGACGAAATACTCAAAACCACTTCTAGCCTGGATAGACATAGGACCACACAAATCAGAATGAACTAATTCTAACACATCTTTGTGTTGGATCGAGAAGCGTCGCAAGAGGGGGGGGTGAAAAGCGATCGTAAATCTTTTCGATGTTTCGTTCGAGTAGATAATTAAATGAGTAAGAGCAGCGGAAAATAAAGAGATACGTTTATTTTTACTTGGTTCACAACCCAGCGGTTGCTACTCCAAGGCCCTATCGGTCCTAGACCGCGTACGAAGGGCAAAGCACTATAACGTCTCCTTCTCGTTGGAGGTAGGAGACAACGATCACAAAACTGAATGTACAAGGATGAGGCAACAAGCCTACCTCACCTCGTTACGAATAAAAACAACGAATACAATATCAAAATATATTACTAGATGTTGCTGCCGACGAAGAAGATCTGAACTTGTTATCGCGTCGGCGTTATGACGGTGTTGGAGCGTTGGCGTTGTAGGAGCACTTGATGAATAAACTTGATGATGTGTTTGGAGTTGGAATCCACCCCTCCTTTTATAGATTTTGGCCTCTGAATATGTCTCCTCTTTTTTCGGAACAGATCATGAAGTTGTATAATTTTTATCATGGCGGTCGCAAACCTTATCCATTTCGACCTAGCGCAAAGGTCGATTCATCGCCATCACGATCGATGACTCCCATCACGATCGATGAGCATCACGATCGCTCAATGTCCAAGAATGATCACACCGCCACTTCCCAAAGTAAGAGATTAGCTCAGAAAATGATAAATTCGACGGTTTCTAACTGTCTGATCTTGACATAGACCTTCCACAAGAAGTCTTAGTCGGATCTCCGCCTACGGTCATCCCCGTAAAGAGGACACGACCTTACAATCTCTCACTCACATGAGCTTTCCTTGATACTTACCTTGTAGCTCTCGCTTCCAGCCTTCCACTCGATTCCTTCGGCTCCCTCCGAAGTCACTCGAGTGTCGCCCGACCACCATGGCTTCCTCCGGGTGTCGCTAGCCTACAGCTCCAGCTTTAGTACTTTTCTGCACACTCGATTTAGCTCGTGAGATAACGATGTAAACTTAACTTTGTGTCTTTGCCATAATCAAAACACAGGTTCGATTATCTAGTGCCCCTGCACCAACACTTTGGCTCTATACCCCTTGGCCTTAAAAGGCCTCTTGGTCATCTTGCCCTCCAAGCAAGATTTGCAGGTTGGGAGATCCTCCACCACTAATGAACCCAAAGGTCCATCAGCTATCAACCTTTGAATTCTGCTTAGGTTAATGTGACTAAGCCTAAGATGCCAAAGATATATTTGGTTCATCTTCGAATGTTCTTTTCTCTTATTGGAATTAGAAGATGAGTTATTAACTTCAATTTGTATCGTGGGAGGTTTTGGTTCAAGTGTGTACAAATTTCCTATCAATGCACCCGAACAGATAATGCCCCTATTCCTTCTTATGACAACTCTGTCTTTAAAAGAAATAGCATATCCATCCATAAACAATTTAGAAACCGAAATTAAATTCTTTCTAAATAAGGGTACATAAAGGCAATTTTCCAGAACCAAAGTTTTTATTTTTCTCAAAAGATAAATAAAACTTCTCCCACTGCAATAGCCGCCACCATTATGGCATTGCCCTAGTAAACGGTAATCTCTCCCTCAGCTCGTCGTCGGGTTTCCTGGAACCCCTGCAAAGTATTGCAGACATGATCAGAGGCTCCCGTATCTATACACCAGGTGTCGGTAGATACCACCGCTAACCATGTTTCAACGACTAGACCAAAGGATATACCTTTGTTATGTTTCGGATTGGGACAGTCCTTCTTCCAATGTCCATCCTGCTTACAAGTGAAGTACTTGCCTTTCGGCTTCTTCACTCCTCCCTGAGTACCTCCCACCGCCTTCGCCCCAGTTTGTTTCTTCTTCTTCTTGCCTTTTGGCTTAGAAGTAGAAACCTTTTGGGTCACCACGACATGCGCCTGAGCACTCTGACGAAATAGCCCCTCTGCCGCCTGGAGTTCTGTCAGAAGTTCCGCCAATGAATACAACCTCTTGTTCATGTTGTAGTTCAGGCAAAACTGCTCAAAACTCCTAGGTAGAGACTGGAGTATGATATCGACTTGGATTTCCCCATCGATCTCAGCTCCAAGGACCTCCAACTCATTCAAATGAGTCATCATCTTGAGAACATGATCCCTTACGGGTGTTCCCTCGATCATGGTGGTCGTCATCAAGTTTCTCATGGCTTCTTGCCTCGCAGTCCGATTCTGGTGTCCGAAAAGTTCCTTGAGATTGAGCATCATATCATAAGCAGTGGGCATAGCTTGATGTTGATGTTGCAGTACATTTGACATAGATGCCAAAATGTAACACCACGTCATCTCATCGACCTTGACCCACTTCTTATAGCTCTCTCTCTTCTTTTCCCTAGAATCATCTGCAGGCTTGGGAGGGCACTCTTCGAGGAGTACATATTTGTATTCCTCAGCAGTCAAGACAATGTCTAGATTCCTCTTCCAATCAACATAATTGGGTCCAGTAAGTTTGTTCTCTTTCAGTATCACAGCAAGTGGGTTGAAAGTCATTTTGAAAGAAAACCTAAGAATCACATAAATCAAAAAATTATTGATTCCTCAAACAATAAAATTTTAAAATCAACCGACACCTCAAAACACCGAGAATATTGTATGCCACGATAGTGTGGTCGTATACGAAATCTACATTTGTAAGAGGAGGTTTTACCCATTAATTTTACTATCTTGTCAACCTAACTTTTTGACAAGTAAAATTAATAGTTGGTTCCTCTTTGGCCCTACAAATAAAAGTAGTGACTCCGATGGGGAGGATACTTATATTTGTATCTAAGTGTTCACCATTACTCGGTACCAAGGTAATTATTTCGGGTTATGTGCCTTCCGATGGGGAAGTCCATACGCTCCTTGATAATTCCCTATAACCATATTTGACCTTGTGATCCGCAAACAAACTCATCCAATGGGGAGGAAGACACTCAGAGCCAACGCGCAAGTTTGTTTGCATCACTTGTCAAATCGTAATGGAGGCCATGGGAATAAAAAAAATTCCCTCTCCCACTTAGTAATTTGAAGTTGAGGAATTTTCCTAGCCTACGACATGCATATCAAAAAAAAAGCAATAAATATGAAAAATAAATTATTTTCCAACTATTATGGCTTGTCTTCAATATGTCTCCTGTCGCATCGCCATCTCGTCCGCTCCTCCTATGCCATGTACGAGCCATCCGGAGATCCGAGCCGAGACTAAAACCTATTTTAATTTACATCTATCGATCCTATACTCCACGAGGGAGTGTACATGAAATCTAGATCAAAAGTAAAATAAAATAAAGAGTGGTTAAACAATGTCGTATCTAATTTATAAAAAATCAAAAACTAGCCTCGTCAACCCCGAGGATTCAACAAAATATACACACACAATCACATAAATACATATGGCCATAATAGTCGGATCTTATGCCTACAACCAAAGAGTTAAACTACGCATATCCTACTATTATCCGGCACATATAATATATGAAAAGTGCATAAAAATTAACCGAATCCTAAACACACAAAATCGGAAACTTTGCTCTGATACCAATTGAAGGGTTCTGCTTATCGAGTCCGTGAGGGGAAACTTCGCTTCCCACTTCACCTCGGTCATTTATTCATGGGGATCCCATCAATGTCCCCGGATTAAAAAAAATTTAATCCTAGACACAAGGGATTGCCCAAACAACCAAGTCATCGTCGTACTATTCGTTTAGAGAGGTCACTTGAACAAACTCGTTGTTCAAGCGACCATCCTCTATTCTACGAGTAGCCACAGAATAGATGCTGTACGAATCGCCGGCTTTTATATTTATGATCGGGATCCAAGTATTATTTAGCCACAAACAGAATATTACATGCTCATAATTGAAAAACAAAAACAATCATGTTACAAAAGAGAACGAAGAATAGGTATACCTCTCGATCTTCTAATGTATGACCTTCCTCCTTTCGGACGTCGTGTGGGCGACGATCTACCAAAAGTTGAAGCTCCTAGATCGCAAATCTTCCTTCCTTGCTCTTCCAAAGCAAGAGGAAGAATAGAAACAAGGTTCTTCTCCTTCCAAGACACTAAGGGAAAGCCCTAAGTCTTGTTTCCACCACTCAAGGAGAAGGAGAAGAGAGGTTTGGACATCGGACAATGGCTGGAAAAGGGTTGGAAAAGCTGCTGGACGCCGGCCACCTTGAAGGAAGAAGAAGAAAGGAATTACCTTCCTTATTTGGTGCCGCCACCCTTAAAGCCTAGCTTCCAAGGCTTGCCGCCCAAAACCCTAGCTCCTCTTGGATTAATCTCCACGCCAACCCCTTGCCCTCCTTTTATAGAGTTAGGGATAAGCCTCCTTTTAATCTCCACCATTGGTTCTAGGGATTTAATCTCAACCGTCGGATCTAGAGATTTAATCTCAACCGTCGGATCTTAAAGATTTAATCTCTACCTTTGGATCTAGAGTTTTGTTTCTATCCATTGGATCTAAGCTTCATGAGGTGTTAATAGGCTACAATAGGGACCATGAGGAGGAGTTGGATCTTAGCCACCCATGGATCAAGCCCACATAAAGTCCACCTGAAGATACTCGGCGTGGATATGGATAGAGGCGATTCTAGCGAGGATCGCTCGGCACCAACCCCCATATGATAATATGGGCTCCGTATATTATTTGTACATTTTCTCCCCGTGTTTAAGATCTCGAATATCCGTCGATTAATTAATTTACTGACCATTAATTAATCAACATCTAACTCCTTGAGTAGTACCACTCAACCTTTTCATTATGCTGGACCAAGTCCACCTGCAGGGTTTACATGATGAACCTTATGAACTCCTCAAGGGGACATCATCATCCTAATATATAGGACACAGTTTCCTCCTATAATCAACGGCACATCATATAAATAATATGATCTCCCAACTTACCGAGCCTATCGATTTAATCTATAAATCTCGCCCATTGGTAAATCAAAGAGATGAATACTAAGTATATGTGCCCATTATTATATCGGGATTAAGAGCATGTACTAAATAATATCTGAGGTCCGATTCGATTATGTAGTCAGCAATAAATCGAATCACCTCTAAATCGGTCCTGCTCAATACACACAAAGTGCACTAGTGTGATTCTATGGTCAAGACAAACCAATACCAAATCACACTACAACCATTCCGATGGTTTGTCCAAAGTCATCTCGGTTGTGAGCCTTTACTTATATTTTACAAGGAGCCGATAACATGATCTCCCATGTGACACCACACACCATGTTATCTACAATGTAATGTATTAGACAATATTGCATAACCATAAAAATGCAAACAATGATCATGTGATTCTTATTTCAAAGAAGATATGTTCATCGGTGATCTTTTACCATCGCTTTTGTAGATCTAACGATATCAGAATGTCAAGGAATCACAAGAATGAAGATTCAGAGGTATAAATACTTATCGGAGTATTCATAGTGTCAACTCTAGGTGTAATACTAGAGTCGAATATGCATTAGAGTATTCTATTTTTGCTAATAATTCTGCTGAATCATAGAACACAAGGGAGTATACATTTTGATCGCTATTTCTCTCATTGTGAGAATAGAGGTTTGTGAATCAAATGAATGTTTCTAAGTGATATAATCAAGCATACTTCATGCATGAGGTGCTTGGATGATTTTCAGATAATATTTCTATCTAAGAAGACAATCTCAGGACAAGGGATCCTTGAGTTATGCATCATATAGATTAATGCTGATTAGCGCAATTTCTATCCTTCATGTTATGTTATGTATAGGACCCAGAGCATAAACCTGGATACCAATGGATCGATCAGAAGTCTTGAATATTCAAGACTTGGAGAAGGTAAAGAATTCTCATTGATATTGTGGATGATGTAAGTGCATATAAACTTAATGGATGAATGGTTAGAGACAACAAATAAATCCATTGAATTTGACTAGCTATTGGTTTTTAAATTTAAATAACTTGTTTGGTTTGACAACAAGTCATGAATCTGGACTACAATGCTTAGTTTGAAGGTACTTTTTGATAAGCAATGACTTTTGGTTAGATACCAGACTTGGCCACTCTGTCATGATAAACTTTAATAGTAAGTTGTAAGAATTTAACCAAATGTTTTTAAACATACTATCATACATCTTGAGATTACTCAATAAAGATTATTTTGCAAGAAGAACATTAAAATTAAATCCTCGACCAATTTTGACGCAATGAGGCACATAGATTGCATCCGATACACGGTGGTAGGCATAGATGCATTTCTGGAGATCGCTATGAAAGCTCTTGAGGCATTCATTATTATCTTATAATTTACTTGATCATATTCTATCATAAGATTCATGCTATTATATTTCCTTTATTTGCCATCTTAAGATAAAAATGCTCGAGTGAATGGCTATTATCTAGGATCCTCGATAGAGTTGATCACATAGATGTATAATAAATACCTTAATCATTTAGAAGTAGGAAATCTTATTTGGAAAGTTAATGCACATGATACATGATAGACTTTATGATATTAAATATGGATATTAGATATCAAGATTTACTTTAGATAGAATGTACATCAAGCCCCTATAAAATATATGTTATCGCTAATATCATATATTTATAAAATTACTTTGCAAACCTTGAAAATTTTCTAACATAATATTGCTATGTTCTGAAAGATATCAAAATTATAAATATCATGTTTAAAAATTACGATCATATATGATGGACTATCTACTAATACATTTGATTTCTCATATTATGTAAATGTTAGAAGGATATTTCATAAATAGTAATAAGATATCATATTTGATTGTACCAAATGAGATTTTCTACTGGATTAAATCAATATTCCTTTACATATTTATATTGGTGTTTTATTTAATAAAATTGGTCATATATTTTTGATGATGTCCATATAGTTTCATAAAGGTTGATCATGGAAACATTTAAACTACAAATATGATTTAAACAGGTACTATGTTTTAGAGGTTAATCTTGCCATGTTACAAGAACCTTTAATGACATTCTAGGAAACCATGGAGATTAGATGTAAAATATTATATGATTCCATAGGTAGTTATGTTAAGTAGTCAAATTGAGATATAAAAATTAACATCATGATATAATTCATTCCATTCATCTATTCAAATCAACTCCTCCTGATCATGATATAAGTAATTTAAATCATGAATAGGAATCTTAATAAATGATTAAATAAGATCAATCATCAAGCCATGATTATAAACAAAGTCATATAGATGAAGATGAATGGTAAATTTGACTACTCATATATATTAAGGTGATTTGGACAAAGAAGTATGTTCTCATCAATTATCATGTGAAAATATGAAAAAATGATATTTATTGAGTTACATGCACGATGTCAAATATAAAGATGTACCATTTTTCTTCTTCTTCCAAGATCATAACTCCTCTGATCTTTCTCACGAATGGGAAGGCAAGTTTTAAAGGTTATTACTTTTTTTCAAATGGTTCATGTTTAAGAAGATGTATCTATAGGCACATTTTCTTCTTAAAACATCATCTTTAAGGAAGCCATTGGCATGAGAACATGTTTCTCATCTTTACTGACTAGATAGGATGATGCTAGGTTTTTATAAACATGACATGATTTTTATTTTTTTATCTTTAGAGATCGATCAAGCTATTTCAATAATGTGGCCACTCATCAATGAAAAGGATGTCATAGAGAATCTATTGTGGACTGAAGAATCCTACAAAGTTCTTCATAAGAAAAGTCTTGAATATCAAGGACCTATGGATACATCCAAGATCATTGGTTAGAAAAGCATTTATGATTTAATTAAAGGTGTTAAGGATATGCTACATGTTCTTATCTAATATGTATTAACTATTGAGATACATTTATGTAGTTTGAAGATCATTAATATATCAAACATAAAGATCTAGCCTTGAGGAGGATCAAAAGTGATATTTCATCTGAACATGAAGATGGTTAAACTATCCTATCATGAATTGATGTTAAATCACAATTCTTTTATAGATCATATTATGAAAAGTCGTTCAAGTTATATATTGTAATACACATGAGCATAAGGATTCAAACATTCGGTCATCAAGGAACTATTCATGTGAGTCTCGCCATGGGATTCATTGGCTCCACATGCTGAAGTGAACTCAGAAGCGCTTGAATGCAAGACGCCAAGAGGTATTCAGAGCCACCTCTGAATCATGATATTGTACTTTCATTTGAAACTAGACTATAACTGAATGCAGATGAGGATATCTATTAAGTGAATCATTTTGTAAAATTATGAGTCACCATACCGATAAAGGTTAGATGATACCCTGATCTCTAAGAGGACATGTTAATTGAAACTTACGAGATCCAAAAGCATGTTAATCAATGATGGCTTCTTTATCGAACAATAGTACAATTGAATCTACGATAAGAGGTTTATCCCGCATGCCACTTGATGTCATGGCCAATGAATCATAGCGATCTTCCACTCAAGGATGAAAAAGGATAAAGGACAAAATTGATTGTCAATCAAGAAATATGCTAATCATGACTTTCCACCTCTGTAGAAGATCGCTATGTCAGCATGATTATGCCTAACAAGGGCATAGTCCTATAAAAAGATGCCAACCTTTGAGGTAAACTTGCCTGATCTTCGAGTCTATAAGCTCTAAAGTCTCAGAATCCCATTTCATGTAAAAGATGATCTTGATCCGCACTGATCAAGAGGGAGCAAACTGTATGAGATGTTGGATTAGGATGTAAGACAACATAAATAACATCTATACCCATACATGATTTAATACCTATGATTCTCGAGTGTCAATTAAAGGTTATTCCTGAAGATATGACCATTCGTGGTGTGAATCACACAGAAGTTGGGAGATACGTGAAAAAGCAATAAGAGAACATCATCTAAATAAGAATCATTGAAAGCTTGTCATAATGGTTACAAATAGTCCTTATCAATAGCCGTATAACATAGATTCATATGAAGAATTATCAATTCCTTTGGTGATAAAGCAATATATTTTTCAAGATGGTTTTGACATATACTACAGGATGTTTACTATTGGGATGAATTTTCTTCCATGAATACATCATACACTTTATAATACATAATAAAGAAAGCATATCTTTTCAATGTGTAGACCATAAATTTAATGATCAGAATCCATCTAAGTGTAGAATGAGATATGAAGCACATGACCTATATAGATCGATAAAACTAGATTTAAATTAAATCCATAGTTAATAAATGATTTATTTATTTCTATAAGAGAAAGATTGGAACTAAGTGTAGATGATAACTCAACTTATATGATATAAATCAGAGATTTGCCTCATCGATGATCAATTTCAATACTACATCATCGGTTACTTTCGATTCAGAGCAAGTACTCTTAGATTAGATCTATGATAAATTCTAATTACATGTAGAATCTAGGTATGTTAGATATAAGAGCCATATCAACCTTATGAAGTGCTTTGAAAACATGATAACTTCTAAAGATGGACATGATCCTATGATGAAAGCATCCGCGGAAGATCAATTCCTTGAGAGGCTAGTATCATTGTAAACTGTTTAGATCATAAGCTAAAATAAGGTTTGTCATTTTAACAAATCAAATGATAGGGACAGAAGATTTCAAGAGACATTGGTGTTAGGATGCTTTCGATCGGAAACATATGATAAGGGCTTAACAGAAATGGAAGTGTCTACCCCAGTTGGATCTTATTCTTCTATTTTGAAATGAACATCATGATCTCTATCACGGATTGCAATTTGGGCCGAAGGCCAAGATCTTTTGTTACAATATCCTTCATCCTTTAGGATCATTAGTAGGAGATGATCTTCGATGATGGCTTGAAATTTTGATCTTCCCTTTGTTCTCAGTGAAGTCAAGCGAGGTGATCTAACTTCTTGAAGGAGGATGCTTACATCCTACACATGTGAAAAGAAAAGAGGATAGGAAACTGAGTCACGAATGCATCTGAGAAACGATGTGAAGCATAACATGTGGCAACTGAGATACACAAAGCGATAGCTTCATCAAATCTATTCTGTGGCAAGAGAGAAGAATGATGCTGAATAATAATAGTAAGTATCACTTAATGATCAGAATGTGGCTAAGTGAGACATATTCCCAAGGAAATGAAACAATCAAGGGATTGTAGGTGTTGGGTTTGATCACACAAGGCAGGTGTGTTCGATCATGTTTCGTAAACATGAGCACAGCAAGCAATTAAAAATAATAAATCTATATTTATTACAACACACAACACACGATGCATATTACAACAAGTGTAGACATAACCGTAAATTAAAATTTGCAATAAAAGGAAATTTATCTACGTTTATACCTTCAGATGACGTGTAGCGGAACGGCATCAACCGAACGATCCTCGTAAGAATCGCCTCTATCCGTGATCCACGCCGAGCTTCTCGATGACTTCGCTAAGCCACGAGCTTCGCTTCGTGACGGGTTACTAGCCTCGTGTTGAAGACGCGTGATCGAGAGATGATCACGATCCGAATCCAAATTCGATCCAAAACCGAAGTCTCAAAACTCGATTCTCCGAGAGGTATTCACAACCGCTTGACGAATCCTTCATCCTCCACTCAGAGGATTACCGAGATCAAATCCGAAAGTTAGCCGCTGTCGAGCACTAACCGCCGCCCAAACGACGCCCGACAAAGAAACAAGCTGTCCAGAAAACTGACAGCTTTGGTGGAGGAATAGAGGCCGCCAAAAGGAGATGCTCACCTTATCACCGAACCCATAGAGATCACCGAGGGTCGCCGGAGGTTCACCGCTGAAGCTTGACGCAAGCGACTTGGAGGTGGCAAAAGTGGGCGGCAAGAAGGTTGGCGCGCAATACTCCAACAAGGAGGCTAGGGGGGAAAACTTCATTAGGTTTTTAGATTAGGTTTAAGCCCTATTTTATAGAGAACTAATTCTCTTAATGGTTAATGGATCATATCCATAAAGCCCGTTAACCCGCCTCCATTAAGATAAGTTAAAATAAACCAAACCATGATGGTTTATTTTAAGTTAAAACGAATCAACCAACTTTGGTTCATTCGCTTAAAATAAACCAAACCCTTTGGTTTATTCTCATCCATTGATTAGAACCAAACCATTTTGGTCCATCCATTATGTCTTCATAAGACACGCCCATCCACGCCCATTGCGATCAAACAATTTCATGCTCGCTTATGTTTGGTCCAACCAAACATAGTTTCTCCTGGCCCGAGAATCCCATTCTCAAGCTCGCTTTAAATCCTTTGGATTACACTGCAGCGTGTGACCAAATAGGTTCTCGGTTTATGTTGGCCGCCTATAATTAACCATTAATTATAGAACGATCATGAGTGGCACCTAGTAGTACATCATGATCCCCAATTAACCAAAAGATCAACGCTGATCCGTAACTATTTCTCAAACCCTTCAAGAGCTCGAATGAATCGTGCCCCATTCCCTTCACTCATCTTATACCCACTTGGTTCGTGACATGGTCTATTGTGTCACCTCACTAGGTCGACTACGCCACACCTAGCCCAAGTATCATTTCCTCGTCCTACGGATTCTAGTTACTCCACATGTATCGAAGAGTACCTTACTCTAAACATGTAATGCTTTTGCCAAAGACTTTAGTAACAATCCGACGAGAGGCCATGGGTATACATCTCCTCGCAAGGAGTGGTGAATCCTTTATAGGCTATTCAAACACCTTCGATCACTTCGACTTATACCCAATCATCACGTGTCCACATCTCCTTAGAGATGTTTGCTTATGATGTCAAAGCAAAATTCTCCATGATCAAGATGACTTGAATACCGCACGTCAAAGGAACATCGCTCTTAAGCCACAAGAAGAACTTCATTGACATATCTATCTCTTCAGAGAACCATATGATGTCTTACGGAGGGTCACGCCAATGAACTACTGACCATAACTAGCATCCACGATTAACTCCTTACATCACTATGTCTCCAGCCAAAGGAGAATCACCGCTTGATACACCAAGGAGTATACTCGGTTAGTCTCGATGTAATTGATGGTGTCCAAATCCATCAATTCATCGACTAGGATAATTCCGATACATCACAATTACTTACATGTAGAGATACTCACTAGTTGTGATCCAATCACAAATTCTCTCATGCCGTGAATCGTATCGTGACATTCAAGAAATGAGTTTAAGATCCAATCAAATACATAAAACATGTATACTCAAATAGTGAATCTTCATTTATCATATAAATGGTTCATACATAAGGCATTGCCTTAGGACATCTCTCATATATTACTAACAGACTTCCCACTTGGCCTAATGCCAATCGCTACAGATCCAATACCATAAGCTCTAACATGACCTCAAACTTATTTCGAGGTAATGCTTAGTCAAAGGATCCGCTAAGTTCCTTTCAAAGGGGAATTTTCTCGATTTGTATTTCATTCCTACCGATGATCTCTCCGATAAGATGATAGCGGGCACATGTTTGGATCATCGATGAGACCACATCAAGTTCGTAGATGAACTTTGATCCAAACCGCCTTTGTCGCTTCCAAAGTCGCAATGTATTCTCGCCTTAGTGGCGTAATCCGCTATACCGTCAAGCTTGGAACCATTCCAACTTATTGCGCCTCCATTCTAGGTGAATACATACCCAGACAAAGACATGGAATCATCCTTGTCTGTCTGGAGCTGGCATCCGTATACCCACGTATCACCATGTACCCTTCTCCATATATTAGAACACATCCTTAGTTCTTCTTAAGTACTTAAGGATCATCTTAATACCCAATGATCCATTCTCGATCGATCCGGTATCCGCCGTGACACTCGTGAGCATACGATACATCGGGCCTCGTGACATAACATAGCATACATGATAGATCCTATCATGGATGCATAGGAATCTTACTCATGCAAATCCCGCCTTCTCGGCGCGACACATAGACGAAAGGTGTACCCCATGCCCGATGGGTAGATAACCTTTCTT
Source organism: Wurfbainia villosa (assembly GCA_025175895.1). Taxonomy (NCBI): domain Eukaryota; kingdom Viridiplantae; phylum Streptophyta; class Magnoliopsida; order Zingiberales; family Zingiberaceae; genus Wurfbainia; species Wurfbainia villosa. The sequence goes on along the minus strand of CM045991.1, from coordinate 73,299,925 downwards.
GGATTCCGACATGCTAAACCTCTTTAGCACTCGGCCTATATATGTAGACCGCGAAAGACCAAGCAACTGCTTCGATCTATCTCTATAGATCTTAATCCCGAGGATGTAGGTTGCTTCTCCTGTGTCTTTCATGGAGAATGTCTTGGATAACCAAACCTTCACTGATCAGAAGATTGAAACATCGCTTCCTATAAGTAGTATGTCATCGATACAATACTAGGAACACGATCGCACTCTACTAACCTTCTTGTACACACAAGGGTTCTCTCGATTTTGTGAGAAATCAAACTTTTGATTGTCTCATCAAAACGGATATTCCAACTCGGATGCTTGCTTCAATCCATAAATGGACCGTCGCAATTTGCATACCTTGGTTTTATCAACCGATGTGAAACCTCAGTCAGATCATATACACGCCCTCGAAAGGTGTTTCCATTAAGGAAAGCGATTTTCACATCCAGCTGCCATAGCTCAGAATCAGAATGAGCCGCTATGGCCAGGAGCATCCGAATGGCTTTAAGCATAGCTACAAAGTAATAGGTTTCGGCCATAATCAACACCTTGCTTTTGACGTATATCCTTTCGCCACCAATCTAGCCTTATAGGTAATCACATTACTATCCATGTCGGTTTTCTTCTTGAAAACCCACTTGCACCCTATAGGCTTTATGCCTTCAGTGGGTCAACCAAGTTCCAAACTTGGTTTTCATACATGGAATCCATTTCACTTCATGGCACCAAGCCACTTATCCCTTTCTCAACTTGTCAAGACTTCTTCATAACTGTAGGCTCTCATCATCAATGAGTAACACGCCGCTCGATTCACTTACGAAATCCATATCTCTCAGAATATTATGGTTCTACTGTGATCTACGAAGATGTGGTGTTACAATAGGTCCAACCGATTGCTCATCACTATGAGTTGCTCATGTTGTGCTTCACCGTATCTCATCAATGTCTATTTGAGTCTCTCGAGCCTCCTCAAGCTCGACGACACTCCCTAATCGCTTTCTTGCAAGAGAAACTCTTTCTCTAGAAACACAAAGCATGCCTCAAACAAACACCTTTTGTTCCACAGATGATAGAATTGGTAACCCTTGTTTCCTTAGGGTATCCAATAAATAGACATTTATCGACTTAGCATCCAATTTGTCCGACATACCGCTTCACATAAGCAGACAACCCCATATCTTCAAGTAAGATACATGAGGTTTCTTACTATTCCATATCTCATATGGAGTAGTTGAGACTACCTTGGTAGGCATTCTGTTTAACAAGTAAACAGCTGTCTGAAGTGCATAGCCCCAAAAGGACTTGGGAAGAGTTGCATGATTCATCATTGACCTGACCATGTCCAACAAGGTCAGGTTACGCCTCTCAGATACACCATTATGCTGTGGTGTATAGGGCGGAGTCCATTGAGACAATATACCATTGTCTCTTAGATAATCAAGAAACTCTTGACTTAAGTATTCACCACCTCGATCCGATCGAAGTATTTTAATATACTTGTCATGTTGTTTCTCTACTTCATTTCTGAATTCTTTGAACCTTTCAAAGGCTTCAGACTTGTGTTTCATCAAGAACACATACCCAAACCGTGAGTGATCATCGAAGGTAATGAAGTAGCTATAGCCTCCTAATGCTTGAGTTGACATAGGTCCACATACATCAAGATGTACTAGACCTAGTAACTCTCCCACTGCTCACCTTTCCAAGAAAGGTAACTTAGTCATCTTGCCTTTTAAGCATGATTCGCATGTATCGTATGAATCCAATTCAAACGATTCCGCAATTCCACATCGTGTAATTCGACATGCTTTCTTGCTTATATGGCCAAGACGACAATGCCACATATAGGAGTCTATTTGATTATCCTTTCGAGCACGCTTTGTTGCTCGCTCGATATTGCAAATGTCACCGGATACGCCCAACGATAAACACCATTGCTTAAAGTTCCATCCATAAAGAACCCATTCAAAGTTATGTAACAACAATTGTTACTAAACGTCAAATGGAAACCATTTCTATTTAAACAAGAAATAGAAATGATGTTCTTTATCAACAAAGGAATATAAAAGCAATTGTCCAATTCTAAGACAAGTTCTGCAGGGAGTTTCAACAAATACGTTCCGATGGCGAAAAGAAAAGAACCTTTGCTTCATTCCCAACACGTAAATTTGACTCTCCTCGACGAGTCTTCTATTCCTTAGCCCATGTATGTCATTACATATATGTGAGCCACACCCAAGATCCAATACCCAAGTGTCTAAGGAAATAGAATGACAATCAATAAAGAAGATTTCAAGAAGATGGGGCATCCGATGCCTTATCCTTCTTCACGGACTCAAGATAAATCTTGCAATTTCTTCAAGAATGGCCCTCCTTGCCATAATGATGGCAAGTGCCCTTTGTGCTAGTTCTACCTTCTTAGCCTTTTCTTCTTCTTCCCTTCTTGTTCCTTTGACTTCCTCTTAGAACCTTTCTTCGAGGAATCAACTAACAACACCGCCCCCGCTTCATGCTTCTCGTAAGGCTCCACAGCCTTCAAAGATATCGAGCAGCAGACTACGATGAACCTCCTTGCATCTCAGAGGTGAAGAGGAGCTTGAGACTTCGAACCTTTCAATCTCACTTGCTCATCAACCAACTCACAAAGATGAAGGATCACGATATGAGCATCCATATGCTCATGCCGCCGTAGCTTGGGTTCCATCGCGCCAGCATGATGCAACTCATTTGTTCGTAATCACTCACATGTTTCGATAGGCCAACAATTGGTCCAGAGTTGCATCGTCACTAGGACGGCGGTGAAGAGGCGCTTCGAGGACATACACAAGCTTTTCACCTTGAGAACAATTCTCAAGTTTCTAAGCCACCCAAGAAGTTCGCCTACCAATTTATTCAATCCAAAATGGAACGCAAATTCAAACACATCATGATCAATATATTAACTTAGAAATACAAAACGAGCATATATGAGAAAGATGATTTTAAAATGCATCAATATACATTTATAAATCCCATTCATTTTTCGAATTTCAAAACCCCAAAATCACTTCGAGATTGTAGGTCCATCTCCGAATGGGCTGATATCCATCATAGTTATGAACAACCTCGAGAGAGTCCAACAAGCCATTCATAACTACGACGGTAGGTATCATCTATACCGATTGCATATCACGATATGCAACTATCACAATGTGCTATCAACTAATTGAATGTTCACACATACATCGGGTTGTTAACACATTAACAAGTATGCATCATATGCATAGCACCCAACTTCACCTCCCTTTACATCGACCGAGAGAGTCCAACAAGCCGATGCTCTGTGTTAAAGCCAACCCATTAATCAGACATAGTTTTAATATGGTTAGAGCGATTCAACCAATTAGCCCAGCTTGAGAGAGTCCAACAACCAAAGCTAACGATTGACCTCCGACTCTTACCATATTAGTATTAAACTATTCCATGGTTTGAACATATTCGTGTTCGAGCGGCTCGAGAGAGTCCAACAACCCAAACAAGAAACAGAACTCTGGTTCTAACCATATTAATGGAAGGTGTAGGCTTTAATATTGATTAAGGGTTTTTATGTCTCATCCTCTTTGCATGCAAATAACTATTATCTATATGGCATGGCATACATGGCATACATCTACATGTCACGACACGCATGACATAATGTTATGCATCTAATGCAATTACATGGCATACAATTATGTCATGTATATAATTTCCTTATATGTCATAACTATTTATGGAAATAAAATATGTTTAATATTTGATTCTCCAAATCAAATCATAATTAAATTAGGAAACAAATTTCCAAATCTAATCATATATTTTATTCATGGAATTATTTGATTAAGGAAAATCTATTTAGGAAACCAATTTCCTAAATCATTAAAACTACTTATGGAAATAAAATATTTTAAGATTTGATTTCCCAAATCAAATCATGATTAAATTAGGAAACAAATTTCCAGAATCTAATCAAATATTTTATTTATGGAAAATATCAATTTCCATAAATACTTCCAACTTTCCAAAAGTGGAAGATTTCCATAAATACTTCTAGACTTTCCAAAATTGAAAAATTTCCATAAATACTTCTAAATTTCCAAAATTTAGAAAATTTCCAGAAATACATTATGACTATCGCAAAACCATTTTTACGATTATGTCGAAACACAACCTGGGCTCTGATACCACTGTTTGGGTTTCTGGCACCGCGGCGTGTGTGTGTTCGATCATGTTTCATAAACATAAACACAGCGGAAGCAATTAAAAATAATAAATCTATATTTATTACAACACACACAACACACGCATGCATATTACAACAAGTGTAGACATAACCGTAAATTAAAATTTGCAATAAAAGGAAATTTATCTACGTTATACCTTTCGTATGACGATATGAACGACATCAACCGGAACGATCCTCGTAAGAATCGTCTCTATCCGTATCCACGCCGAGCTTCTCGGGATGACTTCGCTAAGCCACGAGCTTCGTCTTCGTACGGGTTACTAGCCTCGTGTTGAAGACGATGTGATCGAGAGATGATCACAATCCGAATCCAAATTCGGATCCAAAACCGAGTCCTCAAAACTCGATTCTCCGGAGAGGTATTCGTCAACCGTTTGACGAATCCTTCGTCCTCCACCTCAGAGGATTACCGGAGATCAAATCCCCGGTAAGTTAACCGCTGTCGGAGCACTAACCGTTGTCCGAACGACGCTCCGACAACAAAGAAACAAGCTGTCCAGAAAAACTGGACAGCTTTTGGTGGAGGAATAGAGGTCGGCCAAAGGAGATGTGGAGCTCACCTTATCACCGAATCCACAAGAGATCACCGGAGGGTCGCCGGAGCATCGCCGGCTGAAGCTTGGATGCCGGCGGCAAGGAGGTGGTGTTGGGTTTCCGGCACCGCGGCGTGTGTGTGTTCGATCATGTTTCGTAAACATGAGCACAGCGGAAGCAATAAAAATAATAAATACTCCTATTTATTACAACACACACAACACACGCATGCTATTACAACAAGTGTAGACATAACCGTAAATTAAAATTTGCAATAAAAGGAAATTAAACTACGTTATACCTTCCGTATGACGTGTAGCGGGAACGGCATCAACCGGAACGATCCTCGTAAGAAACGTCTCTATCCGTATCCACGCCGAGCTCCTCGGGATGACTTCGCTAAGTCACGAGCTTCGTCTTCGTACGGGTTACTAGCCTCGTGTTGAAGATGACGTGATCGAGAGATGATCACGATCCGAATCCAAATTCGGATCCAAAACGAGTTCTCAAAACTCGCTTCTCCGGAGAGGTGTTCACAACCGCTTGACGAATCCTTCTTCGCCCTCCACCTCAGAGGATTACCGAGATCAAATCCCCGTAAGTTAGCCGCTGTCGAGCACTAACCGCCGCCCAAACGACGCCCGACGAGAGGAGAAGCTGTCCAGAAAACTGGACAGCTTGGTGGAGGAGTAGGCGCCGCCAACCAAGGAAAGAAAAAGCCTCACCTTGATGCCCATAAGATCACGGGCAAAGGAGCTTGGCGTAACAACTGGATGTGTGGGCGGCCAAAAATAGATTAGGTTTAGGGTTAGGTTTAATCCCTATTTTATAGAGAACTAATTCTCTTAATGGTTAATGGATCATATCCATAAAGCCCGTTAACTCCGCTCCATTAAGATAAGTTAAAATAAACCAAACCATGATGGTTTATTTTAAGTTAAAACGAACCAACCAACCTTTGGTTCATTCGCTTAATATAAACCAAACCTTTGGTTTATTCTCATCCATTGATTAGAACCAAACCATTTTGGTCCATCCATTATGTCTTCATAAGACACCCATCCACGCCTCCATTGCAATCAAACAATTTCATGCTCGCTTTATGTTTGGTCCAACCAAACATAGTTTCTCTGGCCCGAGAATCCCATTCTCAAGCTCGCTTTAAATCCTTTGGATTACACTCACAGCGTGTGACCAAATAGGTTCTCGGTTTATGTTGGCCGCCTATAATTAACCATTAATTATAGAACCATCATGAGTGGCACCTAGTAGTACATCATGATCCCCAATTAACCAAAAGATCAACGCTTGATCCGTAACTATTTCAAAACCCTTCAAGAGCTCGAATGAATCGCGCCCCATTCCTTCACTCATCTTATACCCACTTGGTCTGTGACATGGTCTATTGTGTCACCCTCACTAGGCCGACTACGCCACACCTAGCCCAAGTATCATTTCCTCGTCCCACGGATTCTAGTTACTCCACATGTATCAAGAGTACCTTACTCTAAACATGTAATGCTTTGGCCAAAGACTTTAGTAACAATCCGACGAGGCCATGGGTATACATCTCCTCGCAAGGAGTGGTGAATCTTTATAGGCTATTCAAACACCTTCGATCACTTTCGACTTATACCCAATCATCTCGGGTCCACATCTCCTTAGAGATGTTTGCTTAAGATGTCAAAGCATAAGTCTCCATGATCAAGATGACTTGAATACCGCAAGTCAAAGGAACATCGCACTTAAGCCACAAGAAGAACTTCATCGACATATCTATATATGCAGAGAACCATATGAAGTCTTACTACCGGTCACTCCAATGAACTAGTTACCATAACTAGCATCCACGATCAACTCCGACATCACTATGTCTCCAAACAAGGAGAATCACCGCTTGATACACCAAGGAGTATACCTGTGCTAGTCTCGACAAAATCGATGGTGTCCAAATCCATCAATTCATCGACTAGGATAATTCCGATACATCACAATTACATGTAGAGATACTCACTAGTTGTGATCCAATCACAAATTCTCTCATGCCGTGAATCGACGTGGACATTCAAGAAATGAGTTTAAGATCCAATCAAATACATAAAACATGTATACTCAAATAGTGAATCTTCATTTATCATATAAATGGTTCATACATAAGGCATTGCCTTAGGACATCTCTCATATATTACTAACAGACTCCCACTTGGCCTAATGCCAATCGCTACAGATCCAATACCATAAGCTCAACATGACCCTCAAACTTACTTTGAGGTAATGCTTAGTCAAAGGATCCGCTAAGTTCCTTTCAAAGGGGAATTTTCTCGATTTGTATTTCGCTCCTACCGATGATCTCTCCGATAAGATGATAATGGCGAAGCACATGTTTGGATCATCGATGAGACCACATCAAGTTCATAGATGAACTTATTGATCCAAACCGCCTTTGTCGCGCTAAAGCCGCAATGTATTCTCGCCTTAAGGGCGTAATCCGCTATAGTGTCAAGCTTGGAACCTTTCCAACTTATTGCGCCCATTCTAGGTGAATACATACCCGGACTAAGACATGGAATCATCCTTGTCTCGTCTCGAGTCCGCATCCGTGATACCCACGTATCACCATGTACCCTTCTCCATATATTAGGAACACATCCTTAGTTCTTCTCAAGTACTTAAGGATCGCCTTAACACCAATGATCCATTCCTCGATCGGACCGTATCCGCCGTGACACTCGTGAGCATACGATACATCGGGCCTCATAACATAGCATACATGATAGATCCTATCATGGATGCATAGGAATCTTACTCATGCAAATCCTCTCGCCTTCTCGGCGCGGACACATAGACTTCAAAGGTGTACCCCATGCCCGATGGGCGATAACCTTTCTTGGATTCCGACATGCTAAACCTCTTTAGCACTGGTCTATATATGTAGATCGAAAGACCAAGCAACCGCTTCGATCTATCTCTATAGATCTTAATCCCAAGGATGTAGGTTGCTTCTCCCGTGTCTTTCATGGAGAATGTCTTGGATAACCAAACCTTAATCGATCAGTAAGATTGAAACATCGCTTCCTATAAGTAATATGTCATCGACATACAATACTAGGAACACGCACTCCCACTAACCTTCTTGTACACACAAGGTTCTGTTCGATTTTGTGAGAAATCAAACTTTTGATCGTCTCATCAAAACGGATATTCCAGCCTCGGATGCTTGCTTCAATCCATAAATGGATCGTCGCAATTTGCATACCTTGGTTTTATCAACCGATGTGAAACCTCAGTCAGATCATCATATACACGCCCTCGAGCAAGTTTCCATTAAGGAAAGTCGTTTACATCCATCCGCCATATCTCATAATCATAATGAGCCGCTATGGCCAGAGCATCCGAATGGATTTAAGCATAGCTACAGCTAATAGGTTTCGCCATAATCAACACCTTGTTTTTGACGCATATCCTTTCGCCACCAATCTAGCCTTATAGGTAATCACATTACCATCCATGTCGGTTTTCTTCTTGAAAACCCACTTGCACCCTATAGGCTTTATGCCTTCAGTCAACCAAGTTCCAAACTTGGTTTTCATACATGGAATCCATTTCCACTTCATGGCACCAAGCCACTTATCCCTTTCTCGAACTTGTCAAGACTTCTTCATAACTGTAGGCTCTCATCATCAATGAGTAACACGTGCTCGATTCACTTACGAAATCCATATCTCGTGAATATCATGCGGTTCTACCAGTGATCTACGAAGATGTGGTGTTACAATAGGTCCAAATTGATTGCTCATCACTATGAGTTGCCTACAGTGCTTCACTGTATCTCATCAATGTCTATTTGAGTCTCTCGAGCCTCCTCAAGCTCGACGACACTCCCACTATTTTCTTGCAAGAGAAACTCTTTCTCTAGAAACACAAAGATGCCTCAAACAAACACCTTTGTTCCACAGATGATAGAATTGGTAACCCTTGTTTCCTTAGGGTATCCAATAAATAGACATTTATCGACTTAGCATCCAATTTGTCCTGATACATACCCGCTTCACATAAGGTGGACAACCCCATATCTTCAAGTAAGATACATGAGGTTTCTACCATTCCATATCTCATATGGAGTAGTTGAGACTACTCTGTAGGCATTCTGCTTAACAAGTAAACACTCAAGTGCATAACCCCAAAAGGACTTGGGAAGAGTCGCATGATTCATCATTGACCGACCATGTCCAACAAGGTCCTAAGCACGCCTCGATACACCATTATGTTGTGGGTGTATAGGGCGGAGTCCATTGAGACAATATGCCATTGTCTCTTAGATAATCAAGAAACTCACTTAAGTATTCACCACTCGATCCAATCAGTATTTTAATACTTTTGTCATGTTGTTTCTCTACTTCATTTCTGAATTCTTTGAACCTTTCAAAGGCTTGGACTTGTGTTTCATCAAGAACACATACCCAAACCGTGAGTGATCATCGGTGAAGGTAATGAAGTAGCTATAGCCTCCTAAAGCTTGAGTTGACATAGGTCCACATACATCGGTATGTACTAGACCTAGTAACTCTCCCACTTTCGTTCACCTTTTCCGGTAAAGGTAACTTAGTCATCTTGCCTTTTAAGCATGATTCGCATGTATCGTATGAATCCAATTCAAGCGATTCCGAATTCCACATCGGTGTAATTGGACATGCGTTTCTTGCTTACATGGCCAAGACAACAATGCCACATGTAGAGTCTATTTGATTATCCTTTCGAGCACTCTTGTTGCTCGCCCGATATTGCAAATGTCATGGATCGTCCAACGTATAAACACCATTGCTTAAAGTTCCAGTCCCATAAAGAACCCCATTCAAAGTTATGTAACAACAATTGTTACTAAACGTCAAATGGAAACCATTTCTATTTAAACAAGAAATAGAAATGATGTTCTTTATCAACGAAGGAACATAAAAGCAATTGTCGATTCTAAGACAAGTCCTATAGGAGTTTCAACAAATACGTTCCGATGGCGAGTGCAGCGACCTTTGCTTCATTCCCAACACGTAAATTTGACTCTCCCTTGACGAGTCTTCTTCTATTCCTTAGCCCATGTATGTCATTACATATATGTGAGCCACACCCAGTATCCAATACCCAAGTGTCTAAGGAAATAGAATGACAATCAATAAAGAAGATTTCTGAAGAAGATGGGGCATCCGATGCCTTATCCTTCTTCACGGACTCTTGATAAACCTTGCAATTTCTTCGCCAATGACCCTCCTTGCCATAATGATGGCAAGTGCCCTTTTGAGCTGGTTCTGCCTTTTAGCCTTTTTCTTCTTCCCCTTCTGTTGTTCCTTTGACTCCCTCTTAGAACCTTTCTTCGAGGAATCAACTAACAACACTGTCCCCTACTCATGCTTCTCAGAAGGCTCCACAGTCTTCAGCATGTTGAGCAGTACCACAGATGAACCTCCTTGCATCTCAGAGGTGAAGAGGAGCTTGGAGACTTCGAACCTTTCGAATCTCACTTGCTCATCAACCAACTCACATAGATGAAGGACTACGATATGAGCATCCATATGCTCATGCTGCTTTCGTAGCTTGGGTTCCATCGCGGCTAGCATGATGCAACTCATTTGTTCAGAATCACTCACATGTTTCTGATAGGCCAACAATTGGTCCAAAGTTGCATCGTCACTAGGACGGGCGGGAAGAGGCGCTTCGAGGACATATACAAGCTTTTCACCTTGAGAACAATTCTCAAGTTTCTAAGCCAGTCCAAGAAGTTCGGCCCAGTCAATTTATTTGAATCCAAAATGGAACGCAAATTCAAACACATCATGATCAATATATTAACTAGAAATACAAACCGAGCATATATGAGAAAATGATTTTAAAATGCATCAATATACATTTATAAATCCCATTCATGTTTCGAATTTCAAAAACCCCAAAATCACTTCGGGAGATCGTAGGTCCATCTCCGAATGGGCTGATATCCATCATAGTTATGAACAACCTTGGAGAGAGTCCAACAAGCCATTCATAACTACGACGGTAGGTATCATCTATACCGATTGCATATCCGTATATGCAACTATCACAATGTGCTATCAACTAATTGAATGTTCACACATACATCGGGTTGTTAACACATTAACAAGTATGCATCATATGCATAGCACCCAACTTCACCTCCCTTTACATCGACCTTGGAGAGAGTCCAACAAACCGATGCTCCAGTTAAAGCCAACCCATTAATCGAGACATAGTTTTAATATGGTTAGGCGCATTCAACCAATTAGCCCAGCTTGGAGAGAGTCCAACAACCAAAGCTAACGATTGACCTCGACTCTTACCATATTAGTATTAAACTATTCCATGGTTTGAACATATTGAGTTAGTAGGGCTTGGAGAGAGTCCAACAACCCAAACAAGAAAAGAACTACGGTTCTAACCATATTAATGGAAGGTGTAGGCTTTAATATTGATTAAGGGTTTTATGTCTCATCCTCTTTGCATGCAAATAACTATTATCTACATGGCATGGCATACATGGCATACATCTACATGTCACGCATGGCATAATGTTATGCATCTAATGCAATTACATGACATACAATTATGTCATGTATGTAATTTCCTTATATGTCATAACTATTTATGGAAATAAAATATGTTTAAGATTTGATTCTCCAAATCAAATCATAATTAAATTAGGAAACAAATTTCCAAATCTAATCACATATTTTATTCATGGAATTATTTGATTAAGGAAAATCTATTTAGGAAACCAATTTCCTAAATCTTTAAAACTACTTATGGAAATAAAATATTTTAAGATTTGATTTCCCAAATCAAATCATGATTAAATTAGGAAACAAATTTCCAGAATCTAATCAAATATTTTATTTATGGAAAATATAAATTTCCATAAATACTTCCAACTTTCGAAAAGTGGAAGATTTCCATAAATACTTCTAGACTTTCCAAAATTGAAAAATTTCCATAAATACTTCTAAATTTCCAAAATTTAGAAAATTTCCAGAAATACATTATGACTATCGCAAAACCATTTTACGATTATGTGAAACACAACTGGGCTCGATACCCTTTGTTGGGTTTTCGCACTTGTGGCGTGTGTGTTCGATCATGTTTCGTAAACATGAGCACAGCGGAAGCAATTAAAAATAATAAATCTATATTTATTACAACACACACAACACACGCATGCTATTACAACAAGTGTAGACATAACCGTAAATTAAAATTTGCAATAAAAGGAAATTAAACTACGTTATACCTTCCGTATGACGTGTAGCGGGAACGGCATCAACCGGAACGATCCTCGTAAGAAACGTCTCTATCCGTATCCACGCCGAGCTCCTTGGGATGACTTCGCTAAGTCACGAGCTTCGTCTTCGTACGGGTTACTAGCCTCGTGTTGAAGACGACGTGATCGAGAGATGATCACGATCCGAATCCAAATTCGGATCCAAAACGAGTTCTCAAAACTCGCTTCTCCGGAGAGGTGTTCGTCAACCGTTTGACGAATCCTTCGTCCTCCACCTCAGAGGATTACCGGAGATCAAATCCCCAGTAAGTTAGCCGCTGTCGGAGCACTAACCGTCATCCAAACGACGCTCCGACGAGAGGAGGAGAAGCTGTCCAGAAAACTGGACAGCTTGGTGGAGGAGTAGGCGCCGGCCAACCAAGGAAAGAAAAAGCCTCACCTTGATGCCAAACCTATAGGAGATAACCGGAGGGTCGCCGGAGGGTCGCCGGAGGTTCACCGGCTGGAGCTTGGACGCCGGCAAGGGTCTTGGACGGCGGCACAAAGCTGGGCGCCGAAATCACCAAGGAGGTGGGCGGCAACTATGTGTTGGGCGGCCAAAAATAGATTAGGTTTTAGGGTTAGGGTTTAATCCCTATTTTATAGAGAACTAATTCTCTTAATGGTTAATGGATCATATCCATAAAGCCCGTTAACCCGCTCCATTAAGATAAGTTAAAATAAACCAAACCATGATGGTTTATTTTAAGTTAAAACGAACCGAACCAACCTTTGGTTCATTCGTTTAATATAAACCAAACCCTTTGGTTTATTCTCATCCATTGGATTAGAACCAAACCATTTTGGTCCATCCATTATGTCTTCATAAGACACGGCCCATCCACACTTCCATTGCGACTGAAACAATTTCATGCTCACTTTATGTTTGGTCCAACCAAACATAGTTTCTCTCGGTCTGAGAATCCCATTCTCAAGCTCGTTTTAAATCCTTTGGATTACACTCGTTGTGCGTGTGACCAAATAGGTTCTCGGTTTACGTTGGCCGTCTATAATTAACCATTAATTATAGAACGATCATGAGTGGCACCTAGTAGTACATCATGATCCCCAATTAACCTAAAAGATCAACGGTTGATCCAGAACTATTTCTGAAACCCTTCAGTAGCTCGAATGAATCGTGCCCCATTCCCTTCACTCATCTTATACCCACTTGGTTCAGGACATGGTCTATTATGTCAGTCCCCACTAGGCTGACTACGTCACACTTAGCCCAAGTATCATTTCCTCGTCCTACGGATTCTAGTTACTCCACATGTATCGAAGAGTACCTTACTCTAAACATGTAATTCTTTGGCCAAAGACTTTAGTAACAATCCGACGAGAGGCCATGGGTATACATCTCCTCGCAAGGAGTGGTGAATCCTTTATAGGCTATTCAAACACCTTCGATCACTTCGACTTATACCCAATCATCCCGGGTCCACATCTCCTTAGAGATGTTTGCTTAAGATGTCAAAGCATAAGTCTCCATGATCAAGATGACTTGAATACCGCAAGTCAAAGGAACATCGCACTTAAGCCACAAGAAGAACTTCATTGACATATCTATATATGCAGAGAACCATATGAAGTCTTACTACCGTCACTCCAATGAACTAGTTACCATAACTAGCATCCACGATTAACTCCGGACATCACTATGTCTCCAGCCAGTGAGAATCAGCTGCTTGGATACACCAAGGAGTATACCTCGTGCTAGTCTCGACAGAATTGATGGTGTCCAAATCCATCAATTCATCGACTAGGGATAATTCCGATACATCACAATTACACATGTAGAGATACTCACTAGTTGTGATCCAATCACATAGTCTCTCATGCTGTGAATCGTATCGTGGGCATTGAGTAATTGGTGAATCTTCATTTATCATATAAATGGTTCATACATAAGGCGATTGCCTTAGGACATCTCTCATATATTACTAACAGGTGGCAGCAGCTCCATGAAGTTGGCGGCAACACCACGTTGGGCGGCAACAACAAAAGGAGGCTAGGGTTGGGCGGCCAAAACTTCATTAGGGTTTTTAGATTAGGGTTTAACCCCTATTTTATAGAGAACTAATTCTCTTAATGGTTAATGGATCATATCCATAAAGCCCGTTAACCCGCTCCATTAAGATAAGTTAAAATAAACCAAACCATGATGGTTTATTTTAAGTTAAAACGAACCGAACCAACTTTTGGTTCATTTGTTTAAAATAAACCAAACCCTTTGGTTTATTCTCATCCATTGGATTAGAACCAAACCATTTTGGTTCATCAATTACGTCTTCATAAGACGCCGCCCATCCACGCTTCCATTGCGACTGAAACGATTTCATGCTCGCTTTATGTTTGGTCCAACCAAACATAGTTTCTCTCGGTCTGAGAATCTCATTCTCAAGCTCGTTTTAAATCCTTTGGATTACACTCGTTGTGCGTGTGACCAAATAGGTTCTCGGTTTATGTTGGCCGTCTATAATTAACCATTAATTATAGAACGATCATGAGTGGCACCTAGTAGTACATCATGATCCCCAATTAACCGAAAAGATCAACGGTTGATCCAGAACTATTTCTGAAACCCTTCAGTAGCTCGAATGAATCGTGCCCCATTCCCTTCACTCATCTTATACCCACTTGGTTCATGACATGGTCTATTGTGTTAGTCCCCACTAGGCTGACTACGTCACACCTAGCCCAAGTATCATTTCCTCGTCCTACGGATTCTAGTTACTCCACATGTATCGAAGAGTACCTTACTCTAAACATGTAATGCTTTGGCCAAAGACTTTAGTAACAATCCGACGAGAGGCCATGGGCATACATCTCCTCGCAAGGAGTGGTGAATCCTTTATAGGCTATTCAAACACCTTCGATCATTTCGACTTGTACCCAATCATCCCGGGTCCACATCTCCTCGGAGATGTTTGCTTAAGATGTCAAAGCATAAGTCTCCATGATCAAGATGACTTGAATACCGTAAGTCAAAGGAACATCGCACTTAAGCCACAGTAAGAACTTCATTGACATATCTATATATGCAGAGAACCATATGAAGTCTTACGGCTGGTCACTCCAATGAACTAGTTACCATAACTAGCATCCACGATCAACTCCGGACATCACTATGTCTCTAGCCAGTGAGAATCAGCTGCTTGGATACACCAAGGAGTATACCTCGTGCTAGTCTCGACAAAATTGATGGTGTCCAAATCCATCAATTCATCGACTAGGGATAATTCCGATACATCACAATTACACATGTAGAGATACTCACTAGTGTTGATCCAATCACAAATTCTCTCATGCTGTGAATCGTATCGTGGGCATTCAGTAAATGAGTTTAAGATCCAATCAAATACATAAAACATGTATACTCAAATAGTGAATCTTCATTTATCATATAAATGGTTCATACATAAGGCGATTGCCTTAGGACATCTCTCATATATTACTAGGTATCCGATCGAGTTGTTTGGGGCTAGCGATCGCCAAGACCATCGATCCAACAAGGCGATGGTCGTGATCAAGAGGGTTTGGGCAGAACCGCTCGTAGCCGAGGGCTGATCACGAGGCGGCGATTGGTGATGGGATCCATCGATCATTGCCAAGTCTTCCGTTGGACTACAACGGTCGAGATCCGACATGGTCGGAGGTCGTTGAAGTGGCGGCAGTCGACTGCCAAGGGCAGCAGTCGACTGGTGGCGGCCAACGGGAAGAAAACATCCCTCTCTATAAAAAAAAGAGGGTGTGGGCTTTTGGATGGCTAATGCTTATGCTCTAAGTGACCATCCAAGTGCTCTACAAGATTCAAACTTCTTCTCTTAGCTTTCTTTCACATCTATTGTAAAAGAAGGAGTGTCTTTGAGTTGTAAGGGTTACCTCCACCTAGCTTAGTGCAAAGGAGAGACCGATAGTGATTTGGTTGCGGAGTGATTCACCGGGGATGAATCGGACCGTGGATTAGTGGCATAGCCGTGAACCACGTTATATTTCAGTGTTAGCATTGTTTGTATTCTTCATTGTCTATTTGCTTGTCTTTATTAGTATTCCGCTTGCGCTAACGATTGTGTAGATGAACAAATTCTACCATCCAACGACAAAGGGCTATTCACCCCCCTCTAGCCGGCCGATCGATCCCCTACAAGTGGTATCAGAGCCAAGGAAAGCTTGTCGAGGACTAACCGCCACAACAAGCACATTCAAGAATGGCCGGCTCAAATATTCATCCGCCAAAGTTCGAGGGGGAATTCTCTTGGTGGAAAAAGAGAATGGAGGTATTTTTCGAGACCGATTTTGAAATTCTTTTGATTATGAAAAACGGTTTCGAATTGCCTAGCAATGAAGAAAGGGAGCTATTGGAAAAAATCAAGATGGAGTAAAAGACAAAGAGAGGAGTACTTGGCGAATTCAAAGGCCAAGCACCACCTCTACAATGTACTCCCCCAACAAGAAGTAAATAGGATAGGGGAGTGTGCTAGCGCCAAGGAAATATGGGAGAAATTAATAGAAATTCATGAAGACACATCCGAGGCGAAACTAGCAAGGAGAGATGTCCTTCGCTCCCAATTATCAAACATCAAAATCGAAAAGGGAGAGAAGGTAAAATCCCTACACTCTAGATTTAAGGAAATTCTAACCGGCTTGACAAGTGTAGGTGAAAGGCTCTCCAACCGGGATATGGTAATGAAGGTCATAGATGTCTTTCCTTGGTTTTCAAGATGGAGCTCCATGGTGGACTCATTTTACATCTCCAAGAACTTAGAAGTGAGCACCTTGGAGGAGTTCTTCTCAACAATGGAGCTCCACAAAACGAGGCTTGAAGGAATACAAGAAGAGCCAAAGTTTCAACCTTCAAGAGGAGTAGCCTTGATGGCACACAAGGGGAAGAAGAAGATAGAGATCCCCTCCTCCTTCGATGAAGCATCTTCCTCCTCCTCCATGGATAGCATGGAAGAAGCCTATATGGTAAGGAGGGTAAGACGTGCATTAAAAGGTTTTAGATTTAATAAATCTAATGATAGGAGTAGAAGACCAAGGGGGAAAATTATTTGCTACAATTGCCAAGGAGAGGGACACATAAGGGACAATTGTCCCCTCTTGAACAAAAGCAAGGAGGAGAAGAGAAAGAAGGAAGAAAAGAAGAAGAAGGGGAGCAAGAAGAAAAAGGAAGAAGAAAAGAAGGCCAAGGAAAAAGGGAAGGCAAAGGCATTAAAAGCAAGGACTTGGGATGACCCATCCACCTCCTCATCATCATCATCCGAGGAAGAAAATTCTTTTGTCACAAATTTGGCATTGATGGCCTTTGACGACCTAGATTGCTCCTCCTCCGAAAATGAAGAAGTAAGCTCAAGTGAGGAGAGCTCTAGTGAATGGGGAGCTTCATCATCCTCCTCATCCGAAGAAGAGGACATGGAAACTATGGTAACTAACCTTTCACCTAGTAAAATAGTTTCTATGATTTCTAGTCTTACTAAGGATTTATTTAGAGCAAAGAAAAAGAATAAATGCATGATTGAGCAAATTAAGGAATTAGAATAAAAATTAGAAAAAAGCATGTTTTAATGATGATAATGATGATGCATGCTCACATGATAACTATATGCCTTTGGATGTTAATGATGCATGCATAGAAGAAAATAGGGTTCTAAGGAAAAAGATAGACTATTTGACCAAGGCCCTAGAAAAATTTACAATAGGCTCCAACACCTTGAACATGATAATTGGGAGCCAAAGGGCAAGCTTTAACAAGAAAGGCCTAGGATATAAAGAAAAGAAAAATGAAAAGGCCTATAAATGTTTAATAGCTAGGGGACAAGATAAAAAGAAGGTAATAGCTAGAAAATGGATCCCCAAGGAGTATTTAGTGAACCCAATAGGAAAGAACTTATTTTGGGTTCCAAAATCCATCCTTAAGGGTTAGGAAAACCCAAGGATAGTCAACCATAAGGATTTCATCTATATCATATTTTTTGGTTGACTTAGGATGGCGGGACATAATTTTTGAAATAGTGTTAGGTGATGATAATGTGCCTATAAATAGATAATAATGCTTAAATCATGATAGTTAATGAAATTGCTATGTATGTTTGAAATCATGATTTATGATTTTAATATTTGGCACAAAATCATGAGAAATAGGGTTTAAATCATGCTTTAGGTGATATTTGATGAATACATGTGTTTCATGATCATAATGTGAAATTCACTCATATATATCTTTATGATCATGTGAAATGTTAGGATGATACTTAACCTTGATAGAATTGCATGAAAATAATGGGTAAGTATATACAAATACCTTTAGGAAACATCTCACACTCACCATAGGCTACCATGATTGAAAACATGGCATGAGTGAGATGTTAGGATGATACAAATGTCCACTAATGCCTATGGCATTTAGATGGTCATTTAAAGTATCAAATAGCAATAATAGACCAATCATGGGGAAGACTTATGTTTGATTCATAGACATATTGCCCAAAGATCATGGTTGGATATTTCATATGTTTTCAAAACAATTTCTTACTTTAAAATCTATGTATTCATATTTTGAAATAATCAAAAGCAAAACTAGGTGTTAAAATGGATACTAACATGATCAAAAACCTAGTGGTTTTTAAAGCTTTTGGATTTTTGGAAAATACTTGGAAATATAATTATTTTTCAAGAAAAACTATTTTTCATTGATAGATATACTTAAAAGAAATATGTTCCCCGAATTTCATGATTTTTCAAATTTTATAGATTTTCTAGTGCATTTCTGAAATTCACCCCGAAAAATTAGAAATTCTAAAATCCATGTGCCAGTCGACTGGTAGTCTGAACCAGTCGACTGGTAGCCTGATAAAATGCCCAGTAATCTCATTTATCCATTTTTAAGGCATGTTTTGGTTTTTGTTTCTTTCTAGACTTGATGTCATGATGTATAAACATTGTAAATTATTTTTGATGGTGTCAAAGGGGGAGAAATGTATGTTTAAGTAAGGGGGAATATATGTAGGGGGAGTTTCATGTATTAAGGGGCAGAGTTGCTAATCATGTTATTCACATGCTTTCTTTCCTTAATATTGTATCAAATGTTTTTACCTAACTTAAACGGATTGCCACACATCAAAAAGGGGGAGATTGTTAGGGCAATCTCTTGCCGTGATATGGTTTTGATGTGTGTAACAAAGGATTTAAGTTAGGTTGTTATTATGATTTGATATGTGCGTTGGAGTCTAGCAGGACTTAGTAATTCGCACATGGAGCCTTGGCGGGTTCACCACTCAGAACCTCGTGCTTGAGTCGGAGAAGGAGCATTGTAGAGCCGTGCGCTTGATGTTGCCGAGGGACTGTCGGACGAGATGACTTGAAGCGAAGCGAGCGGAACCGGAGGCAAGAGGCGAAGGAGCATTGCAGTCGTCGTCGCTGATCTTTGCTTAGGGGCGTGGCCGTGACGAAGAGAGCTTCGGCGAGGGACTTCGAGTGAGATAAGAGAATGAGTGAATTGTAAGTAGCTCATTAGGTGAACTTGGCCGAATGGCTAAGTGTCGGATGAGTTTTCCCGACATCAGTCGACTGCTAGTCGGATACCAGTCGAACCCATTCGACTCAGAAGCGATCGGCTGAAGGTGCGATCAAGCGATCAAGAGAGGGTTTGGGCCACGAGCGCTCGTGGCCGTAGGCGTCGACTACGGAGGTAGCGATCGCCTGCGCCACGCCAGCGGCCTCGACCATGCCGGATCCGGCCGTGTAGTCAGCGGAACACTTGGCGGTGGTGATGGATCCCATGAGTTATGCTACCTCGTAGTCAACTTCGATCGGCTCTGGCGATCTGTGGCCCAAACCCTCTTGATCGATCATTGCGCCTTGACATTTGGTACGCTAGTCGAATGGGTTCGACTAGTATCCGACTAAATTGTTTTAGGGCGTGATCATTGCCATATGTGGCGATCATTGCCAGACTATCGATCGGCTGCGAAAGCGTGATCGGTGATCAAGAGTTTAGGCCGCAGCCGCTCGAAGCCGGAGGCGGTCGGCTAGCGAGTAGTGATCGTGATGGGATCCATCGATCATTGCCAAGTGTTCCGTTGGACTACAACGGTCGGGATCTGACATGGTCGGAGGCCGTTGAAGTGGCGGCAGTCGACTACCAAGGGCAGCAGTCGACTGGTGGCGGCCAACGGGAAGAAAACATCCCTCTCTATAAAAAGAGAGGGTGTGGGCTTTTAGATGGCTAATGTTTATGCTCTAAGTGACCATCCAAGTGCTCTACAAGATTCAAACTTCTTCTCTTAGCTTTCTTTCACATCTATTGTAAAAGAAGGAGTGTCTTTGAGTTGTAAGGGTTACCTCCACCTAGCTTAGTGTAAAGGAGAGACCGATAGCGATTTGGTTGCAGAGTGATTCACCGGGGATGAATCGGACCGTGGATTAGCGGCGTAGCCATGAACCACGTTATATTTCGATGTTAGCATTGTTTGTATTCTTCATTGTCTATTTGCTTGTCTTTATTAGTATTCCGCTTGTGCTAACGATTGTGTAGACGAGCAAATTCTACCATCCAACGACAAAGGGATATTCACCCCCCTCTAGCTGGCCGATCGATCCCCTACATGAGGGTCATGTTAGAGCTTATGGTATTGGATACCATAGCGATTGACATTAGGCCAAGTGGAAGTTTGTTAGTAATATATGAGAGATGTCCTAAGGCAATCGCCTTATGTTTGAATGATTTTTATGATAAATGAAGATTCACTATTTGAGTATCCATGTTTTCATGTATTTGATTAGATCTTAAACTCATTTACTGAATGTCCACGATACGATTCACAGCATGAGAGAATTTGTGATTGGATAACAACTAGTGAGTATCTCTACATGTGTAATTGTGATGTATCAGAATTATCCCTAGTCGATGAATTGATGGATTTGGACACCATCGATTCTGTCGAGACTAGCACGAGGTATACTCCTTGGTGTATCCAAGCAGTTGATTCTCACTGGCTGGAGACATTGTGATGTCCGGAGTTAATCATGGATGCTAGTTATGGCAACTAGTTCATTGGAGTGACCAGCCGTAAGACTTCATATGGTTCTCTGCATATATAGATATGTCAATGAAGTTCTTACTGCAGCTTAAGTGCGATGTTCCTTTGACTTTCGGTATTCAAGTCATCTTGGTCATGAAGACTTATGCTTTGACATCTTAAGCAAGCATCTCCAAGGAGATGTGGACCCGGGATGATTGGGTATAAGTCGAAGTGATCGAAGGTGTTTGAATAGCCTATAAAGGATTCACCACTCCTTGGGAGGAGATGTATACCCATGACCTCTCGTCGGATTGTTACTAAAGTCTTTGGCCAAAGCATTACATGTTTAGAGTAAGGTACTCTTCGATACATGTGCAGTAACTAAAATCCGTAGGATGAGGAATGATACTTGGGCTAGGTGTGACGTAGTCAACCTAGTGGGGACTGACACTATAGACCATGTCCTGAACCGAGTGGGTATAAGATGAGTGAAGGGAATGGGGCACGATTCATTGTAGCTGCTGAAGGGTTTCAGAAATAGTTCTGGATCAACCGTTGATCTTTTCGGTTAATTGGGGATCATGATGTACTACTAGGTGTCACTCATGATCATTCTATAATTAATGGTTAATTATAGACGACCAACATAAACCGAGAACCTATTTGGTCACACGCACAACAAGCGTAATCCGAAGGATTTAAAACGAGCTTGAGAATGAGATTCTCAGACCGAGAGAAACTAGGTTTGGTTGGACCAAACAAGGAGTGAGCATGAAATCGTTTCAGTCGCAATGGAAGCGTGGATGGGCCGTATCTTATGAAGACATGATGGATGAACCAAATTGGTTTGGTTCTAATCCAATGGTGGAGAATAAACCAAAGGGGTTTGGTTTGTTTTAAATGAATGAACCAAAGTTGGTTCGGTTCATTTTAACTTAAAATAGACCAACATGGTTTGGTTTATTTTAACTTAAATTAATGGAGCGGGTTAACGAGATTTTGGTTATGATCCGATAACCATTAGAAAAATTTGTTCTCTATAAAATAGGGCTTAAGGGTTTTGTGAAAACCTAATCCAAGCAATCCCTAGTTGCCGCCCACCCCTCCTCTCCTCTAGTGGTCGGCGCCCAACCCTAGCCGCCGCCCAGCTTTGTGCCACCATCCAAGCTAGTTGCCGACATCCAAGCTTCAGTCGGTGATCCTCCGGCGACGCTCCAGTGATCTTCTTTGGGTTCGGCGACAAGGTGAGCATCAAGCTTCCTTATTTGGCCGGCCCCTATTCCTCCACCAAAGTTGTCCAGTTTTCTGGACAGCTTGTTTATTTCGTGTCGGAGTGTCGTTTGGACGACGTTTGAATCTCCGACAGCGGCTTCCTTGCCGAGGATTGAATATCTGGTAATCCTCATAGGTGGAGGACGAAGGATTCGTCAAATGGTTGACGAATACCTCTCCGGAGAAGCGAGTTTTTGAGGACTCGTTTTGAATCCGAATTTTGATTCGGATTGTGATCTTCTCTCGATCACATCGTCTTCGACACGAGGCTAGTAACTCATACGAAGACGAGGCTCGTGACTTTGTGAAGTCATCCTGAAGATACTCGGCGTGGATACGGATAGAGGCGATTCTAGCGAGGATCGCTCCGGTTGATGCCTTTCCTGCTATACGTGATACATCAGGTATACATAGTATAAATTTCCTTTTATTGCAAAATTTGAATTTACGGTTATGTCTACACATGTTGTACTATGCATGCGTGTGGTGTGTGTGTTGTAATAAATTAGATTTATTATTTTTATTTCTTCCGCTGTGCACATGTTTACAAAACATGTTCGAACACACACTCGCCGCGGTGCCGGAAACCCAACAGTGGTATCAGAGCCCAGGTTGTGTTTCGACATAATCGTAAAATTGTTTTGCGATAGTGGTATTGATATTTATGGAAATTTTCTATTTTTGGAAAGTTAAAAGTATTTATGGAAATTTTTAATTTTGGAAAGTCTAGAAGTATTTATGGAAATCTTCTACTTTTGGAAAGTTAGAAGTATTTATGGAAATTGATATTTTTCATAAATAAAATATTTGATTAGATTTGGAAGTTTGTTTCCTAATTTAATCATGATTTGATTTGGGAAATCAAACCTTAAAATATTTTATTTCCATAAGTAGTTTTAATGATTTAGGAAATTTGTTTCCTAAATTGACTTTCCTTAATCAACACTTTCCACAAATAAAATATGTGATTAGATTTGGAAATTTGTTTCCTAATTTAATCATGATTTGATTTGGAGAATCAAATCCCAAATATATTTTTTTTTCATAAATAGTTATGACATATAAGGCAATTTTGTACTTGTCATAATTGTATGTCATCTAGTTGCATTAGATGCATATCATTATGCCATGCGTGTCGTGACATGTAGATGTATGTCATGTCATGTATATAATAGTTATTTGCATGCAAAGAGGATGAGACATATAAAACTCTTACTCAATATTAAAGCCTACACCTTCCATTAATATGGTTAGAACCAGAGTTCTGTTTCTTGTTTGGGTTGTTGGACTCTCTCTAATCCCGGCTCGAACCTAAACATGTTCAAACCATAGAATAGTTTAATATTAATTTGGTAAGAGTCAGAGGTCAATCGTTAGCTTTGGTTGTTGGACTCTCTCCAAGCCGGGCTAATTGGTTGAATGCGCTCTAACCATATTAAAACTATTTCTCGATTAATGGGTTGGCTTTAACCTGGAGCATCGGCTTGGTGGACTCTCTCCAAGGTCAATGTGAAGGGAGGTGATGTTTGTTAGGGCAATCTCTTGCCATGATAAGGTTTTGATGTGTGTGGCAAAGGGTTTAAGTTAGGTTGTTATTTTGATTTGATATGTGCGTTGGAGTCTTGCAGGACTTAGTAATTCGCACATGGAAGCTTAGGCGAGTTTCACAACTCATGACTCGGTCCTTGAGTCGATGAAGGATAGCTTTGCGGAAGCCGTGCCCTTGGTGTTGGTGCAATCGACCAAGGTCACAATTGACCAGGACTCGAGTTTGACTCGAGTGATGTTTTGATGTTTCGACAAAAACATATGACAATGTAATTGTCATGGGAAAGTCCAAGTCTTGAGTACTTGGCATGGGAAGTTCAAGTGGGACACTTGGCATTTGGTAAAGTCCAAGCATGGGACTTGGCAATGGAAAGTCCAACATGAGTTGGCAAGGAAAGTCCAAGCATGGGTCTTGGCATGAAAAGTCCAACATGGGTTGGCAAGGTAAAGTACAAGCATGAGTCTTGGCATGAGAAGTGCAAGGGGTTTAATATTGGCTGCATAAAGTCCAAGCGGGAGTCTTGGCAGCATAAGTCCAATGGTTGGCGGCGTAAAGTCCAAGCGGAGTCTTGGCGGCGTAAGTCCAATGTGCCTTGGCGGTGTAGACACCGTTAGCATGACATAGCCGATGGAAGCACCTGAAGGCTAACGCGATGGATGAATAAGTCATGGATGACTTGGAGGGATCCGAGAGGCATGAGGTTGATGGAGGTGGCTAGAAGGCTTAGGTCTAGGCTAAGGGTGGTCTAGCAAGTATGGGGGCACCATACTTAGGATAAACCCTCATGTTTGAGGTGTGTCAGTCGACTGGTGCCATGTGGCAGTCAACTGGACCGAGTCAACTAGGGTTTGACTGCAGGAAGTAGCCTGCGATCGGCCAGTATGGCGGATCGATGATGCTCAGCGATCGGCGATTGCATGATCGGATCGGCCGGTGCTCGAGGTCGGACCCGCGAGTGTAGTCTCACTCAACCGGACCAACGAGTGACATCGATCGGGATGGGTTTGATCAGTCGACTAATGGTAGATCCGTTGGACTTATCCAGCGTGGATCTAGCCGTTGTCTCACGACAATAGTGGCATCAGTCGACTGATGGTCCCGAGCAGTCGACTGATCGACTTTTTCCAGCACAGGTTGAAGCTATAAAAGGAGCTCGTGATGGAGGAAATTTGCATCGGTTTCTTGAGGGTTTTGGAGCGATTTGTTGTTGCAAATCAGGGTCTCCAAGGTGATTTCAAGCAACCAAGCAATCAAGCAATCCAAATGCAATCGTAAAGTAGTTTTCTTTACTTGCATTGTATTTCATTATTGTAATTACTTGTATTTGTATCTTATTGTTGTAAGCTTACTTGTAAGGGGTTTCTCCACCTCCAACTTGTGTCAAGAAGGAGTATTTGTGATTAGTGAGTGTGTGTGCATCACTAGAGCTCGTAGAGCTCGATCCGTGGAGTAGGAACCGTGCGGTTCCGAACCACGTTAAATATTTGTGTTTGCGTGTTGTATATTTTGTTATCATTATTATCTTTCTATTTCCACTGCGCTAACGAAATTGTAGAGACAACCGCGAACGAATTCCATTGACGAACGATCAAACGCTATTCACCCCCCCCCTCTAGCGGCGTCAAATATCCTACAATTGGTATCAGAGCCTGGGGCTCTTCTACGGACTAACCGCCGGGAGCTAAGACAAAAGACGCTAGAGGGTGAAGATGGAAGAACCATTGGGATGGGACATCAACACCCCAATTCTGTATTCCTTATATGGACAAGAAGGATTTCAACAATGGAAGGCGAGAATTGAGGACTTCCTAATGATGAGAGACCTTGAGGAGTGGTCCGCTTTGATGGAAGGATTTGAATATCCTAAGCGACCAAAGGGAGGGTTTCTCAAGAAGAAGAAATGGAGTGAGGAGCAACTCCGACAATTCGATAAAAACAAGAAGGTAATCAAACTTATTTTTGATCTAATTCCTAATGACCTCTTGTGTAGCCTAGGTGACTGTGAGGATTGTAAAGACGCCAAGGATATATGAAACAAATTGGCAAAATTCCATGAAGAGCCTCATTCAATCCAAGAAGACAAGGAGGATGAAGAAGAGGGTTCATCCTCAAGTGAAAGTGAGGAATCAGAAGTTGAGATGGAGTCAACTTCCGGATCGGAGAAAGAAAAGGTGGAAGAAGTGGAAGAAGCATCCACTTCTAGGATTGAGGAGGAGAGACCATCCTCCACACCGGGGCAATCTCAAGAGGAGCCATCCACCTCCAAAAGAAATAAAGAATCCACTCCGGGGCCTACAACCACTCTAGGTAACTCAAGCAATTCGGTTTTAAACAAAAATCATATAATTTGCTTTGAGTGTAGGGAATCCGGGCACTACAAGAGTAAGTGCCCAAAAAGGGTAAAGAAGGCTCAACCGACACCAAAAGTCAAGGATGCCGGTCCCCAAAGTCAAAAGAGCAAGGAGCATATCATATGCTTCAAGTGCAACTCAAAGGGGCATTACCGGAGTCATTGCCCAAGGGGGAAGAAGAAAGGGAAAGAAGGAGCAACACAAGTAGGGGGAGCCTCCAAGGCAAACCCTAAGGTAAAATTTATTAATGCACCTTCAATTTCTAGGGATAAGAAGCATGCTAGGAATAATTTTAATAGTCTTGCTATTGTACATGAAAAGCATGCTATAAATAATAGACATATTTGTTTAGGTGCTAAGGGTGTCTACTTAGGAAATAAGAAGAAATTTGGGACTAATGTCCCTAAAAATATTTTACCTAGGGAATCTATCAAGAAAATAGGAGAACACCTAGGTTTCAATCCTAAATGGACTAGGCATATGCCTAGGAAGTCCAATGCCCAAGGATTAAATCAAAATTCTAAAATTGGGCAACTAGAAAAGGAAAATCAAGTCTTGAGGTCAAGGCTTGAAAAGATGGAAAAGACCCTTGCAAAAATGCAAAATCTATTTCAAGGGTCAAGAGGTCAACATGTAGGGTCTAGAAGTCAAAGCCTAGAGTCAAATGGTCAAAAATCAAGACCTAGGAAATTAGATTCATCCAAGGGCAAACCTAAGCCCAAGGAAACCTATCACAATGTTTCATTTGATTATGGAACTAAACCTAGGAAAACTAAGGTCAATAGGAAAGTCATCCCTAGAGTTGACCAAGGGTTGTGTCTAGTGGCCAAGGTTTCTAAGAAACCTAGGGTGGCCACTAAGAAGGTTGCAAGGGGAGTTACCCCTAGAGTCAACCTAGGTAAGACCAAAATGACCAAGGCTAATAAGTCTAGGAGGGTCATTAGGAAGGTATCTAGGGAGGTTATCCCTAAGGAATACCTAATTAACCCTAGGAGCTCAAATCGATTTTGGGTTCCTAAGAGCGTGATTGATTCATGCTAAGATGGGTTTAGGGTGTGCCAACCTTGATTGGATGGGTAGTTAACTCAACCATGGCAAAGGTGGCATTTTAGGTTATTTTCAAGGTTATGGTTACCTTAGAAATACATTTGAGCTTTAATCCTAAAAGATTTTAGGATGTGCCAATATTATTTGAAAAGTTTGATAAAATGATCAAATTGGCACAATTTAGGTTTAGAGGTTAGTGTGTCATTTTGGGTTTTTGGCACACTAGGGAGATTAGTGATAATATGACAAAATATATTTAATTATATCAAATGACAATTAATATTAAAATTTAGGTATACTTATACCTATACTTTTTACTTTCCATGATTTGCTTGCCATATGCCATGTCATGACATCATGTTTATTCTTAATCATTTTATATGTCATGATTATGCTTAGGGATTAAGGACCAATGTCATATGTTTTTAGATTTTATCATATGCCATGACATCATGATCATTGGCCATGCCTAATTATTTCTATCTTTATGCCATGATCATTTCATGCATTTAATTGATTAAAATTGAACTGAGGACAATGACATGACTTGGAGTCCCATGTATAAGGGAATCAAGTAGGGTTGCCTAGAAAAATATATGAAACCCTAGTATTATGAAGAACAAAATCCACATCTCACATCCAATTGACATGTATGTGTATTTATACACCTTAGATACAAGTGAGATGCTAGGATATGAGTTAAGTTCAAGGTGCATAGCTTTTGCATCTAGTTGAACCCAAACTCATCTTAACTCAACATATGGATCATTGGGAAAGCTTGTGTACAAGTCATATACATAGAGCCCAAGGAATATGATCCAAAATAAGGTTTTAAAAACATTTTAAAATCATTTTGAAAAACCTTAGTGAAGTCTATCTTTTGATAGCAATCACCATTGATGAGATTGATACAAAGTGAGCCAAAAACTTAGAAGTTTTCTTCACTTTTGAATTTTGTATCAATTTCGATATTTTATGGGTAAAATATTTTTCAAACATTTTTCACCCATTGTATTGGTCATAGGTATTATACGTATCAATTTTCGTGATTTTTCGATAAACGTATAATTATTTATGAATTCCCAAATCTCATTTCTGATAATTGAAAATCGGAATTTTATTATCTATCGACGCTTCATAGTGGCGATCGAGATGTGGGTTCATGATTTACAATCACTCGACTGATTGCCTGATTTCGGGATAAAAAAGCTTGTCTAACCCGATTTCGACTGCGGTTAAGGTCCCTAGCCACTCCTAACCCTAGGATATGCTTTGGGAAGCATGATGAAGGGTGAAAATCCATTGAATATGGATTAGGAGAGTTGTTTAGGGTTTGTATCAATGTTAAGGTGTTAGAAAGTTCAATGTTGAATTTCTAACCTTAATTTTGATGGTTTAGAGTTCCTATTGGCTTAGGGACTTCCCAAGGACATTGTTGGTGCAATGGTCAAGGGGGAGCAAGCCTTTAGGGGGAGGTATCCATCTTGGAGTGATGGATGTGTTTTTCTTTCTTCTTGAAGGGGAAAAGGTTATCAATTGGGAAAATTGATGGATTTTTAGAAACCCAATTTGGAAATTGGGAGAGTGTATAGGATTGCCTCTCTTGAGTGATATGGGACTTATCACTAAAAAGATGGTAGACATCCTAGGTATTTTTGGACCAAGGGGAAGATTGTAAGATCTCATTAGGACATGAGACATTGACCTCCTTGGAGAGAAGACCTTTTTGATGTTAGTCAAAAAGGGGGAGAATGTTTGGGGGAGAACATTTAAGATTACCAATTTGGAATAATTGGTAAGAGACTTGAGTTAGTGGTCTAACTCAAATGATTTGTTTGGTGTTTGTCAAACATCAAAAAGGGGGAGATTGTTGGTGCAATCGGCCCAGGTCACGATTGACCAGGACTCGAGTTTGACTCTAGTGATGTTTTGATGTTTTGACAAAAACATATGACAATGTAATTGTCATGGGAAAGTCCAAGTCTTGAGTACTTGGCATGGGAAGTCCAAGTGGGACAGTTGGCATTTGGTAAAGTCCAAGCATGGGTCTTGGCAATGGAAAGTCCAACATGAGTTGGCAAGGAAAGTCCAAGCATGGGTCTTGGCATGAAAAGTCCAACATGGGTGGGTAAGGTAAAGTCCAAGCATGAGTCTTGGCATGAGAAGTCCAAGGGGTTTAATATTGGCTGCGTAAAGTCCAAGCGGGAGTCTTGGCAGCATAAGTCCAATGGTTGGCAGCGTAAAGTCCAAGCGGAGTCTTGGCGGCGTAAGTCCAATGTGCCTTGGCGGTGTAGACACCGTTAGCATGACATAGCCAATGGAAGCACCTGAAGGCTAACGTGATGG